>BSBN01000334.1:28355000-28955000 GCA_027924645.1 Cunninghamia lanceolata | reverse complement strand
TAGGTACTCCAAACCATTCTTTTATCTTATTGCAATAAACATACCAATGTAATCAAGGTGACCAAGAAGAGGCCAACCAAACAGAATCCTCATCAGATAATTTACAAGATCTACACTCATGTAACATATCAAAGGAGAAAAACATGGTCAGTGCTCCAATCTCGAAGAACTAAAAAATAGATTCAACCCCACATTAGTAACATGTAGAACAAAGATAACCAGGTATAACATGTCAATTTCCAAGACTCAAACACTAGGATCAATGCTAGACCTAATTTGCCAAACAAATCCACATAAGAGTGACCATAGATCATAAGAACCCAACAAGCGGCCCTGCAAATTTGTAAATGTTTCCATCCAGAATACTCTAAGATTTTGAATACAATCTTTCCATATATCTACAAACCACAAATTTTGGTTAACATGTAAAACTTGCAAAACCATCTCTTTGTAAATCTAAAATCACTTAAACATCTAGATATTTACACCATATATGTCATCTAAAATAATGAAATATCACAAATCTACAAATTCAAGCTTTTTGAAACAAGAAAATTGTAAAACCTACATATCCAAAATAACATGAATATGAAAAGGAGGAACCAAGTTGTTCAAGAGTTTCCATATCACTGAAATACCAACTCCATAACCCACATGCAAGAAGTGGAAAATCATCTAGTGCTTTCATGTAGCCAAGGGCTAAAACCATGAATCTAACATAAGCACACCATACTATAGTCCAAAAGGTAAATGTTCTTCCATGTGACCAAGGCACCAAAAGCAACCATCCAACATGAACACCCATTCACTTCACATGACCACAAGGTAAAGGAATAAAACCACCAAACAAGCTCAAATAGTCACATATTGCCAAACTGGAGCTCCATGTCACCACCTTGTAAGGAACAAGCACATGACCAACTCCAATGCCCACCATAGATCTCATTGACAATATCCATCTGAGAGTTAGATACCATGGCTTCCAATCTCACAAATCTGTAAAACATCCACTGCAGCCCAAAAAACCTCCAACATTCTACAATTCCTTCCAACATATTCACAAGCTTTACAAGCTAAATTCTAAAATGGAGGAATACCCATAACCAAATTACCATGAATCCATCACATGCAGGCACATGCAAGCAAAATGCAAGTACATGCAACTACATGCAAGAACATGCAAGCACATGCAAACAACATGCAAGTACATGCAACTCACATGCAAGGACATGCAAGCACATACAAGCACATGCAATCTATGGAATAACCTTAAGCTTTGATACCAATTGTTGGAATAAACAAACAATCTCAAATCCAATCGTTAATCATCAAATCACCAAGATATGATACCAATTGGTGAGATACAAGGCTTTAACTACCACAAAATAGAAATCTAAAAATTGTACCCAAATCTAAAAATAAATTTGCTTAATCCTTGAAATACCATGAAGAGATTCAACTTCTTTATGATGCTAAAATCAGCCACTTTAACATGCTTGATAAAACCACCTTAGATGAACATATAACAACAATAACATCACCATAAGATAGCAGAAATAAAGAGGCACAAATTAGCAACATAAGAATGCAAGATCTCACAACACAAGGTAACAATGGAATAGAAGATCAAACACATAGCACAATGTTTACGTGGAGAAACCCTTGCAGGAAAAAAATCTACCAAGAAGAGAGGCCCAAGTTGTATTATCTTCAAACCAATATTACAATACATCCACTTCCAATCTCCTCTTCATTCTTCAATCTAAAAACACCTATGTATAGAAGAACTCTCTCACCCAACCTGTTACCTGCAAACAAGTTTTCCTCTTCCTGTTACTCAACCAAACTTCACTCTCAAGTCTCATATTTATACAAAATGAGTACCCACCAAACAAATTCACTGGAGATGGATAAATTCCAATGTTTTTATCTTGGGATACTCCAAAATCATCTTCTTGCAGATTCCCTTACACCTGTCATAGGCACCTTCATAGGTGCCTAGAACCAAGAATAGGAAATTACAAGACAATAATTGTTGTCATATGTTGTCATAGAATCTCTTGCACCTTATGACAGTTGTAAGTTATCATAGGTGCTCTTACAAACTTATGACATGTGTCATAATAGCCCAAAAATACATTTCCCTAAGATAGGTGCTAAGATTCTCCACCTCACCTGATTTACTATTTACCAAGATTCCTTGAGCAGTAAAAGTAACTCTGTAACAACCTGCCAATAACTAATTAATCACTAAGGCCAGTAAATAATTATTTACCGTACCAATAAAAATATTTTACCACTGATGGTGAAACATTTATCCCTTATGAATATATTTACAAAATTAACACCCTATCTCCAAGGATGTTAGAACTCTCCAAGAACAATGGAAACTATGCAATAGGATTTACAAGGTTGATGACACCTTAATCCCAACAATAGTTTTAGGTGTCATTGTTACATGATTTCTCTATCAGTTCTCTAATTACATACTTTCTAGGGAATTTAGATGTCTATGGCTTGAGCTTGACTTGAAGACTAGGAACTCACAAGCATTCGTTCATGGATTCCTTTGCAAAATTAGATGTCTTTAATTTTGGACATCCCAAAAGTTTGTGGAAAAAATATACTTACAGGTATATTTTTCTCTTTGCCTGAAGAGTTTAAGTCTCCTTGAATAGTATATAATACAATGCATTTTAGAATAGTAGTTTTCCAAAAACATTTTACCAGAGTACAAAATAACAATTTGAAACAAAGTACTTGTTAATTTCAGGTTCTCTTAAAGTCAAAAGAGTTGTTATTTCATAAAACCCCATTAAAGATTACAATTTCAATAGGACTATTATGCCAATTGGAGAATGTAATTTTGGCATGATGAAGTTCAGTGCTAATTGGAGGGGTCCTCTTGAAGAAATTTTCCATTAATTGGAGAAGTGGTAAGAACTTGCCCATTTTCATTTATTTTACCTGTTTAATTAACTTATTGTATTATTCTTTTTTTATGAGGTAAGAAGTTGGTTGTGAAGGTGTTGATTTCAAAGTATATTATTAGTACAATTTATAATATATAGACTAAAGATAGCTCAAATGATTTTGCTTTCTAGACCAAGATAGCGTTTTTTAGGTTCTAGATCTAGTAATCCTTTTATTTTCTGCATTCATAGATCAATGGTCAAGAATGTGCTGCAGTTGGATGTTTTTTTATGAGTTTAGAGAAATACTCCTAAAGTGTTTAACATTTTGAATATCTCCCAAATGTTACAGAAATTTGAACAAGGAAGAAAATAACTAATATTGAAGATGCTAGAGGTGATGAGGAAGGTTTAATACATCTTCTATTTCTCTTCCTAGATCATGGAGGTTGTTATTCATTGCAAAAGCAAGGGTGTTAACTTTCTTCATATAATTTGTTTGGATTATTAAAATGTGGAGGTGCTTTTATATTTGAAGAGCAAGGCAATTATCAAACTCAAATCCCTCCAAATGATCTCTTGTCAATTCAACTAGACACTTATCTTTTAGTATCTGAGTTCATGTTCAGCACTCCATCCTGATCCCTCTCATATTCTTATGGTCATACCCTTCTATTTGTTGATGAAGAAGCAAGAATTGTCCATGAAGATTTGTTTTTGCTCACTATCCAGATCTTAAAAGCTTATTTTAAATCATTTAGAATTTTGTCCAATTCTGACTGCCAATAATCTTTAATAGTACTACAAACAAAGTTTCTTCCTTAAGCTCAAAAACCCCAAACTCTTTCATGAAACTATCAATGAAATTCTTCAAGTTACTTTCTAGATCGTCTCTACAAAATGCATTTCAATAGAAGATATTCCTATTATACCTTAGATCCAATTGAACATATAAAAGATTGAGATATCTATCAAACTAAAAAAATTTAAGGTGTTTCTCACCAAAAGAACATGTAATTGATCTATTTGATCAGTACCATTTGCAACAATAAATATTGCAAAAGGACTTCCTTCCCAGATGATGCTCAAGAAAGATGGTTCCTTCATTTGTACTTTGCATTTTGAGATGTCCATACATAATTCTTAATCAAAATCTATCACAATCATTTGGCTTGAATGGCTTATTGGAACTGTTGATGGACGTCTGAGAAGATTGTAGAATATGACATATAGGTATGTTGTTCTTTTTTTCACTAAAATAAACTCTCAATTATTGATAGACAATGCAATTTACGGGTAACAGTTTTCTGAATCTATTTACCTTTGAAATATAAGTTTTAAACAAACTAACTGCTAATTTCATCTCACTGTATGTTGAAACTGATACTGCTAAAACATTACTGAAGTTCACAAATTAATTTGACCTGTTACACCAATTGAATATTTAGTCCTAACAACAAGATGTGACGAAGGTGGAGTGCTATTAGAGGGAGGTACTTTTCAAAATCTCTTAGAAAACTCACCAATCTAAGGAATGTTGTTTCATAGTATTACTGTATTATCCTTTAATAGAAGGAAGTGGCATTGAATAATAGTAGAGGAACTAATTATGAGTCTCCCATCAGTAGCCTTGAATTGTACAGATATAGATGCGCTAGATCTTGTATCCAAGATCTTAATTATTGTCCTAGTCTCTATTCTCTCCTCCTTGGATGTATGGAAAATCTAATTGTAGTGGACTTAACACTGGTTACAACACTCAGTTTTGTGGAGTTGAAAATTTGCAAAATGAAATTGAGAAAATCTATTTTTCAAAGCTTGTCAATTTTTAACATTGATAAGCTTCCAAGCTTCAGGAGTTTGTCAAGTTTTCCATGCTTGAATTGCCTAGGAGGATTCCTGTTAATCATTGTGGGATACTGCTTAACATAATGCTGAAGAATTGAAAGGGTTGAAATATCATTATATTTTAAGTAGGGGATGGATTCAGGGAATTGAAATTTGTTCTTTATGGAAAGCAATTTTTCCATTGTTGACCATGAATTTAGTCTTCTCCTTTTATTCTTAAAGAGATCATCAAGATTGATGGTAGTGATTGAATCAGTGGTCTCTTTGACAATTATGTTTCTTAGCCTAATGCTAAAGTTGTGGCTGATGGATAGACATTTCTCCCCCTCAATTCAGAGACTACCATCAATACTATGATTAGGAGAGACAGTTGATGGAGTAGTGTCTACTTTAGATATAAATATCTTTTATCAGTAATTAAACTTAATATAAAATGATGAGGAACACTTGTTGAGTGCAATCATATCATAGAATGTTCTATTGTTTATAGCTCTTTTGCACTATAATTTATACAGATTCCTTTTTCCTTGAGGGAGGAATTTGAAATGCATAGGAGGGTGAATGAATAATTACAAACTATGCATGACATTGTGTTGTTTACTTGGATTTTATTCCAAGTGTTTCATGTGGAATTGAAAGAATGGTGCAAAGACTTGAGTTAATATAGAAGGCCCACTCTACAGGGCTTTATTATATGATTTTCTTTGTTTTCGTGAAATTATGGAATTTGTTTGGAGCATTTTAGGGACGGGTGTATTGCAATTTGCAAGTGCCTAGATTTGTTGGATGTGTTTTATTGCATAACATGAGAAAGTTAAATATTGAGAAACAGATTGGTACTAGAATTAGGTGGTGGTTTTAGACTTTAGAGTGCATATTTGATTGGTTCACCTTCAGTAAGAGATTCGAAATTATTCTTTATATCCATAAGAAAATCCTACCTTTTTTTAAATTCCTGGATTAGTGGGTAGTCCTATATTGTGTTAAATAGGGTACCTACACTAGAATAAATTTTCAAAATTGTCCTCTTTTAAAGAAAATTAATAGAAAATGAGGTTTGCTTCTATAGAAGAGAGAGTCTGCAATTTGAATCCAAGTACTAGTGGACAAAGGCTATGAATGGGAAAAGGGAAAATCTTATGCTTATTTAAAAGGATTATTTGTCATTGCATTTATGGTATGACTAATGCATACTCAAGTGGTGGTTTGTTTTGAGTAAGTTAGTTGGTTCTTATCTAATATATGAACATATTGTCATTGCCTTGTTTTGTTATAAAGCAATTCAATTGTATGATCTTCCAATTTTAAAAATTTGTATCCCCTTTCGAATCTCGTGATTTTCTAATTTATCTAATAATCATGGCGTACAATTTTTGGAAATGAATAAAGGAAGTATTTAATTTGTTCTGGGATTGATTTGTAATTAAGGCTTAACAACTTATATTGCACTTAATTCAGATATATAAATTCCTGATCAACAGAATTGCATGGCTATGTTCATTTGCAGTTGAAATTGCAGAACTAGGTTCACTTAATCAATTACACAACTTGATAACATGTTAACTAATTACTTTCATTTTTGTAATTAATAACTCAAAGAAGGAATCAAAATACTAAAAGAATAAGAGAAAACGAAGAGACAATAACAAGTTTGTTAACGGAGTTCACCTATGTGTTCAGGGTACGTCTCCGGGTCTGCTTCTCAATGTGGGAGCACTTTTATTAATGATGCCAAACTTCAATTCACCTTATTACATCAGAAATGTGTCAGACCTGCAGTAAACATCCTCTCACAGTCTCCTCTCAACACCTAAAGACTCTCTTGTATTCTCCTTATTCCTACGTTCACGGATTAGGCTACAAAAGCCTTAAAAAAACCCTCAATTACACTTAAAAGAATACAATTTCAAAGTGTCTTTGTGCATACATCATCTTAGTTTTCATGCCCTCTCAGTTACAATTTTGTGACAATATTCTCACTTTTTTTTAAGCTCCCCTTCTGCAATATATGTTTACCCCTTTATATAGGGGACACGCACTGTTTAAATCATAGCAAATTACAGATGTTACTAGAATTTGTGAAGAAAATGAGCATAGCATATTGGTAGGGCGCGAGTAAAATTAAAAGGGGGTAGTCGACGGTTCAAACCGTCCGACACTCTTTTCCCTCTTCATCACGGTATTACCATAATAAAAAACATCTTCCGCTCCTATTTGGTGAATCACGCGTGGCGTATTGGTTGAGAGCGCTTAATGGTATTGGGAGGTTGGGGATTCAAACCACCTACCCACTTTTTAACGGATTTGCCACCGATTATAGTCAACAAAAAAATGCGCCTCACCTATATTGTTTAAAAAGTCGCTTAGCCTAGTGGTAGCTATTAGAGTAGAAAGAGGTTGGTTCGGGGTTCGAATCTCCCAACCAATTTTTCAACAAAGAATTCATAAAACCGGAGGAAGGTTGCTGTCGTGCCACTTGGCATCCATTCATTGGGCCACAGGGCCCTTTCTTATTTGCCAATGCATGGACATGTGTTAGTACCTGATTGGCCCATGTCGTCAAACTATGCCACGTCCCCTAGGTCACGTGTCACCTTCTCATGGGTCCAAGTCTGCTTGCCCCCTGTGCATGCCATGTAACATCTCTGTACGGCCACAACATAATGCTAACGTCAGCCCCTGTACCTCATCAACCCTATTCTGCACAACTTTGACCGGCCATAACTTTCACATACGGACTCCGATTGATGTGATTCAAGCGGCGTTGGAATCGTCTTGACGAACTCTACCTAATGGCAATGGTTTTGTCAGATTTTGGGACTGTGAATTTTTTAGGTCTTCTAGATCCTCCTAGATCAGGAATAGGTAAGCAATTAGTAGAGTAACTTCAAACTCGGGGCTGACAGGAGCTATGAAGAGGGCAGAGACATGAAGGGAAATGCAGAAGTTTACATTTTGTGTAGAGGAGGAAGGGGGCAGTTAGATGCTACACCAAGGGCACTCTGTTTGTGTTTTTCTCTTAGTTTTCTATTTGTTCGAGGTTGGAAATTGTTGCACAGGGTGGCAAAAGGGCTGGCAAAGTTAAGTGGTTTGAATCGTAGAAGAGTTATTGTTTCATCATGCTTGTTATTGGCAGAGAGGATCTATTCATTCACCAAATGCCAATTCATTCTGATGGGTTTCGATCCCTGGCAGAAGGGGATTCGATTGAGTTCTCTATAGGGTGGCAAGACCAAGGGTCTTGATGTGACGGAGCCTAATGGGGCCTTCATGCAGGGGGAAGCAGTGCAAGGGGCAGTGATTATGGCGGTGGTGGTAGCCATGGCGGCCAAGGAGGTGGTAGAGGTGGCAATGGTGGCAATGGAGGTGAGCAGAGAGATCTGGAATTTGCATAGAGAGATTTGGAGTTTTACAAGCAACATGCCAAATATCTATTCAAGAAAATTGATTTTTATTCTTTGTTTTTGATGTGAAATTTTTTATCCTTAAACCCTACTGGGCATCTGTATTGTTGTAGGGTTTGATTGTTAGGTCTACGTATATGCCTTAAACCCTATGTAGCTCTAAGGGTTTTGTTGTTATTTCTGTGATTGGATGCCAGTAATGACAGCTCCTTGATATGAAATGTTAATTTTGAAAATTTGTATCCTCTTTCTAATCTCATGATTTTTTAATTTATCTAATAATCATGGATTACAATTTATCTAATAATCATGGCTTACAATTTCTAGAAATGAATAAAGTAAGTATTTAATTTGTTCTAGAATAGGTAAGCAAGTAGTAGAGTAACTTCAAATTGGGGTTCTTATGGAGGGTGTCATCATTCTTATCTTGGGAGATTTTGTGGCCATTTGGGAGGATAATTTGAGAATCTCAGTGAAACTTTTCAAACTTGTCTCTATGTTGTTTCTATGTTGTTTGCCAACCATGCATCCTGTACACATATTTGTGTTTACTTTTTTCCAAGGAAGCTATATTCATTTTTAAAAGCATAGTCAAATTTTGATAATTTAAGTGATCAAATCTTTGATGCCACAACTCACTTGTAGAGGAACCTGTAGTAATGTAAGTGTCTTATCTATAGATGTTGAAAATTTGTAGATACAATCACTTTCAACTGCTATAGCCACAATTTTGAATCCATCATTAATGTTCTTCATTAGACACTTATCTGAGTAGAATTCCACCTTATAACCATGTTGAGTTATTTGATTTACTGAGAGAAATTTTTTTGTTAACTTAAGTACAAGATTCACATCTGTTATTTCCAATTTATTACCATCATGTCCCTTCATTGAAATTGAACCTATTCCTTCAATTTCATGTGAACTATCATCACCAAGAAACATCTTTGCACCTCTCACTTCTTCTAAAGAACCAAAGTTCTTATTATAAGTCATATGTTGGAAAGCCCCTGAATCAATGTACCATGTGTTATTTGAATTTCCTTTAGCAACTAAAGAGGTTATTAATATATTATGATCACCTTCTTCTTGAGAAAAAATTGATTGTCTTCTTTGATAAAATTTTCTTTGCCCTCCTACGTGTGATTTCCTAGGACATTGATCATTTTTATGCCCTTCTTCTCCACAATTGTAACATGTGACATGTTGATTGTCCTTTTGTTGATTCCATTTCCTTTGATTATTTTTGTGTGGATTTCCATGATTTTGTTGTCTTTGATTTTGATATGATTTGCCTTGATTGTAATTCTTATATTTGCCTCTAGCCATAAATGCTTGAGAACTTTTGCTGGACTCACATGTGAACTTTTTAAGCCTATCTTCTTCATTCATCAAAGCCCCATAAACTTCCTCTAGTTTCATATTGTCAAATTTTTTAGTTAACTTCAATGTGCGTATGAAATTATGATATTCATCTAGAAGGCTTTCAATCAAAAAATCTACAATTTTTTAATCTTCATATTCCACGTTTATCATTGCAAGTTGATTTCTCAAATTGTTTATTTTTGCAATGTGATCATCCATGCTATCTACTCCCTTAAGTTTCAAAATAGTCAATTGCCTTTTAATACCCATATTTTTAATTTGCTTGTTCTTTCATACATTGTTTACAAAGTTTCCCATATTTTCTTTGTGGTTTTCAAATCTTGAACATGAGGCTTAATCCTTGGACTAATTTTCCATAGAACTTTTGCCCATGCATTTATATCCATTTTATCCCATTTTTCATGCATACTTGCATCTTCAAGTTTGTCTTCTATTGCTAATTCCCATAAACCTTTCATTTGTAGAATTAATTCCATCTCACATTTCCAATTTGCATAGTTAAATCCATCTAATTTTGCACTGACCACAATATTAGAGCTTTCAGATGAGGCCATAGTTGGAAAAAAAAAATCCCCAAGCACACAAACACAGAGGCTTGAAAATGAAGCCCCAACCAACACACAATGATTTTTTTGTATTATGTTACCTTGATATTGGTCTTTTTTTGGAATCTAGCCATTCGTTCCAGTGTCTCTCAAGCTTTAAAGAGAAGCCCATGTTTAAAGGACCCACATAGTGCACGTGGGTTTTGTGGCGATGTGCCTACACTGCTTTGCAATCCAAGGCATAGAAAGAATTCACCACAATCCAATCTGATGTCCTCACATTAGCAAAACACTCTAAAACTCCATTGCCTAAAAGAAAAGAAAAGTAGGATCTACTCAGAGTTATTATATTCTTCTTGAGTGGATAGCAGTAGAATACACTTTTTTGAAGTTGGATAGATTCTCGTGTAGTGGTTGGACATTGATTCTAGTTAGATAGCATTGTTTTACATTACATTAGAATTCAAATTTCTTACACCACACAATTAATCAATCATTTGATTTAATAAGATACCTCCAAATAAAATCGACTAATCGAACAATCTTCTATATAGCTTATATCTACTTTAACCTAGAGTTTCAGTGTTTCTACATAGCCTTTATTTACAACAGTGTGTAAAAGTAAACATAAAAAAATATCATTAGTAGCCTTTATTTAAAACAATGTGTAAAAGTAAATATCAAAAAAATTATCATTATGTGATGTTTTATCACGATTTGACTAAATAAAATATCACATAATTTGATATACTCTAAAAAACATCACCTATTGATAAATTAGTATAGATATCTTAAATACATCTATCTAAAAGATGATAAGAGATATCTTATCTCAACGTACCTCTATTAAAAGTGTTATTTAGAATGGATAAGCACCGTGATACTATATCTCTCTACATATTATAGATGTATTTAAGATTAAAAAAAAAAGGCACTTTTTTATATTCACTTCACAATTACTTTATTTTACTTTAGAGTTTTTTATTTACTACATAATTGAAATTAGTTGTGTCTTCACTTTATTTTTCTCTAGAGATACATATTTAAAAAATTTGATATCTTTACTTTATTTTACCATAGAGCTATTTTATTTAAGAGTTAGGGTCTATATATTTATAAAATAAATATCAACTCTAGATAAAAAAAAATTCAATTATTCTTTTATAGTCACAACATTGAATATTACTTCTCTCTATAGTGCCACTGTAAGGGTAGGTTACCCCTCTAAGCATAAAACCTTATTTTAAAAAGATGCTCTTTTTTCGATTGAAAAAGTTAAATATGGTGTGAAAATTACCACCCACTAAAACAATAAAAAGTCAAGGACGTATACACTTGCGTAAAGCAGTCCACAGCAGAGGGAGAGTCGTGATACACTAATAAACAAAAAAATCCATCACGGCTCTATCAAATTCGCGCAACTATCATGTTAACTAAAAGCATTTGATAATTAGGCAATTAATCAAATTAGCTTCAAACTATTCACAAGGGATTCCAAATTAGTGGCAGACCGTCCTCCTTTACTCACCTCCTCCTCGGCCACATCCCTAAATCTCTCTGCTGCACTTCCTACTCTCACACCCTCCTCCCCTTCCATCAACATTCTTACCTTGCTCTCTATTTCTTCAGCTCTTATAATCCTATTCCCGTCGTCTGCATTTTTCAGCCCTAACCCAAACTTCCATTCCTCCACCATTAATCTGCAATTGAGAAACTGGTCTCCTGCAATAGGAAATCCCAGCATGGGGACACCTGCCGAGACACTTTCCATGACAGCATTCCACCCACAGTGACTGAAAAACCCTCCCACGGCAGGATGTTTCAGAACCTCCGCCTGCCTAAACCAGGGCGCAATTACACCCCGCCCTTTACATTCGTCCAAAAATCCAGTCGGCAACATCTCCGAGAAATGACTCGCGTCGTTATCTGGACGAAGCGCCCACAGAAAATAACACCCGCTCTTCATGAGACCGGTTGCTATTTCCTTTACCTGAGGTCTCGCCACAGTCATGAGGCTGCCGAAGGAAACATAGATGACCGACCGCGCCGGTTTGGAATCTAGCCATTCGTTGCAGTGCGTCTCGGGCTTTGAAGAGAAGCCCATCTTTAATGGACCCACACAGTGCACGGGGGTTTTGTGGCGCAAAACCTCCACTGCTTTGCAATCCAAGGAGTAGAAAGAATTCACCACGATCCAATCTGCTGTCCTCACATTGGTAAGACACTTCACAACTATATTGCCCATAGGAGAGGGAGGGATAAGAGTGACCGGAAGGTCCGTCGGTTGGATCGGAGGCAACCCGGCAATATAATCCTTCCACCCTTCCAACCCTGCAACGACAAAAACCAAACGATCAATTTTTTCCTCTCAACAAACCTGCAATCATTCAATCGTAGTCATTTACATACCTAAGTCTAAATGATAGACGACGGAAAAACTTGTGACAGACATTGGACAGAGCGAAACAGATTGGAGAGCGTGTCTTTTAGCCAAAGGAACCGCCCACTCGAGGAATACATCGGCGACGATACATGTTGCGGGTGTTCCCGAGCGATTGAGATTGGTTAGGAGTTGAGCCACATGGGGTTCCATGTTGGAGAGCGAGAGAACAAAGGCCATCAGGTTAGCCCACCTTTCTGACTCTCCCACTACGCAGTCTGGAATGAGGGCGGCCCGGAGGTTTGGATGTTGAATGAAAGGATTCTCGTCGGCCTGGGTAAGGATTTTGTGCCATGACTCGGTCACCACAAATGTAACGGAGATTCCGTGAGAGGCAAGCTTAAAGGCGAGCTGCATCATTGGATTTACATGGCCTCGCCCGGGATATGGAACAACTATCGCATGAGCCGCCATTATTTTGCTCTGCTTTCTAACCTGGGAATAAGCCAGAGCTTGGCATTTAGATCTGAAACAGAGTAAAACTATCCTAGGCAAATAATTGTTCGTCAAATTTTTTTTGGCGTAGAATTCTCCTTTTGTGAGTCTGTTGTCGGGATATAAAATTTACAGGAGTGGAAATTTGCGCAATTCTATTGTTAGACGCAACTCTATGTTGGAGAACGTGGTGTGCGAAGACGTAGAAGTTTACACTTCTTGGTACGTCTTGTGAGGTGGACAAAGTTTGACTCTTATAATACTTTTGAAGTTTACACTTGGTCGACATCTAATACTCGTTAAACTACTTAACTAGCACTTGCATCCATAAGAGGTTCAAGGAATACGGTGATAGGAACAACCAACAAGTTTAGAAAATTTGCTGGCGTAAATATTTTTTACGGTGTGAGACAATTCCGAGCACTATAATGCTCACATATAAATGTCTATCGGCTAAATACAAGATGATTATTATTTATTGGAGGATAAACATCCGTGGAATAATTAAAATTGCATGTGGTGCATTTTTTTTGGTTTTGTTTTGGGTTAATTTTGATTCGGTTATTGTGAAAAATCTATTACAGTTACTGATTATTAACCTCCTATCTTGTAAGATTATTTGATCAACAAATATTGGAAAATAACACAACTGTAACTTCACAAATACAAACACATAAAAATACCCAACAAGGTGAACACAATATTTTCGAACAATTGTTCTTGGAAAAACCCCGTAGGGAAAACCAGTACTACAGATGAGAAATATATTAAACTTCAGCAAATCAAGAGATACAAATATTGCTTGCCTCTTACTGGCAGAGCTCCAACAATCTCCTAATCCTCCTGCTGATATTCCTCCACTGCTATCCCCAACACTATCACTGCACCCTTGCTAACACTGCAAGACTACTTGCTAACACTGCAAGTTTCTCTAAAAACTTCATCTTTACAAATGACCCAATGACCCCCTTATATACTACTCTTGTTGAAAATCAACGGCCGAGATTAATACAAATGAACGGCTAAGATTAAGACAACTCAATAACCATTAACAACCTTGGTTATGAGGTGTCACCTAAAAGGAGTCAATATTAAATAACAATTATTTTTATCCTAACAATATTTGTTTGACAAAAACAACCATTTTCTAAATTCTAGGCCAGGACGAACATCTGTCCAAACTACCCATAACTAATGCTGCTATATTCGGGTGAGGACAAATAGCTGTCTAGGCTACTAAAATTAACACTCCCTCTTAGCAAGGAAGCTGTTCTGCATGACACCCAACATCTCTCTGAAGAAGATGAATTTTGCCTTCCCCAATGCCTTTGTCAGAATGTCTGCTACCTGCTGATCTGTAGGTACAAACTATAGCTCAACAATCCCACGCTGTACACAATATCTAATGAAGTGATACCTGATGTCTATATGTTTTGACCTATCATGAAACACCGGATTCTCAGTCAACTTGATGCAACTCTGATTGTCACAGTGTATCACCGTAGTCTCAACCTTCTGACCAAACAAAGCTACTAGCAACTTCCGAAGCCATATAGCTTCACATGTTGCCATGCTAGCTGCTATGTACTCTAACTCTGCAGAACTCAGAGCCACGGATTTCTGCTTTCTACTGAACCAAGATACAACTCCTGATCCCAGACTGAAACAACACCCTGAAGTGCTCCTCTTGTCCGTTGTACTACCTACCCAATCTGCGTCAGTATAGCCCATCAACCTGATTCCTTCACCTCAAGCATATCTAATTCCATACTCGATTGTACCTCGCAAATAACGCAGCACATGCTTTGCCGCAGTCCAATGCACTCTCTTTGGCTCAACCATGAACTGACTAAGAGAGTTAACTGCAAAAGCTATATCTGGCCTGGTATTGACCAAATACATGAGAGAACCAATCAACTGCCTGTATAAGGTGGGGTCTACATCCTTCTCCCTGGATGTGTCTACCTTCCTCCAATTCGTGATCATGGGTGTAGACATGGCTTTGCAATTTTCCATCCTGAACCTTTTCAAGATTTTCATGCAATATTTCCCTTGCCCAAGGAAAATCTCTCCATCTTTCTGCCATACCTCCATGCCTAGAAAGTAGTGCATAAGTCCCAAATCCTTCATCTCGAACCCTGCTGCAAGGTCCCTCTTGCATTCTTCTATGAGCCCCAGTGAACCTGTAAGAAACAAGTCATCCACATATAGGACAAGAATGAGAATCTCACCTCCAACTACCAAGTAGTAGAGATTAGCATCTTCCTCACTCTTCACAAAGCCCATTTCCTGCAAGTAACTATCAATGCACTCATACCACGCTCTGGGAGCCTGCTTGAGTCCGTACAATGCTCTCTTCAATCTACACACGTGGGTCTCTTTGCTGTGTGCTACAAAGCCTTCTGGTTGTTCTATGTATACCTCCTCTTTCAACTCACCATTAAGAATTGCTGTCTTGACATCCATTTGATGGATCTGCCATCCCATCTGTGCTGAAATTGAGATTACAGCTTGTATAGAAGTATACCTGGCAACTGGAGCAAATGTCTCCTCGTAGTCTATTCCCTCTTTCTGAGAGAACCCCTTTGCCATGAACCTTGCCTTGTATTTCTCGATGCTACCATCTGCACCGTGCTTGATCTTATAGATCCAGCATGATCCAACCACTGCCCTATCTGTTGGTCTAGGTACTACCTCCCACACATCATTTTGCATAATTGAAGTATACTCCTCAACCATTGCTTCTTGCCACACTTGATGTTGTGCAGCCTCCTGATAGCTAGAAGGTTCACTATCTACCAACTTACTAACTAATGCAACATAGTCATCATACCTGGCTGGTGGTTTCCGTTGTGTACTACTCCTCCTAGGAGTACCCACTAACTCCTGAGTATTCTTCTGTGTCTGTTGAACCTCACGGTTCCTGCTGCCAACTGTAGAGGATGAAATATCAACCTCCATGTCTTCTTGATGCATCTCTTCTTGCACTTGTTGCTCCATACTCTGAAAACTCTCTCCTCCTGAGTCTATGCTTGTACTAGTAACTGTACTCGAGCTTTGCTGCCCTTGACTCGATTGAGTGATCCTTGGAGCTTCTGTTGGCTGCTCACTCTGATCATCTACTAGCAAATCTCTAGACCTTCTGAATGCCTTGTCCTCCATGAACTTGACATCACGTCGAACAATAATCCTCCTGGTCCCCGGAATGAATATCTGATATGCCTTTGAGGTTTCACTGTACCCCACAAAGTACCCTCTCTCTGCAGTCTGATCTAACTTGGTACATGTATCCTTAGCAATGTGACAATATGCCAAACTCCCAAAGATCCTGAAGTGACTGACATCTAGCTTCTTCCCAGTGAATGCTTCCTCTGGTGTCATCTTCCCTAGTACCTTATGTGGAACTCTATTCTGTATGTATACTGCTGTACTGCATGCCTCTGGCCACAGATAACGAGGTATATCCTGGTCATGCAACATAGCCCTTGATGCCTCCGTTATAGACCGATTCTTCCTCTCAGCAACTCCATTCTGTTGTGGATTGTAAGGAACAGTCCACTCTCTCTTGATTCCTTCTCTGGTACAGAATTCCTGGAACTCATTGCTTTTGTACTCGCCTCCATTGTCCGACCGAAGAACCTTTATCTTCCTTCCTGTCGAATTCTCCACAAGAGCTTTGAATTCTAGGAAGCGACTGAAAACCTCATCCTTGGTCTTTAAGAAGTATATCCATGTCTTCCTGGAGAAATCATCAATAAAAGTAACAAAGTACTCATACCCTCTGAGAGACTTCGTTGACATTGGTCCACATACATCTGAATGTACTAGATCAAGAACGCCCTCGGATTTGGTGTCACTCCTTGGAAAAGATGCTTTAGCAAACTTCCCCAACACACATCCCTTACATACATCATCGTGCTCTGTGCTCACCTTAGGAACACATGTCACTGTCTCATGAAGCAATTTAAGGGCTCCATGATGGATATGGCCCATCCTTCTATGCCATATCTCTCCCTAATCTCTAAGATTACTATTGCTCATGAGTGCCTTAGGAATATCAAACTGCAGCCTATAAAGCCGACCGCTCCTAACTCCAATAGCTATGGGTGATTTCCAATCCTTGTGCTTGATCAACACATGTGCCCCTCTAAAGAGTACATTGTACCCTTTGTCCTGAAGGATAGATACATAAATCAAATTCATCCCTAAGCCTGGAACATGCAACACATCATGAAGGGGAATCATCTTACCACTATCCCTCTGAAACTGAACAGTCCCTTTCCCAACTGAGTTGAGTTTGGACATGTTCCCCATAGAGATCT
This sequence comes from Cunninghamia lanceolata, assembly GCA_027924645.1. Classification (NCBI taxonomy): domain Eukaryota; kingdom Viridiplantae; phylum Streptophyta; class Pinopsida; order Cupressales; family Cupressaceae; genus Cunninghamia; species Cunninghamia lanceolata. The sequence continues at coordinate 28,937,708 of BSBN01000334.1, read as the reverse complement.
GGATTCTGGTGCTCTCCTCCTTATAATTGGAGAAGCATTCTCTAACTCCTATCATATGATATGACGCCCCACTATCTATGTACCAAACACTCTGTGAGGTTGAGGTAACCATACATGCTATGAGTGCAAATTCATCTTCCATTCTACTAGAGAGCTCATTTGCACTTGCTGAAGCCGCAACTTGCTTCTTGCCTTTCTTTTCATTCTTCTTCCTTTCTGGGCAATCGCTGACATAGTGGCCAAACTCGTGACAGCCATAGCACTTGATCTTCGAAGAATCTTTCTTCTTCTTTTCACCTTGTGAATTTGATCCTTTACTAGACCCCTTCTTTGCTTTCCCTTTACCCGCTAGGGCAACATTTTCCTATTCCACCTCACTTTTCTGACTCTTATTGTTGGCTCCATTGACAAGACTTAGTCTAAGCTCCTCCTGAGTGAAGTCACTCCATAGTCGATCCCAACTCGGTAAGGTGTCTCGTCTATTGATGACTTGAACAAAGACATCCCACTGCTTAGTAAACCCATTTAGGGCTATTCTCACTAGCTTGTCATCATTTGGTTTGTCTCCAACAGCTACCAACTCATCCTTGACAAGTCTAAGTTTGGTGAGGTAACTTGTAACATCTTCTCCCTTATTCATCCGGGTATTCCTCAACTTTTCTCTGAGAATCAGCTTCCGGTTAGTGGTAGCATTCTGGTACAGATTCATAATGGCATCCCACATCGTCTTCACTATATCTAACTCTGCAATATGTGGAACAATATGATCCTTAACACCGTCAAGAATCAACCTCCTCACCTTGGCATCTTCCTTCTTATATGCTAAGAGTTGTGTTGCATCTGTAGGTACAGGTACAATAGTGGTCACATATTCCTTGATACCATTCTCTTCCAGCAATAGAGAAATTCTAGCTTTCCAGACACCAAAATTCGAGGCTCCATCCAATCTATCCTGATCTCTTAAACCTGCTGAGGCCATCTTAAAAGAAAATAATAATAATAATTTTGAAGAGGTTAAACTGGGTTTTATAAACCCTCACTTTATTTCACCTAGGGTAAATCTCTTCTACCCGAACTTAGCTTTGATACCATGTGAAAAATCTATTACAGTTACTGATTATTAACCTCCTATCTTGTAAGATTATTTGATCAACAAATATTGGAAAATAAAACAATTGTAACTTCACAAATACAAACACATAAAAATACCCAACAAGGTGAACACAATGTTTTCAGACAATTGTCCTTGGAAAAACCCCGTAGGGAAAACCAGTACTACAGATGAGAAATATATTAAACTTCAGCAAATCAAGAGATACAAATACTGCTTGCCTCTTACTGGCAGAGCTCCGACAATCTCCTAATCCTCCTGCTGATATTCCTCCACTACTATCCCCAATGCTATCACTGCGCCCTTGCTAACACTGCAAGACTACTTGCTAACACTACAAGACTACTTGCTAACACTGCAAGTTTCTCTAAAAACTTCATCTTTACAAATGACCCAATGACCCCCTTATATACTACTCTTGTTGAAAATCAACGGCCAAGATTAATACAAATGAACGGCTGAGATTAAGACAACTCAATAACCATTAACAACCTTGGTTATGAGGTGTCACCTAAAAGGAGTCAATATTAAATAACAATTATTTTTATCCTAACAATATTTGTTTGACAAAAACAACCATTTTCTAAATTCTAGGCCAGGACAAACAGCTGTCCAAACTACCCATAACTAATGCTGCTATATTCGGGTGAGGACAAACAGCTGTCCAAGCTACTAAAATTAATAGTTATTTCTTATAAAATGATTAGTGTATAAACTGATTTTTTTCAGAATTAGTATATTATTTAAATTATATTTGTTTTTATTAATTTTGGGGAGATTGGTATTTAAGGAGAGAAAATGAGGTGAAGTAAATAGCCTGTTTAATGTGAAATTTGTTTACAAAGAAATTTTGGAAATGGGAAGTCAAGTAGGAGGGAGTCCAAATCTCAAGGCTACAAAGAGAGCAAAAATATATAAAGATTGTTCATTATGAACATGGAAGAAGCGAAGATTAGAAGAGGCACGAATCATATGCACATAGCAGCAACAACAAAGCATGACCATAAAAACAAAAATAAAGACACAAATAAAAAAACTAGTAATCACTTTATGCCCTTCTTAATGAATCAACCAACTAAAATGTGAATCTAATGGCCAAGAAATTAAGGTTTCCATCCAAAACTCTCACTAGAAAAATAGAAATCCTCCTTAGCTCCATTCACCATAATTGAAAAATTCAATTGCATTTGATTGGTTAAGGAGGTTACTAATAAATATGATTTAGTTTTTGCGATCACGTACATATCTCCATCACGATCTTATTGAAAATAAAACCACACCCTATCAATACTCGACCCGACCAATGCACTTAACCTAGTTTTGGAATCCCACCATTATGCAAGCTTGGTGAGCATGCAAGTATCAAAATAAAGGGTGAGCATCATGTGACCATATATTTGCAATCCATGACCTCTAATATGGGCCAGTTTGAATTTAACCTCAAAGACTAATCAACTACTCATTCCATGTGGATTTCGAAGCCTATCTACAACTAAAACACATTGAAAATGAGGTATCGTCATAATGAGGTATTGAAAATGGTGAGCGTGGAAATGAAAGTAACTTCACTTTTCACCTTCCTCTATATAACAAGGCCAAAATTCATTACTTGCAAATCATGCACCATATGATCTCTTTTTTGAAACAACGGGTAATATCCCTTTTTCTCCTAATTTTTTTATAAGGGTTAGTAATTAGATAGGAATTTTGAAGACTTTATAATCAAATATTACGTATCTTGTTAAGAATTCTCTGAATTATTAGTTTCTACCTTTGGAGGAATACTAATGCAATCGTCTGATTCCATTAATTCAATTCAGTTCACCAATGAGAATTGAGTATTAAATTCATTTGGCAAAATCCCTAAAGTTGAAAGCTAATTTTTTTATTTCATGATTTAATAAATGTAATTTATCTGTTGTGCTATTGGTCAATTGGGTGAATAGTAATGTGAAAAATGGATTTTTTTAAATTATATTAAAATTTAGTTGATCAATCAGCATTGAATATTAAACTCATTGAAGGAATATGAAGTTCATCTTATGAAATTAAAATAGCATCTATTATGTGTTCAAATACTGTTATTGGAAAAAAAATATTTACATAGTTAAGATAGATAATTCACATGATACTCAACTGCATTGGAATCATAAATTTACCAAGTCCCATCAGGCTGAGCTTAAACAAATGATTTATAAAATTTATCTCATTTTTTTCAATCAATTGCAGTGGAAACAAGTCACATAGTTCTATATATAATCTATATTACAAGGGTGCGTGTTTAAGTACTCACCAAATACATGACCAACTAAATCTATGTATCTGATAAAGCATTGGCCATCTATAATATATAGATTTGCAAGCAGCAAATTGCCATAGAGTGAGAAAGCACCTAAAACAACCATACCAATAATTCCCCAAACCAATCCTAGAGGCACTAGAATGAGGTTTGAATATCCCAAAATGTACACACAATTAAAACTTGTAACTAACATCAGTTCCACTTTTTTCCATGAATCTGAAAAGTAGACTCCATAATCTAAGGTCTTTAAGATTTTCCTGCACTAGAAGTTCATCTCATGGCATTTGCGCTGAAATCCAGTTCAACCGGATATTAGCAATGACTTATGTAAGTGGAATTGAATCCCAAAGAATAAAAAGTGTCAATCTTGTTTACCCTATCACAGATCTCAAAAACTACAGAAACAATACCTTAATATAATCTACATTTACAGGAGGAACATATCAAACATTGATCTGATAAACACTTATAGAGTAGAACCCAATTTATGATCAAGAAGTTCATACCAAAGGTGAGTAGAGGCTGATGCCAATGTACTCAAAAAATTTATTCCCAACAAAGGGAGCAAAGATAACGTAGAAGGCAAATGTTAAAGCGAGGACCATTGCCACAGAAACCACCTTCAACATCAACTCAGAAATTGACATTATTGATTTGAAATATTATTAGCAACACAGCATTACCCAAATAAAAGATTTGAGAGACACATAGTTGTAGAGAGTAGTAGGGCAGCTCCCAACGATGCCTACTCATTCTCAAGGATTATTATTACTCAGTAGCCCCAAATGCTTAATTCCTATCATTTGACACCACAGCAGGCCTAAAAGATCGCACTAGGTTCATTGATCCTTCTTATATAGGCTTGAGAGCAACTGTATACATTAAAAAAGAAGAAAAGAGTATGAAATATCCCCACATAATGTCCATATAGAATATATTTTCTACGAGGAAGAAATCTAAGGGTATGATCTTCGGAGCCCTGCATCATACCAGGCCGTGACACATGGACTATAAAAATTGCATCCAACCGCCACCTACATGAACAGTTGTTCACGACCAAGCATGCCAAATAGATCTCCAATCCAGGTGAAGACATGTTCACATCTCTAAACATTAAAAACTGGAAAATTGTCTCACGTGAGAAAGTTATCGAACGCCGGTCTAGATTTCCTCTTTCCACCATCGGCCGTTCTTTTTTCCATCAGTTGTGTTGAAGAGCATAATGGATTAAGTGCAGAAATGGGTCACAGAATTATTTGTGTTTGAACATCCACAAAGGCACGTGGGACTTTAAAGGACAATAATATTGCAGGATTTTATCGTGCAACCAAATATCTGGACAGTTGATACGTGAATCCTTCTGCAAATATCCCCTTAACCACAAAACTCTCACCATTGATAATAGGCATTTTCATGGGAAATGTGAAAGCGTGGACAAGCTACTTGAATTGTTAATAAAAAAAATGTGATTTCATGGGGCGTAGCGATAGCACGACCCGCGAGATAAAGAGCAAATAACTCATACCAGCATACTAAATCATCTATTTTGAGGCAAACAAAGGGGAATGCCAGCAGAAGATAAAGGTTCATCCACTATCATGGATACCGATCAGAGCATGAAGTGAAAGGTTTTCATCTGACATTTCAAGTAAAGGCTTATTTGCAAAATGTGGCAGCGTGCCATTTAGTGCCTTTATATTTTGCAGGTGTTAATGTGACGAGTGGATATATCCACTTGGAACGTAGGTTCCCACTAAGTGCCTCCCTTCAATAACTTTGCAGAACTCTGTGATGCACAGGATATATCCTGTAGTGTCCTAAATCCCCACAAGTATGGTCAGGTGCAATTTCTCCACAAAGCTTCGATAACGTGGAAGCATGGACAAGGGAAGCAAATACCATATGTGGGAAGTAATGTGTCATGATTAAAGGATACACAATTCAAGCATGATTGCAAAAGAATTTCTCAGGATAGCGGCGACATGAGACATCACTCGCACCCATCAAACATTCCAGAAGTATGTGATAGAAACAACCAACAGATTTTTTTTGACATGATACTCCTCTATTCTCACGGTGTGAGACATTTCCAAGCACAATAATGCTTACATATATCAAGCATCGGTGGTTTGTACACACAAAATGTAATGTCCCCTTCTAGACTCATGGTTAGTCCATCATAGAATTCCTGTGGACTAGCAATTTGGTTAAGTGATGAAGAATGAAATATTTAAAAAGTCACTTAGGTCATTTTATGGAGCGCTCACATTGGGAAATATTAAAAAGTGAAATTAAAAGAAATATTTCCCTCCAAAGTAAAACACCCCTCTTAAAGAGTTATAAAAGAGGGAAAAGTGACTCATTTGAGATATGCTTGCTTTATGATATCTCCTTTTTTGAGCTCTGCTAGAGTCTGCTATTGTGGAGGTTTGAGAATTCAAACCAGAGGCTTGTAGAGACGGAAACCTCCATAGGTAACAACATTCTACAAGTGTGCAATACCATCCAACGGTGCTTCTTTGGTGGATACATCCAGTATTCACAACTGTGCTTCATTAGAGTTTGATTTTTGAGGGTTTAAGGAAGAACTGGGTTTGTTCTCTTCTTGGAGATGAGTCACCATTTATTGGGGGTCATTGCAGATTCAGAACAGTTAGAAAGGAATTTTAGAAGTATTTGTTATAGATTGGACTCCCAGCCATAGTCGTACCAACTCCAGTGAGGACGTGGGTCCTTAGAGGCTCTTTCCCTTTCATTGTATGCTTTATATTTGGCCTGGGAGTGGTGTTTTAGGCCCTTCTATGTGTTGATCACATTGTATGGACATTCTATATCATTTTATGAAGATTTAATGCTTTTCCAGCCATACCCACTTGCTGGTCCATTTCGGCTATTGTACTAAGTTGCATTTCTAGATATGGGTATGTCATAATAATTCATATTTGTCCATTTTACTATCTGGGTAGTCATTAGTTTCCTTATATTCATTGTAAATTTTTTGAGTTTTGGTTATATGCTCTATATTGTATGCTCCAGCAACACATTTTAAAGTTTAAAGTTTGATTTTGTATTTGGATGCAAAACTAGGACTTTGGGTTATAACAGAGATACAAGACCAGATCGGTGCCTATCCAGGGCTAGGAGTCAGTAGACATATATATGTGAATGTTTACCACAGACCTAAGATAGTAATCAGATTTCAAGGGGTTTCTAAAATGTCTGCCTTACAGACAATACCCAAGAGAGAGTATTTAGTTATTTCTCTTACAAACATCCGTACTGCAATGTATTCTTCTAAACACTTAATCCAAAACATTCAATCTACTCCTTGAGCAGAAGTAAGAGACTAAGTATTCAATATAGAAAACCTATATTCTAGAATATTATAATAGCCCTTAGATGTTTAGAGTCAAAAGAAAAACACATTCGATCTGGAGACAAATAACAAAATACACACAATGAAGCATTACGCATTTAAATCAACATGAAATTGATAATTCTGTGCATAATACATACAACATACAATTCATAAACTCGCAAGACACCTGAAACAGAGTCACCAGAAGATTGTATTCCTACTACAGCACCAAAATTTGTCCAGTTTTCCCACAACCAATGAATGACACAGTTTGGCCTTTATACCAAGACTATGTACTTGACAAAATTAATTACAAGGCCAGACAAATATCTACCAGATACAATGCATTCGAAAATGGTGCTTAAAATCATAAATGCAGTAGGGGACAAAACGGGAAGGAGAAAGAGAAGGGCGAGGAGTAGTTGAGCTCGAGCTCTGTGCCGTCGCTGGAAGACCCTCCGTCATAAACCAGGTACTTGACCATTTGACCATCGGCCCATGCCTATCTGCAATCCTGCCATTAATGGCTCAACCACCCATAACTCCTCTTGGAAACTGTAATAGCGCACCCATGGAAAATTCCTGGTCAAAAACACCTACAGACACAAGGAAAAAACCATCGATGAAGGTTCAAAACCTGACCGTCGATCCAAAATCCATCACTGAGATCAACGGTCCCAAAATATGCATGAAGAATCACCAGCCAATAATATCATGCCACGTAGGCACCTTGACCTTCTATCGCTGACCTTTTCTCCCTTCATTTCCCCTTTACCGCTTTTGTATATGCAAATCCAAAAGCATATACAACATACAAGGCCGACGTCAAATGTTATAGAACAAACTGGAATTCAGTTCAGGTCCGGCTTCTATGCTCATCCCGCACCCATCGCTTTGTATGTTTTGCATATACAAGCACAAAACACATACAAGGCGGATGCCAAATGTTTCTTCTACTGGATTGGAACATTTCTTGGAATCCGGCTTGTATCCTATCATTGTACATCGGGTTGTATATCGACATATACAAACACTTATACAAGTCACGGACCCCAAATAATTATGCAGCAACCTAAAATCTTCATCAGGTCCGGAATGTATCTCCTCAATGTATATTTTGTTTGTATGCAGAATATACAAACACAAACATACAAGTAGGGAGTCTTTTTAGAATATGCGATGAATGCACATTTCCTTTGTATACCGAACATGTACAAACCCACTTGCATATCTGCTACACTGTTCACTTTGCATGTCGCTGGCCTTTGTATATTTTTCAATGTACATTCCCCTACACATACAAACAAGGAATCTTCTCCAAAATATCCCTGCAATGTATCTTTCCTTTGTATGTTTCGCTTGCATGTTCCACATACAAGTCCGATATACAAGTAGGGCCGATATACAAATGGCGAATATTCACAGAATCTTTTAGAAGATTCCCCCAATGTATATGCAACCCGATATACATTGAGAAATGCATATAACTCAAAATTTTCACCATTTCTGGAAGCCGATTAGGATTTCACAAGCTTGTCCATAGATTTGATCAATTGCACATACAAACTTAACATTTTCATGAGTGCGACAGGAAAAGGCGGTAAAACATTACATGGGGGCTGGTCAACCTATGAACACTAAAGCACGAGGATAAAACTGAACAACCAGGAACCCACCACAGAAAACCATCACCAGAATAGGCAGAACAATGCAAGACCCCACGCCTTAGAAAATTTAGGATTTGAAGGAGAAAATCAGCAAATGTTCAAACTTAAAACCCTAAACATAAATGAGTACTAACAGAGGCTCCAATTAGGGACGTGCAAGCGCAAGACTGTAGCGAGGACCAGACTACTCCAGGGCAAACTAGACAAAACCTAAAACTCAAAACACGACTGACTATACAAGGCATGTACAAAATATTTACAACTAATTTACAGTGTGCACAATAGGTACTCATTTATGAGAAAAAAAGCCTTAAGGAATTTACGGTGCACAAGCAATTCTAGTAGTTCACCATTGAGGGCCTAGAGAAAATAAGAATCACCTCCATGAATAGTGCCAATTTGGTATGGGCCAGTCCATAAGGGCTCAAATTTGCTGTGTTTGCCCTTATCCTAGCTCTTTGCATTCCACATAAGGACCAGATCACCTATCTGAAACCTTCTCTCTATAGCCCTTCTATCAAACAGATATTTCACCTTTTGTTGTGTCTTGATGTTTATTTTCTATGCTTTCCTTCTTATCTCATCTAGTACGACCAGCTGATTTATTCTTTCAGTCATTGGGTCTCTAATCTCCTCACCGTTCCCTTGGATGAATTTATAAACTAGCAGGAGGTTGTTCACAAGCAACCTAGCTGCTGCACCATATACCAATTGAAAAGGAGATCTTCCAGTTGCTCTTTTCACTGTCACCCTGTCAGCCCATAATGCCAACTTTAGCTTTGAATCCCAAGATTTCTTGTTTTTATCTATCACCCTTCTAATGATTTTCATGAGACTTTTGTTGCTTGACTCTACTTGACCATTCCCTTGTGGATGATATGGTGATGTATGAGACAAATCAATTCCATAATTATTGCAAAAATTAATAAATTTACCGGACCTAAAGCACATAGCATTATCTGCGACCAATTTGGCTGGTACTCCGAATCTTATAATAATATTTTCTAGGATAAAATCCATCACCACTTTGCTTGTAGCCTTTTTAGTTGGAATGGCCTCAATCCATTTAGTGAAGTAATCAATAGCAACTAGAATCCAACTGTGCCCTCTACTTGACTTTTCTAAGATTTCCCCTATAAAATCAATCCCCCATTGCTGAAATGGAGCTTCTAGAGTTATAGTCCTAAGGGGTAATGCACCTTGATATCTTATCTTTCCTGAGAACCTTTGGCAAGACTCACATTTTCTCATCATTTTGTGTGTATCTGAGAAGAGAGTTGGCCACCAATAGCCTGCTCTGAGAATTTTATGGGCTGTCGTTTGGCCAGCATAATGTCCACCACATACTCCATTGTGCATGTCACTAAGAATATCCTTGGCCTGATTTTTATCAATACACCTGAGTAATACACCATTAGGATTTTTCCAATATAGCTTTCCCTGAACAATGATGTATTTAATAGCCTGCAGCTTCAAAGTTCTCTTCTAGACATCACTGAGGTGGGAAGGATAGTTTAAATTCTACTAGTATACTATGTCCTTATACCACTCAGATTCTGACATATTTATAACTTCATTATACACTACATTCACTTGGCATGCCTCTAGATTTGACTATGTCATCAGTTTTGCCAAACCTTGTCCTCTTACCAACTTAGTGATCTGTATTTCAATGTTAAATTCCTACAATTTGTTTATCCATTTGCATCTCCTTCCAGTTACCTCCTGCTGAGTGAAGATATCCTTGACTGCTACATGAGGCACATATGCAACTATGTGAGAGCCCACTAAATATGGCCTAAAGCTCTTGATTGCTCTAACCAGTGCATATGCTTGCTTCTCCATGATGTCATATTTTAATTCAGCAGCCTGCAATGACCTGCTAAAGAAAGCTATAGGTTGTTCAAACCCTTCTTCATTTTTTTGCAATAAGCATGCAGCAATAGTATGGAAAGAAGCAAATGAGAATAGCTGAAAGGGCTTAGAAAAATCACGAGACTTTAGCACAAGAGCCATCTTTATAGCCTCTTTTATATTCTGAAATGATTTAGTCGCTTCCTCCTCTCATTTGACAGTTGCACCTTTCTTCAGCATCTTAAAGATATCTTTGGTGGTCTCTACAAAGTTAGGCACAAATCTTCTAACAAAATTAATTTGCCCAAAGAAGGACTGAACACCTTTCACTGTTTTAGGGATCTAAATTTTGTCAATTGCAGCCACTCTTTCAGGATCAATCCTGACCCCATCTTTGGAAACAATGTGTCCAAGCAGCTTTCCTTCCACTACCCCAAAAGCACACTTCTTTGGGTTAAGTGAGATGCCATACTCTAATGCTTTAATAAAAATTTGCTCCAAATGCATACAGTGCTGCTCGTCCTTTTTTGAATAAGCTGTCAAGTCATCTTGATACACAGCCAAGATAGAATCAATCAATCCTACAAAAGCAACATCCATTGCCCTCTGAAATGTGGCACCTGCATTTGTCAGTCCAAATGGCATCCTCACATATACATATGTTCCCCATGGAGTAGTGAAAGCAGTTTTGAATTGCTCTGATTCCTTTACTTTCACTTGATTGTACCCTGAAAATCCATCCATCATGGATAGAAGTTCACAACCAGTCACCTTCTGCAACATGGCTTCCATGTTTGGCAATGGATAATTGTCCTTCAAAGAAGATACATTCAGATTTCTAAAGTCCACACAAAGTCTAATATCACCATTCTTTTTTCTTACTTGGACAAGATTAGACACCCAAGTTGAATGTCTAATAGGGATAATTATTCCAGCCTCCCTGAGCTTCATAAGTTCTTCTTGCATTTTTGGAGCTAAGGTTGGGTTGATAGGCCTCTGTTTTTGTCTAAATGGTTTAGCTCCAGGCTTCAAAGGGATTTCATGCTGAAATAAATCCTCTCTATAAGCTTTCAGGTCCTCATATGACCAGGCAAAGACATGCTTATATTTTTTTAGTAGTGCAATCAACATAGTTCTAATATGTAGCTTGAGCTGTTTGCCAATGTACACCCTCTTGGGGGCCTGAGATGTCCCCAAGTTTATCTCCTCTAAATCATTCTTGTTTGTTGGAGATGGTTTTGTGACAAATTGGTCCCTATTGCCAAAAGCTCTCTCTAAAGCAACCAGCCTTCTAGGGATCTTATTTGTCTTGAGTTGATATATTTCTTTCCCTAAGAGAGTTTCTTTTCCATCTACAACCTCCACAAAGTTTTGAAAATCTATTTATTGGTTCTCATACTCATCAATGCAATGTAGAAATCTCAGCAAATCCTTATCATCATCAAACACTTGCCAGCTGCATATGTTGTCTGGCACTGCAGGTCTAAACTTGACCTCAACATTTGTAACATCTAATAGAGTTATATCATCTAGCTTTATGGCTACATTAGCTAGAAAGTCTGCCTTGACATTTTTTGATCTCTCTATCTAGTTTATTGAAAATGCATCAAACAATTCAATTGTATCCCAAACAACATGCTTACACTGTTTTAATCTCTTATTTTTTGATGCATACTTATCTATAACTTGGGAAACAATAAGCTCTGAATCACCAAACACTTTGAGCATCTTAGTTCCATGCTTTAAGGCCACATTCAATCCTAATAACAGAGTCTCATACTCTGCAATATTGTTTGTACAAGCAAACTTCAACAAGAAAGAGAATTTTAGAAGTTTACCAGCTGGAGACAAAAACACCACTCCAACACCAGAGCCTTCCTTCAAACAAGCTCCATCAAAATACATGGTCCATAGACCCTATTGATCTAGTTCTTGAATGCAAATATTTCCCTCTTTACTTTCTTGATCATCTGAGACAACCCTGCAATTATCACAGTCAGTATCCACAAAACATATATGCTCCTCAGATTCTTGATCCTCCACTGTCTCTGATGACCTTTCTTCTCTAATTAGTTTGACATCCCTGCCATTCATAGGGATCATAGCATATGACAAATCTAATTGCATACTCCCACCAATCAATGCTACCCATCTTCTTGACAACAACATGCCATACTGTGGCTTGATATCAACAACTGTTATGTTCAGTTTGTAGGTCTTCTCAGGATAAGCCGCCAGTTTAAAGTCAACATCTTTCATGATTCCAATGACAAGTACCTCCCTAGCATCCATGGCATAGCACTTCCCACATGCCTTATCTATCTTTAACCCGGCTTGCTGCATGATGGCCAAAGGCATGATGTTTGGATGCTCCTGAGTCAAGCATACAATTCTTAATTTTTTTTCCATTTATGACAAGGGAGACATAAAACGGTTCCACTTGTGAAGGACATTTTGTCATGGTCATCCCCAGATACACCTCAGGAACTTCATCTTCATCAATGTACAGGGCTTGTTTCTTACCTTGAGGTTCATCACTCAACTTGGCTTGACAGGGTACTCCTGAAATCAGGGATAATGTTTTATTTATGAACTCCTCAACTTTCATCAATTCCATTAATGGAACAGAGACTTTCATCTGAGACAAGACCTCAATTATGTCAAATGGGGCATAATTTTGTATAAACAGTTGTAGCCTGATCCACAGTTTTATTTTTATTTTGATATGACCTAGCCTTAATTTTTGTGGCTCCCTGACTGTCATCCTTGATCTGAAAACTTTTGTCTTGATCCTCAGGCTGGGGAATTCTATTTTCTAGTCCTTGGGAATCATGACCTATTTTTTGCTTAAAATTTTGCCTATTATTGCTCCATTGCTTTTTTTGTGTTTCAGTCCCTTTATGATCATGCACTGGTTGGTTCACAAAAGTATTCTCTGGTTGGTGTAAGTTACTTACCTGAGCTTTGCCCCTGAGATTGTAATTGCTTTTGACTTGAGCAACTGCTGTAGTTGTGAAGGCTCTTATTTCTTCATTAGAAGGTCTCCTCAAGTTATTCAAAAGGTTGTGCGAACCTTGAGCATAGGCATAGTTGTCTTCATCATCTTCATCACATGGAAACCGCTGGCAGACCTGAACCTCATCATTTGCATTTGCATCAGCATCCTTAGAGGGACACTCCCTGTTTATAGACAGCATATTGACATTGTCATCCTCCATGCAATGCGGCTCATTGCACTCATCACAAGCAACAACATTGTTGTATAAAGACTGAGCGATCATACATTGTGACTGTGAATGAGGCATTTGGCATATTATACACCATGGGGTGTCATTAACAATATTAACAGCCTTCTTCAAAGGGTCAGGTGTTTCCTTAACATTTTGAGTCCTTTGACCTGAGTTGCTATTTGGGAGAATGGGTTTACCATTATGCCAATTGGTATTATATGGCATATCATGTAATGACGGTCTTCTTTCTTGCCTTTGGTAAACTTGTCTGTCAAGACCAACTCCCTTTTCATTTTTAGCCATTCTATAGCTCAGGTCCTTGACAATAGTTGTCAATTTATCTAATTTATCCTCAGAAGTGGATGCATTGCCTTGAACACTTTGAGACTTAGTGTTTGGATTTTGCAGAATTTTTACATCATCTCTTCTGTTTGTCTTACCAGACGCTTTTATGTTATTTTCAATATTTGTTGCTATTTTGAAGGCATCTCTGAGGCTGTGAGGACCCTTATCTCTTAATCCATAGGTTATTTTGGCATCAAAAGCATTTATGTACAATACTATGCACATAGGTTCATTAGGCCTCAGATCATGTGACAATTTGTTTAGTACCTTAGTGAATCTAGCATTGAAATCAGCAGCCTGTTCATTTGATCCTTTGGTGATGCCAGTGAACTCATTGATAAAGAAACTAGGATCAATTTTATCACCATACCATTCTTTGAATATTCTCCTGAAGTCATCCCATGATGAAATACTTCTGTCAGGTAGACCCTTGTACCATTCTCTAGCCTCATCAATTAAGGATTGCATAAATAATTTCATAAAAACGTCCTCATGCTCAACCTCAAAGTTGTCCATGATATTCTGAAAAGCTTTTAAATGGTCTTCACCTAATACAATATTATTTCTTGAAAATTTAGGCACTTGCAGCCTCACATGTTTGTCAATAGGATTTGGGTAACCATGAATGCCATCAAAAACTAACTGCTTGAATCTGTCCAGCTACATCGGCTGTCTACCAAATTGATTAGCATTGGTATTTCTGTTTGCATTCTAATTTCTTACATTATTTAATGGTACCCTAGCATTATTTACATTCTGTCTCTGATCATCATGCTGATCCTGAACTTCATTTTTGTGTTGATTTCTCTACATATTTGCATTTTCAAAGGTGGGAACTGAATCATTCTGAGCAACTCTCAGCACTTGCACTTTCTGTCTCATGTCATCTCTAATTTTCATAGCTTGTAAATATTCCAGTTCAACTCTTAAACTTTTGATTTCTTCAGCTAATTGTTCCTCTCTAGGCATAGAGGAGGATGGTCCCATTCCATTTTGGTCATCATTATCTTCATCCCTTGGAGACTCAACCTCTTCAAATCTATCACTGGGATCCAGCAAAGGGCGTTCCTTAAAAACCTCTGACCTTATTCTCAAAGCACCACCCTATTGTTTCTCATATACATTTTGGATTTTAGCTTCTATGTTTGAAAAATAAGGTTATGTCCTCTCTGAAGAACCTGGATTGTTTTGAATATTATCACTACCTCTGGGAGAACCCTCTCTACTGGCTTGAGTAGTTCCCTTTTTCCTGTACATCTTTTTTCTGGGTAACTCTTCGAACAGAGGGTTACGCTGGGATCTTCTCCCTTGCATACAAATTTTTACTTTACCAGTTAGGAGATTGGTTTGGAGTCGCCACCTATAAATAGGAATTATTTTCTTTTGAAATCAAGGTTCTTTCACTTCAACTCCCCAGTAGAGTCACCAAAATCTGTTGGTTATTTTCCCAGACTAGATGCTTGTTCCCAGTCATCCCTACAAGGTAGCCATCATTGATCAACAGGATTCCTGGGCCAGGGGCCAACAGTATAGGAGATAGACTCTATAAATATCTCTTCTTCTTCTTTAGGCTCTGCAGAACCAAGGGGGGTATTCCCTATTCAACACCTATGACATGTGAGTATGAACTTGCTTGGATGTTGATATAAAGTAGATAAATCCTCTCTTATACAGACCAAAACTGTGAGATAAGTGTAAAGGGGCTAGCCTTGGGCCTATATTCAGTCGTAGACAGAGGATTTCAGATCCTAAACTAATTCTAAAGTCCTAATGGTTTGATTTTAAAGTTTTAAGTTTGATTTTGTATTTGGATGCAAAACTAGGACTTTGGGTTATAACAGAGATACCAAACTAGATCGGTGCCTATCTAGGGCTAGGAGTCAGTAGACATATATGTGAATGTTTACCACAGACCTAAGACAGTAATCAAATTTCAAGGGGTTTCTAAAATGTCTGCCTTACAGACAAGACCCAAGAGAGAGTATTTAGTTATTTCTTCTTACAAACATCCGTATTGCAATGTATTCTTCTCAACACTTAATCCAAAACATTCAATCTACTCCTTGAGCAGAAGTAAGAGACTTAGTATTCAATATAGAAAACCTATACTCTAGAATCTTATAACACCCCTAAGATGTTCAGAGTCAGAAGAAAAACACATTCAGTCTGGAGACAAATAACAAAACACACGCAATGAAGCATTACTCATTTAAATCAACATGAAATTGATAATTCTGTGCATAATAGATACAACATACAATTCATAAACTCGCAAGACACCTGAAACAGAGTCACCAGAAGATTGTATTCCTATTGCAGCACCAAAATTTGTCCAGTTTTCCCACGACCAATGAATGACACAGTTTGGCCTTTATACCAAGACTGTGTACTCAGCAAAATTAATTACAAGGCTAGACAAAAATCTGGCAGATACAATGCATTCAAAAATGGTGCTTAAAATCATAAATGCAGCAGGGGACAAAACGGGAAGGAGCAAGAGAAGGGTGAGGAGTAGTTGAGCTCAAGCTCTGTGCCGCTGCTGGAAGACCCTCCGTCATAAACCAGGTACTTGGCCGTTCGACCATCGGCCCATGCCTATCTGCAATCCTACCATTAATGGCTTAACCACTCGTAGCTCCTCTTGGAAACTGTAATAGCACACCCGTGGAGAATTCCCACTCAAAAACACCTGCAGACACAAGGAAAAAACCATCGCTGAAGGTTCAAAACCTGACCGTCGATCCAAAATCCATTGTTGAGATCAACGGTCCCAAAATATGCATGAAGAGTCACCAGCCAATAATATCATGCCACATAGGCACCTTGACCTTCTATCGCTAACATTTTCTCCCTTCATTTCACTTTTATCACTTTTGTATATCCAAATCTAAAAGCATATACAACATACAAGGCTAACATCAAATGTTATAGAACAAACTGGAATTCAGTTCGGGTCTGGCTTGTATGCTCATCCCACGCCCATCGCTTTGTATGTTTTGCATATACAAGTGCAAAACACATACAAGGCGAACGCCAAATGTTTCTTCTACTGGATTGGAACACTTCTTGGAATCCAGCTTGTATCCTATCATTGTACATCGGTTGTATATCGACATATACAAACACTTATACAAGTCACGAACCCCAAATAATTATGTAGCAGCCTAAAATCTTCATCGTGTCTGGAATGTATCTCCTCAATGTATATTTTGTTTGTATGCAGAATATACAAACACAAACATACAAGTAGGGAATCTTTTTAGAATATGCGATGAATGCACATTTCCCTTATATGCCGAACATGTACAAACCCACTTGCATATCCACTGCACTGTTCACTTTGCATGTCGCTGGCCTTTGTATATTTTTCAATGTACATTCCCCTGCACATACAAACAAGGAATTGTTGATGATCGTTTTGATGCAATCGTAACAATAAGTTAAAATTCACATGAAATGAACTGAAACTATACTTGAAAGATAAGAAGGAATCATTTGAGATTCAATTAATCCCAAGTCTACAATGGTTCGGTTGGTCAAGTTCAGTTGGTCAATGTGAAGCTGTAATGTTCAAGGGGCCTTACGTAGTTTAGGTTTGTTTGGTGGTTTACTGGACTAAGAATATGCAAAAAGGTCATGAGATATGTCAATACTTTTCATTCCTTTGCATAAAAGTGATACTGTGCTGCAAGTTTTAGATGGTTTTCTTGAATTTTTGCAGCTTTCTTCTTTATCTATTTATGAAAACTGTCTACTTATGGCTCTGTTATACATGCTTCTTCAAATTTGAGACAATTTCCTTTAGATTTCTACGTTTTCAGCTAAATATTTCAGATGGGTTGGGAAAAGTTAGAAAGATCTAATCTATACCTCATTTAATCTACCGAAGGATCTAATTGTTTCTGTTATGCACTATGTAAATACCACAGTAATTTGATCAAGTCCACAGTAAAAACCTTAAATATAAGTTCTGAGCATTTTCACAAACATACATTTAAAATTGCAAGCTCTCAAAGAAGATATTTAAAAACACAAAGAAGAGCAGGAGAACACTCAGAAGATAGATGCAGAACTCCAGATTCTATTGTATTAGAAATGAATAGTCATACATGATTTACAATGTAGGATGACTCTTAGTTTCATTGATCATACTACAGAGAACTTACAAGCTTTACAGATACAGTAAGGCAGCCAGACATTCCACGCGCACCTTACTGCAGACAAACAGGCGACCTCCTTCTTCTACCTCTAAACTATGCTAACTTGCTGTATGTTCCTAAAAGAAAAAATCCTGTTGTAGCCACTGTTGTTTTCCTAAAATCCATGTTGTAAAGTATTACAGTGTAGAGAGGCACAATATAAAGACATTCTGATTGTCCTCACTACAGCAAAAACCTAACTGAACCCCTGGTTCAAACCCCTGGTTACAGCAATAAATACAGGTGAACCAGCTCTTCAAAATATCTCTGAGCAGTGTCAAATCTGGGCGAAATATTGCCCCTTCTGAGAAGTTCCGGCAGCTCAGCAATAACTCTTGTTTGTCTGCTGTAGTAATACTCTCAGCTGCAACCTTGTTCTTCACTTGAATGGCCTTGACTTTTTCGCACTTCATCCTTATCTTCCTGCTCCTGAGATCAGATTTCCTTCCTCCATGAGGTCACTGTGTTGACTTTCCAGCTGCTTCCTCAACTGCACCTGCAAGACAAGACAAGCAATAAGTATTTCATTTATCACATAAACAGCAGGAAATTAAAATAATCATTTAAACCTAGGTGACTGCGCAAGATTATGGAAATCGGATCCAGAATACTCTCAAAACGCGTTCAAAACGCATTCAGACCGCTCAAAACCCATCGGGTCAACCATCGCTGACCAAAAAAATGCCACGGGTGCCAAAAAAATGGTTTAAAACTCCACCGCTTCATTTCCCGCCCATCGGCATGACTATCGCTATCGGCGTGTCAAAAAAATATGTTGGCCGATATTCTCGTCATCTGCATGATATTTTGGAAATATGATGCTCTCCCTTCTGAAGGTCCAGATGACGTCATCAGGATGTTTCGCTTCTGTATATTGGAGAAAAGAACAACATCATCATCATCATCATGTTGAAGAAGAATAGGAGGATATGGAATATGATCCTGCTGCTGAGGAAAGGAAAATGATGGTGACGTCATCGTCATGTTTAGTTTTCATTAAAATGCAAAAGATGACGTCATCATCATGTTCAGTTAAGATCGGGGGATAATTGTGATATCGGGTCACCTAAGGAGCATGATCAGGATGATGAATGTAATATGACCCCTTTGCGGCCAAGGTAACCCTCTCGAAAGATCAGGATGATGATGATCATCAGGATATTTGGGGCTTTTGTCGAACTTAGAATAAGACGTCATCATCATATTCGCAAACCGGATCGTGCTTTGGAAAATATCCTGCTGAAGGGAAAATGTGATGATGATGATCATCAGGATATTTGCAAAAGGTCATACTTCTCGGCAGGAGGACTTCACGAAATATCGGGTGGACAAACAAGATCATGATGATCTTGACAATATGACAGGATAAAAAATACGATGATCCTCCTCATCGAATTATCATGATGACGTCATCATCATATTTCGTCTTCGGAGCATGAGGATGAGTTGAGGTCATCATCAGGTTAGCGCTAGGGTGATATTCAAAATATGATCATGCTGTTGAGGAATGGAATATCACCTTCTTCTTAAAAGATAGGGTGATCATCATGATATTGCAAAAAGGAGATCAGGAGGATATGAAGACGTCATCATCATATTAGCGAATTTCAGCAAATATCATGATGATGACCCTCCGATAGGATTTTAACATGCGCATACAAATATGCCGATGGTGGATTTTCTAAGTCAGGGTGATCTGATAATATCAGCATGATATTATAAGATCAGGTAATGTTAAAATATCATGATGATGCTCGCGATACAAAAGACCGCTCGACGGGGAAAACCTACTATGACTTAAAGTTGACGTCCGGATATTTGAACCTCAGGATATTATCGGGGGGGCTTTTCAAATATGATGATGATGTCTTCATACAGCACAACCAAGTTTATAAAATATGACCCTCCTAAAATCATGATGCGCATAATGCGCATAAGGCCATTTGACGGGTAAAGGGCACTACCACCTAAGATTGACGTCCGGATATTGCGACTGCATGATTTTTATCGGGTGATAGACCAAGATCATGATGACCTTGTCAACATGAAAAAAATATGATGATCACTTGCGATTATCAGGTTTGACCAAAACTTTGACTGTGCATAACTTCCACATATGGACGAATTTTCAAGTGAAGTAAAAGGCAAACCTGCATGGAATTTCAAGCTCTTTCTAAATATGAGGTCACAGAAACAAAATATAAACTTTGACAAACTGACCTCATGATGATGACCTTATCGAATATCATGATGATGATGCACCTGACCTTCATTTTTACCAAACCGCCAAAAAGCAGACAAACACAAGCAGAAGCAAAAAGTAAAACATCAGCAGGGGTCCCCATTTTGCTAAGGAGCAATAATGGGGCGTGTTGTGAACATCACAACAACTAGCAACCAAAACAAAACAATTAAATTCAGAGTGTTCAAGGAAACTAGATGAAATGAACTCATAACTTCCAACTATCTTTCCTGCAAATTACTATTCAGCTTGAGACTCAAAGTATTCAATAAAGATGCCTGAACTTCTATTTTCAGTTTAGTTGTGTGCATGTGATTAATTATCCTCATCTTGAAGATCGGTTGAACAAACCAGTGACTGACATTAGCCTACGTAGGTGAGGATATTCCCTCATAGCCGACCAGATAGAGCCTTGCTGCCAGCGAGCGTCTATAGCCCCGGCAAGGTTATCGTTACAATTCTCCTAAGTAGAGCCCCACTGCCAGCGAGCGTCCATAGCCCTGGTAGAGTTACTTAGATGGCTTAATCTAGATTTTCAGTATAATCCGTTTTATTTATTTATTTATTTATTTTTTGTTTTCTAATTTTGAAAGATTTTATAAGATATAGCAATTTGTAACTTCATGATGCAAGGAGTGGGCACTTGCTGAAATTAAGCTGAGAATTGTAATGGTAGCAAGGATGACCTCTGATTTTTCACCTAATATCTACACTGGTAAGTTCAACAAACCCAAGGATTTTAGGTGTGTCATCGTGAGAAACCTGCTTCGAATTCTCAATCACATTTATTGAATACAAAACTTCAGAAGATGAACAACTCTCTACATTCATGACAGTGACAAATTATGTGTAAATTGCAAATGGTTAACCTGAATATCCTAAATTTTATACTGTTTTGAATGGTTGCTAGTTTTGCTCCTTAATACTCCAAAGTAAAATAAAGATCCCTGCTGAGGAGACAACAAACAAACCAAACAAACAGGCTGTACAAACAACACAACAACAAAAGAAAAAACTGTACAAACAGAAAGAAACAAAAAAATAAAAACAAACAGAAGACAAGCTATACAAACAGCCAACCCAAAAGAAAACAGCAAAAGAAGAACTGTACATTATCTACAGCACTTTACATTAAGAAAAAGGGACTGCCCCCCTTTTACCTCAAGCCTGGAAGTAGTGTTTCAAATGCTGGCCATTAACTGGTAATGGCACATCTTCTCCAGTCAAGGTCTTAAGTCTAAAGGTGTTATCTCCTATTATTTCTGAGACTTGTAATGGACCCAGCCATAATTTATCAAATTTTCCATGGCTTCCTTTCTTTTCATGTGCTTTGTCCCAGCACAACACTAAGTCTGATATCCTAAATGTCTTGACTCTTGCCCTTTTGTCAAACCACCTCTTAACAACCGCTTGGTGTTTGGCAAACTTCTCGAGGGCTTGACCTCTTTTCTCCTCTAGTTGTAACATTTGCACTATTCTGGCTTCCCTATGGTTATCAAAGCCTAGATATTCATTGGCAAACTTCCAGGTTGGTATTCTCAGATTAACCGAAAGTATGGGATCAGTCCCATAAACTAAGTGATAAGGTGTGCTACCTAAAGCTGTTTTAAACTTGGTCCTGTCTACCCATAATGCATATCTTAACAGAGTATTCCACTCTCTAGGACTTTTGGCAATTAACCTCTTGATTATGTCTAATAAAATTTTGTTTGTTGATTCAGTCAGTCCATTACCTTGAGGGTAATAATTCGAAGAAAACCTTAGAATAATCCCATATTCAAATGCCCATTTAGAAAATTTTAAAGAAGAGAAAGCAGGGCCGTTATCACATACCAATGACTAGGGCGTTCCAAACCTGGTGATAATGTTTTCTTCAAGGAACTTGATAACTACCTCAGTTGTGGAAAACCTGCAGCAGGTGGCCTCAGTCCACCTTGTACAATAGTCCGTTACCGTCAATATAAATTTGTGTCCTGCAGAAGATGGGGGATTGATAACTCCGATAAAATCCAAGCCCCACTGTGCAAACGGTCTGGACTCAATCACAGGTTGCAGTGGATTGGCCAGATTTCTCCCTTTGTCTGCTGCAGTCTGACAGGTGTGGCAACTTCTGATGTGACTCTTAGTATCTTTGAACATAGTGGGCCAGTAATAGCCCACTCTCAGTATTTTGTGTGTTGTAGCTAAATGGGAACCATGACCGGTTCCGTACTTGTCATGTAGTTCTGTCAACACTCTATCAGCTTCAGTTCTGTTTATGCATCTCAGGTAAATTCCATCATGGTTCTTCCTGAATAGAAGACCTCCTTGCACCATATAATTCTGTGCCTTAATCTTCAAAGCTCTCCTCTGAGAAGCCTTCATCTTGCTTGGGTACTTTCCAGCTATCAGGAAGGTGCTTAAATCATCGTACCAGCCTGATGCGTCTTGGGAATTCAATACATATTGTTGTTTTATCAGATTTGGATCCATGTTTGCTATTGTCTGCACCAACGCCTGCCCTCTGACCAGCTTTGTGGGAATGATCTCCATGTCGAATTCTTGCAGTGTGGTGATCCATTTGGCTCTTTTTTCTCCAGGCTCGTTTTGCATCAGCAACATTTTTACTGCTGCGTCTGGTACTATGGCTTTAATCTGGCTGCGCAGAATATAGTGTCTAAATTTTTTCACAGCCTTTACTAATGCGAATGCCTGTCTTTCGATATCTAGATATCTCAGCTGTGCATCCTTCAGAGGCGCACTCATAAATGCTATGGGCCTCTCTTCATTATTTTCACCTTTCTATGTCAAGGCAGCCGCGACAGAATGAGAAGATGCAAAGGAGTAGATGTAAAACGGGCTTGTGTAGTCTGGACTTGCCAATACAGGGGCATTAGAAATTGCCTCCTTGATATCTTCAAATGCGGCTTTGGCCACTGGCGTCCATTCCATCTGTGCATCTTTCTTTAACATGGCATTCAACGGCTGCACGATCTCTGCAAAACCGGTTACAAACTTCCGAACAAAGTTAATTTTACCAAAAAATGATTTTAATTCTTTCCTACTGTTTGGTATTTGCAAATTTTTTATGGATTCTATTCTATCCGGATCAATTGAAATTCCATTTTCAGAAATGACATGGCCTAATAATTTACCTTCAGTTACGCCAAATATTCATTTCTTAGGATTAAGGGAAATCCCATACCTTTCACATCGCTGGAGTACTTTTCTGAGGTCCTCAGCGTGGGTGGATGCATCCTTGGAATACACAGTTAAATCATCCATATACACAACAATGCATTTACCTGATAATCCACGAAAAGCAACGTCCATGGCCCTTTGAAAAGTGGCACCTGCATTAATTAGACCAAAAGGCATTCTTCTATACGCATAATTTCCCCATTTGCAAGTGAAGGTGGTTTTTAGTCTATCTTCTCTGTCAATTAAGACCTGGTTATAACCTGAAAAACCATCTAAAAAAGACATCATCTTTGCGCCATTTACTGCTTGCAGTACTTCGTCTATTGGGGGCAAAGGATAATTATCCTTTTCAGAAGCCTTGTTTAAATTTCTAAAGTCTACGCACAACCTGATGTCTCCATTTTTCTTCCTCACTGGTACTAAGTTAGCTACCCAGACAGAATGTCTGACTGGGAAAATTATTCCAGCGGACAGTAGTTTTTTAACTTCCTCAAAGATTAAAGGCTCTAGAATAGCATTTATAGGCCTCTGTTTCTGCCTAAATGGTTTGACTTCTTTTCTTAAAGGTATTACGTGAGTTATGATGGACTCATCAAATGTTTTCAAGTCTTCATAAGTCCATGCTATGACATGTTTATATTCTTTCAGAACATCCAGAACCTCTTTTCTAATTTTCTCAGAGCAAGCTTTCCCAATTAGTACACTTTGTGGATTTAGCTCAGTCCCTAAGTTATGTAAATCACACCTACCCCCTTCTGTTTTGGGTAAGTCTTTCTATCTTATTATTCTGTTGAAGTCAAAGATGTGTTCTAATTCAATTACTCCTTTTGGTAAGAAGTTGCTCTTTAAGTTGATCATATCTTCTTCGTCCCATGTTACTTCAGGCCTTTCTTGTTCATCAATGATTTGGGCCTCAAATGCCTCATTACAAGTCAGAAAATTAATAATTTGCTGATCCTCTCCAAATACCTGAAAGTGTGTAACGTTGTCTGGTATACTGGGCACGTTAACTAGCTCAACAGCAAATCGTCTTAATCCTGACAGTGTCAATGAATCTAATGTACTAGCAGCAACTGCTAACGCATCTGGCCTGTAGTTCAGCTCTCTAGGAATATGCTCTATGTTAAAAGCATCAAACGAACCCATTAAACTCCATACTCTATGTCTGTAACTAATCATTTTCTTATAATTGCAGGCATATAGTTTCCTCACTTGTCTGACTACTAATTCAGAGTCTGAAAATACTCTGATGGTTTTTACCCCTTTCTTGATGGCCATGACAAGTCCTAAAATTAGGGCCTCATATTCAGCAATATTGTTAGTGCAGAAAAATTGTAATCTATATGCTGCCAAATGTGATTTACCTTGAGGATTTATGAGTTCAATACCCGCACCTGCGCCCTGTTTTGATTTGGACCCATCACATTTTAACGTCCACATGCCATCTTTACTTTTTTGATCTTTTACCTTGGCATACTTTGTCCCTTTTATTGCCTGTGGGGTGTTATCTTGTTTATTCATGGGTTTTTCCGTTTGGTTATCTTGCATATGTGGGTTTTTAGTTTGCAACTCAGAAAGATAACTACCCTCATCCTCTATTTCTTTTCCTAAATCTGGAATCAAGGCATCTATATTATCCTGAACATATCTCTGTGTCGGATCAGGATTCTCATTTTTCTCTTGTGACTCTACCCTCCCTATGCACTTTTTGTATTCATATTCAATGATGTCTTTGCATATTTCACAATTCTCCTCAGAATGTTGCCTATCATGGACTCTACACCTATTTTTATATAACTTACATTGGACTGGGAGATTGTGTGTAATGCACTCTTCCACCTCTCGTCTAATGGCACGACCAAATTTGTCTATTGCATTATTTTCTTCATCTGAAGAATTTCCGTCAGACTCAATGAATAGTGCCGTTCTATTGCTAACACACTTCTTTCTAATGTTTAACATCATAATCTCTTCAATCTGCATCCCATTGTTGGTAACTCTATAGACACCTGGTTCAACAGCAGCATATAATATTTCATTAGTTTGATTATAATCTGTTATCATATGTTTCATTCTGGGCTCTGCCTCTATTCTGATCTGGTTTGGGATGCCTCTCCACGGTAACCACATGTGTGAAAAGTCAGTAGCCATATATCTGTTTAATGTCTTGGACCAATCCCTACTTAGCAACATTCCATAATTTACGGGTATATCCACTACTTGAATGTCAATGATTTGGCTTACCCTAGGGTTTGAAGCCAATTGCACTTGAATGTTCATGAGTTCTCCTATCACGCTAACCTCGGTCTTATCTAATTGTGTGACAACCTTGGCAGATTTGGTGGGAGTCAGCCCGAGAGTTTTACATATTCCTAAGGGCATTACGTTGGCTGAAGCACCAGAATCTACCATGCAATTGTGTATATTCTTCCCACACAACCTAACAGTTAACAAGAAAGGTTGAGTATCCCTCTTATCCGCATGTATTACCACATTTGTATTGGAAGGCTGCTGAACTTTCTTACCCTTCTCCTTAGGTGGTGAATCACTATTAGGAACAGTTATATTAGCAGACACCTTGTTTGTTATGGATGTATCCAGGGATTTTAAAAAAGCATTTCTGATCCCTGGGGTCTTCAATAATTCATTTAGAGGTATACTGACCTTAATTTTCTTTATTTCCTCTGATAAGTAATTCATTAATCTTGTTGTCTCTATTGCTTCTGTCTTACTTGTTTGATCCTTTTGTACTGTTGTTTCATTATTTGTGTGCTGACTAGCTTTAAGTATGGCAGGATTGTTGCTAGCATTCTGATCTGGGGGTGTATTGATGTTATTCAGGGGAGTGGAAGTGGTGAAAGGTCCTCCCGGCCTAGGGTTGTTCCTCAAATTGTAGGTGTGGCTTTTATTTGTTTGTTGAAAGGCCTGCACCTCTTCTGTTTCATTTAATATCTCATTTTCAGATTCAAAAGAAAACTGAAAAGCATTTAACACAAAGGCTGATTCAGGATAAAGACTTTCACAACAGTATGGTTCATCCTCTAGCAATTCATCCTCTTTCTCTTCTGCAGTTGCAAAGGTAAACGTTTCTAAGACTAATGTTGTGTCATATTCTGAGGGTACTACCTCATTACCCTTAGGAATGAGAAATTCAGAGGTAGGAGGCTGTACATCTATGTTGAAAATACTAGCTGCCAAGTGGAACTATGGACAGTCGTGCTCAGCATGGGCATTGGTATTGTGAAATCTGCACCAATTTTTGGGTGCTGTACTGGCCATTTGTATGCTAGTCGTTTGTTTTGCACCATGATTATCTGTATTCTCAAAAGGAGAAGCCAGAGTACCGTTGTTGGGCCCAGTGTTCCATGTCTTGGGTGGCCTAGGTTGGTTTTGATTTTTGTTATTATTGCCCCAGGTCCTATTATCTATCACTGGCCCCCTATTTTGCATTGGTTGCCCCTGACTGGGGCCTTGATGCTGATTGTAGTTTTGGTTCTGATTGTACTGCTGATTTTGATTGAGACTATAATTCTGATTTTGGCCTTGGTTGTGATTTTGATGTGGATTGTAGTTTTGGTTGCTTCTTCCATAGAGGTTCTCATTTCTTAGCTGTGTCACTTCGGTTGTTAATCTTTTCAAATGTGCAGTAATCTCTTTGATTTCTTCCCTATCCTCTTGTGCTTTTGCCATAGTTACATCCCTAGGAAGTTGGAAGAAAGGCTAACCATTATTTTGATTGTTATTGGAAGTACTAGCCGTGTAAGGAGTTATAGCTTGGATTGGAGTAGGATTATACATAGGTGTGTAAGAAGGAACCAGATTTACTAGTGGAGCATGCTGCACAGGGATTCCATTCCATGGGTGTGCCTGATTCTGCACCCCAAAATTTCCTCCATTGACAAATGGACTATAAGTTGTATGCCTCATTTCTTGGTTCACTGAGGCTGCCTCTTTATAGGCTTTGGATATTGAATCTATGTCAGGTTTTCTTTTGACAAACATGGCAGTTAAAGGATCCAAAGCAGCATAGTACATAGCCAACAAGGGAGCATCATCTATGGTATAAGGGGGTACTAGCCTAGAATAGGCCTTTTGAAATCTGTCATTGAAATTATCAATTAGCTCTCCCTCACCTCGTTTTATAGCAGCCAATTTATGATACAAAGCACAAGGGTCAATGGGTCCTCTAAATCTTGACAGAAATGCTTCTTCCATAAGTGCCCAGGAAGAAATGTAACCATTGGGTAAGTTTACGTACCAGCTAGAGGCCTGCTCATTAAAGGTGTAAGGAAACAATCTACACACAACATCCTCGTGCTCTAACATAGCCCTAAAACATGCTTCCTTAAATATTCTAATATGATCTTCTGGGTCTTGATGCAACTGGTATTTGGGACATATCTTTTCTAGATTTTTTGGCATCTCATGATAATCATTGAAGAGTATGGGAGAATTGACATCGAAATAAGCCATTGCAGGTGTTTGAGCTTGACTTGAACTTGCAGAAATACCTGAATTGATTGGCGGATTAGGATTTAGAGGAGGATTGAGACCTCCAGGAGTGCCTGAACCAAGATTTAAAGATCTGAACAGTGATCTGTCAGGACTTACAATACTACAGATGCTAAAAGGTCACCCAGGAGGTGTTCTAGATGAACTTCCTGCTTGCGATATCTTTAGATTCCAAATTAAAGGGCTTTTACTTCGCCTTGTATCAGGTAGTTGCACAAATATATCTCCTGAACTGGACCTAGACCTAGTCACTCTATTACTGTCGTTAGCCAGTTTGAAATGAAACCTAACTCAGGAAGGCCCTCCTTCTAGCGCCATAAAACTGTTGATGATCATTTTGATGCAATCATAACAATAAGTTAAAATTCACATGAAATGAACTGAAACTATACTTGAAAGATAAGAAGGAATCATTTGAGATTCAACTAATCCCAAGTCTACAATGGTTCGGTTGGTCAAGTTCAGTTGGTCAATGTGAAGCTGTAATGTTCAAGGGGCCTTACGTAGTTTAGGTTTGTTTGGTGGTTTACTAGACTAAGAATATGCAAAAAGGTCATGAGATATGTCAATACTTTTCGTTCCTTTGCATAAAAGTGATACTGTGCTGCAAGTTTTAGATGGTTTTCTTGAATTTTTGCAGCTTTCTTCTTTATCTATTTATGAAAACTGTCTACTTATGGCTCTGTTATATATGCTTCTTCAAATTTGAGACAATTTCCTTTAGATTTCTACGTTTTCAGCTAAATATTTTAGATGGGTTGGGAAAAGTTAGAAAGATCTAATCTATACCTCATTTAATCTACCGAAGGATCTAATTGTTTCTGTTATGCACTATGTAAATACCACAGTAATTTGATCAAATCCACAGTAAAAACCTTAAATGTAAGTTCTGAGCATTTTCACAAACATACATTTAAAATTGCAAGCTCTCAAAGAAGATATTTCAAAACACAAAGAAGAGCAGGAGAACACTCAGAAGATAGATGCAGAACTCCAGATTCTATTGTATTAGAAACGAATAGTCATACATGATTTACAATGTAGGAATGACTCTTAGTTTCATTGATCATACTACAGAGAACTTACAAGCTTTACAGATACAGTAAGGCAGCCAGACATTCCACGCGCACCTTACTGCAGACAAACAGGCGACCTCCTTCTTCTACCTCTAAACTATGCTAACTTGCTGTATGTTCCTAAAAGAAAAAATCCTATTGTAGCCACTGTTGTTTTCCTAAAATCCCTGTTGTAAAGTATTATAGTGTAGAGAGGCACAATATAAAGACATTCTGATTGTCCTCACTACAGCAAAAACCTAACTGAAGCCCTGGTTACAGCAATAAATACAGGTGAACCAGCTCTTCAAAATATCTCTGAGCAGTGTCAAATCTGGGCGAAATATTGCCCCTTCTGAGAAGTTCCGGCAGCTCAGCAATAACTCTTGTTTGTCTGTTGTAGTAATACTCTCAGCTGCAACCTTGTTCTTCACTTGAATGGCCTTGACTTTTTCGCACTTCATCCTTATCTTCCTGCTCCTGAGATCAGATTTCCTTCCTCCATGAGGTCACTGTGTTGACTTTCCAGCTGCTTCCTCAACTGCAAGCCTACAAGACAAGACAAGCAATAAGTATTTCATTTATCACATAAACAACAGGAAATTAAAATAATCATTTAAACCCAGGTGACTGCACAAGATTGTGGAAATCAGATCCAAAATACTCTCAAAACGTGTTCAAAATGCATTCAGACCGCTCAAAACCCATCGGGTCAACCATTACTGACCGAAAAAATGCCACGGGCGCCAAAAAAATGGTTTAAAACTCCACCGCTTCATTTCCCGCCCATCGGCATGACTATCGCTATCGGCGTGTCAAAAAAACATGTTGGCCGATATTCTCGTCATCTGCATGATATTTTGGAAATATGATGCTCTCCCTTCTGAAGGTCCAGATGACATCATCAGGATGTTTCGCTTCTGTATATTGGAGAAAAGAACAACATCATCATCATCATCATGTTGAAGAAGAATAGGAGGATATGGAATATGATCCTGCTGCTGAGGAAAGGAAAATGATGGTGACGTCATCGTCATGTTCAGTTTTCATTAAAATGCAAAAGATGACGTCATCATCATGTTCAGTTAAGATCGGGGGATAATTGTGATATCGGGTCACCTAAGGAGCATGATCAGGATGATGAATGTAATATGACCCCTTTGCGGCCAAGGTAACCCTCTCGAAAGATCAGGATGATGATGATCATCAGGATATTTGGGGCTTTTGTTGAACTTAGAATAAGACGTCATCATCATATTCGCGAACCGGATCGTGCTTTGGAAAATATACTGCCGAAGGGAAAATGTGATGATGATCATCATCAGGATATTTGCAAAAGGTCATACTTCTTGGCAGGAGGACTTCATGAAATATCGGGTAGACAAACAAGATCATGATGATCTTGACAATATGACAAGATAAAAAATATGATGATCCTCCTCATCGAATTATCATGATGACGTCATCATCATATTTCGTCTTTGGAGCATGAGGATGAGTTGAGGTCATCATCAGGTTAGCGCTAGGGTGATATTCAAAATATGATCATGCTGTTGAGGAATGGAATATCACCTTCTTCTTAAAAGATAGGGTGATCATCATGATATTGCAAAAAGGAGATCAGGAGGATATGAAGACGTCATCATCATATTAGCGAATTTCAGCAAATATCATGATGATGACCCTCCGATAGGATTTTAACATGCACATGCAAATATACCGGTGGTGGATTTTCTAAGTCAGGGTGATCTAATAATATCAGCATGATATTATAAGATCAGGTAATGTTAAAATATCATGATGATGCTCGCGATACAAAAGACCACTCGACGGGGAAAACCTACTATGACTTAAAGTTGACGTCCGGATATTTGAACCTCAGGATATTATCGAGGGGGCTTTTCAAATATGATGATGATGTCTTCATACAGCACAACCAAGTTTATAAAATATGACCCTCCTAAAATCATGATGCGCATAATGCGCATAAGGCCATTTGACGGGTAAAGGGCACTACCACCTAAGATTGACGTCCGGATATTGCGACTGCATGATTTTTATCGGGTGATAGACCAAGATCATGATGACCTTGTCAACATGAAAAAAATATGATGATCACTTGCGATTATCAGGTTTGACCAAAACTTTGACTGTGCATAACTTCCACATATGGACGAATTTTCAAGTGAAGTAAAAGGCAAACCTGCATGGAATTTCAAGCTCTTTCTAAATATGAGGTCACCAAAACAAAATATGAACTTTAACAAACTGACCTCATGATGATGACCTTAACTCATCGAATATCATGATGATGATGCACCTGACCTTCATTTTTACCAAACCGCCAAAAAGCAGACAAACACAAGCAGAAGCAAAAAGAAAAACATCAGTAGGGGTCCCCATTTTGCTAAGGAGCAATAATGGGGCATGTTGTGAACATCACAACAGGAATCTTCTCCAGAATATCCCTGCAATGTATCTTTCCTTTGTATGTTTTGCTTACATGTTCCACATACAAGCCCGATATACAAGTAGGGCCGATATACAAGTGGCAAATATTCACAGAATCTTTTAGAAGATTCCCCCAATGTATATGCAACCCGATATACATTAAGAAATGCATATAACTCAAATTTTTCACCATTTCTGGAAGCTGATTGGGATTTCACAAGCTTGTCAACAGATTTGATCAATTGCACATACAAACTTAACATTTTCATGAGTGCGACAGGAAAAGGCGGTAAAACATTACATGGGGGCTGGTCAACCTATGAATAGTAAAGCACGAGGATAAAACCAAACAATCAGGAACCCACCACAGAAAACCATCACCAGAACAGGCAGAACAATGCAAGACCCCATGCCTTAGAAAATTTAGGATTTGAATGAGAAAATTAGCAAATATTCAAACTTAAAACCCTAAACATAAATGAGTACTAACATAGTGATTCACCAAGATCTTCAAATTTGGAGTCTTCACTTCTACATTTGGCTAGTAATTCCAAATATTGATTTTGAGGAATCAAATACTGACAATCATCCCAAAATGATGGCAAACCTTTCTTAAACAGATTAGTGAATCGATCCTTGAAACTTACCACTTTCTTTAGAAGTTCATCTGCCTTATTTTGCACACTTTCCATTATCTAATTCTTTCTAATAAATCTCTGGGCATCCAATATAATAGCTGACCTGTCATTTATCCCCAATGATTGCAAACCTGCCTTGGAAGTAGCATTCATAGTATTGATAATTTGATTTGCAAGGTGTTTTGGCATATGGAAGAGCTCTTTTCTTAAATCTCTACACCTCTGACTACTAGACACTTCTTGCTAGACTGAATAAGTAGCCCAGGCTTCTTGCAGTTAAATTCTTCATGTCTATGTCACATCTATAATCATGGCATTGTTTAGATTTGAAGTCTCATGTAGGGAACCCAAGGCTTCAAAAATGGTATCTTCCATTGGCTCAAAAGCATCTAGTTTTTTTGCAAACAATCTAAGCTCTTTAATATTAGCAATCTGTAGAAGGACCTTATTGTTCCCAAGGCATTCCATTTTTAGAACTAATATTGATCATCGTTGATTAGTATCTTGGATGTACATGAAATCTAGATTTTCTATAGGAGACTAGAGTTGTGCCCATAATTCTCATTCTTAATGGTGCTGGAGATGCCATTCTACTTCCATACTTAGATTTGGTCATTATGTTTCAGAGGAGATTTCCTGAGATGGGTGGTATCTAGACAGTGGTGCCACATGCAATATGACAGGAGAGTGTGATCTATTTCAACCACCTAGCTCAGTAGCTACTAGATGCTTGGTGAGGTGTGGGATCCACACAAAAGGAGCAGTCAGTAGAAGAGAGGGTTCAGTTGTATTTGAGTTAGAGTCAGGATGGACTCTATCCTTTCATCATGTTCAATATGTTCCTCATCTGAGATATAGGAGAAGAAGATATATAGACCAGTTAACTCTCAAAGGATCTTCGAGGCAAACATAATCATATATAGCACAAAATGCAGAGGGTTGGCACTTAAGGTTATGTAATAGAATTTACAGTTGATAGTTAAATTGTATAACAAATATTTTTATGATCTTTACTAACGTTTATTAGAATTGTTGCATGTTTTACATCATTGGAATGACATATTAGCTATAACTTTTTTGAAATTTTATTATGGTATGTGCACTTTGATATGATGTAATATGATTATGGTTTTGTTTCATATGTTGTAATATTAGATATATAACAGAAAAATAAATTATTGCATGAAATAAATAATAACTTTTAATTTTAAATATTTTTTTTGCAGAACATTGGTCTTTCAAAAGATCAAGATGATCCTCATGATATAGATCTAGAATATGTTGGTTTTGGTATAGATCACATGGCAGAGGATGATGATGACGCAGATACAAAAGAAACCGAGGCCGTCGATGATGATGATGACAATGATGATGATCATGATGATAATGATCATGATGGTAATGATGATGATGAGGCAGTTGCTGGTAGTAGCTAGTGACATTCATGATCATATAGACTGCATCATGGACCATTGTTGATATATTGTTATGATGCCTATTTTCATGGTTACTATCATATGTATCATTTTCATAGCCTACAGTACCATATTATTGAGTTGTATCATTTTGACATGTATCATTTTGACTTATATCATTTGGACATGTATCATCTTGACTTATATCATTTTGAGTTACATAATTTATCATTTTTACATATATCATTTATACATGTATCATTTTGAAATGTTAATGATCTACTGGCATATTTGACTTTCACTTGTTTTAGTTATATATGATGATGATCTTATCAGTATTGACTTGTCAATTTATATATATTAAAAGTGGTTGATGATTTTTGGATGGATATTTATTACGTATGATGATTTTAATTTACTGCTCAGGATGGATGTTGTCAAATTCAATTAAATTATAGATATTTGACTCACTTGTTTTAATTATAGATGATGATCATGTTATAATAATTATCTTGTTATTTTATATATACTGGATATTGTTGTACATTTTATTTTGATGGAGATTTAATAAGTATAATGATGTTAATTTGTATGGATGTCCATTTCCCTAAAAATTCTTTATAAATGTTATCCTATAAAATATTTCAAATGCTTCAGGGGTCCTCAGGTGGATGGAGTGCAAATCAGTGAGTTAGAGAGTATTCAGTCAAATAGGTCTATGAGCTTGTCTCATAAAAAGGATAGAATAAGATGGAGCTGCTAAAAAATTGGGGAGTATCAGGTTAAGCTAGGCTATAAGGTGAAAGATGGGGCGGTTAGAAAACAAGATTGGCCCACTCACATTTTTTGGAACAAAGACGCAAAAATGGAAGCAAAGCTAGATGCAACAAGCGACGTTATATCGGAAGCAAATCTAGAAGCAAAAATGGAGATAAAATTGGAATAAAAAATGGAAGCAAAATTAGAAGCAAAATCAGAAGCAAACCTGGAAGCAAAATTGGAACCAAACCTGGAAGCAATAAAAGAAGCAAAACCAAAAGAAGAATCAGAAGCCAAACTGGAAGCAACAAAGGACGTCATAATGGAAGAAAAACTTGGTGTCAATTAGGAAGCCAAAAAAGAAGCTATCTTCAATGCCATACCAAAAGCAAAACAGGAAGCATGACTAGGAGAAAAACTAAAAGCAAAAATGGGAGCAGACATGGAAGCAAAACTGGAAGCCAAATTGGGTGCTAATTTAGGTGTTATTTCTGACATTAAATTGGTCATGCTTCCCAGCGCTATTCCCGGCACTATTCGAGGTGCTAAAGGAGGTGCTATTGCTTACGCTACTTTTCCAGTGCAAAATTTGGCACAAAAAATAGCGCTGAAGAGAACATTCAGCTTGGCACCGAGTTTTGCATCGGTAGAAGTGTCTAATTCATGAACTCAAATGCACTAAATTCTGGTGCTATTTTAGGCGCTAATTTCCTATTTTGTTGTAGTGAGACTATGGAGCAGATGGTTGAGAAGCTGGGAGTCCATTTGGAGGACAATGCCCATGCTGATTACAAATGTGTCTGTGATGAGGAGGCGGACTTGGTTGATCTTATAGGCAAGGTTGATGTTTAGCAGTTATACAATTTAGCTTTCTAGTCAGTTTCAGTTAGCGTTAAAGACTATTTTATGGGGAGAGGGCCTTGTAATTTGCCCTCTCACCCTAGTTAAATGTATATATCTGAATGCTACATAGATAGTTTCAAAACAGTATTAAGGGCTATACCCTATTTTTGGATGGGTCCCTGGTCCCTTACTAGGGTTTATACAACAAAAAAACAAATGTAAATTTATAAAATTTTAATAGAATTATATAATAATATTATTCTTAGAAAAACTTTTATAAAATTATACAAACTATTTAAGAACTGTGTACAAATAAATAAATTACCAAAATAAACAATTGGGCCTTAGCCACTATGTGACCCTTGTTTATTTAATAACAAATAATATAAAAATAAATTTCTTTGATTTTTTTTTGCTAGGTAACAGATAGTTTATATTGAGTATCAAAAAAAGATTACACTGTTCAAGCTCCATGAGTTGTAGATAGACGTACCCCCTACTATGCACTTACAAAATATTACAAAATGACCTCTCTGGGTTTACTTGTAGATGGCTAAACTGCAGCTACAATTGACATATTTACATATACTACCTAAACCGCCCACTCCACCTTTATAATATAAAACATAAAACTATAAAGCGGACATAAAAATAAACACCTTGCAGACCAAGAACCGACTGAACCAGAACCACCAAGCTTTTCATATCTCCCCGTCCTCAAACAGGAAATCTCTAAATTTGCCTACCCATGTGAAGCCTTCGAGTAGAGTCATGTTGATCATTTTTTTGAGGAAGTCTCTACCTCTGTGAGCCCTAACCCTGTGTGCCAACAATTCATCCCCTCTAATGTCCAAGATGAAGGGAAAATATTTGACCACTTTGCTGGGCTAGTTTACCTTGTCTAGGTCCTTTGGCCTAGGGAGCCCAACACCTCTCTCCACTGCCTCCAACACCTCGTTGAGCCCTTCCATCAGGTTTGGCTTAAACATTCTCTGCACCAGCACCCTCACCTCCTCCTTCATCGTCAACGCATCGAGGAGAGAAGCTACCACCCTTAAAGGGATATCCAAATCTACTCGATAGCGCTCTCCACCATTGACAAAATCTTTCCCCAAGATGAGCTTAGTGGCTCTGATGACGAAGGCATCATTCTGCCGCAAGACCCTTCTCAAGCTCTGGTCAGTTATTTTACCAAAGAATGCCATCTACCTAACCCTGTCGGTTAGGCAGATGGGGGATTCCATTCTGCCACAGGCAAGTTGTTCAATCAGGAGATGAAATATTATGAATGACGAGGTGCGTTTGCCATTAACCAAAAGTTGAGCAGTTTGCAAAAGACTTGCCAAAATCCCTTCAAATAAATCGAGGAAAGGCTACCTCTTTTCTCAATGATGGTGGTAGACATGATCTAGGCATCTATCTACTCTTGCCAGCTCATGTCTTAACTGCTCGTATGCCCTGAGATATGAGGACATCTGCAATTCCAACATTTCATTATTGAAACCGTTCTTACCTCTGTCCTGCGCCCTGAAATCTGAGTTCGCTCCAGCGTGCAAGCTTTCAATTCTGAACTCCATAGGCTGCCACTATTGTGCACGGTGATGATCATAAGGTGAACCATTTTCACCTTCCTCTGCCCTAATGATTCGGGGGAAGCCTATTGTGTCGCTGCTGACATCGCCTGCTGAGGCGACACACCCTCCATCTCTGCCGAGTCAGTCACCTCACTTGAGTGTGAGGTGGCGCCTACCCTTTCGCCCCCAAATTTCTTTGATTTATTATTTAAATATGCATTCTACAATAGTAACAAGATAGAGACCATCAAATTAAAACACAATGCACATAAATTTTAGAAAACTAAAACTACAAATAACTTTTAATTCTTAAATCGTTTTAAAGTAAAATAAAACAACTTTAAAATAAAAGAAATAGATATAAAACAACTCTTAAGTAAATAAAATAAAACAAAATAACTCTTCAAATAAAATGAAAGCAAACAATGTAAATAAAATGAAATAGTTCTTGAATATTTCTAGAGTAAAATAAAATCACTTTTAAGTAAATTTTGGAATGGTTAATAAGTAGAATATAAATAAAATGAAATAGTTCTTAAATATGTAAAATAAAATCATTTTTAAGTAAATTTTGGAATGGTTAAGAAGTAAATATTTTATTCACTTAAGAATTATTTTATTTTATTTATAGTTTTTTCAAATATATTTTGTTTGTATTTTAGTTTTATGTACAAGATTTATTTGATAATTATTTTATTTAATTACGAGTTATTTTATTTAATTGGGAACTATATATTATATAGTTTTAGTTTTTTAAAATAAATTTCACCTGAATATATAATATATAGTTCCTAATTAAATAAAATAAATTTTACACACACACACACACATATATATATATATAATTGGATTCCAACTTGGATCTCCATGTTGAGAACCTTATGGCCTTGCCATTTAAGCACAACCCATTTGATAGTAGCTTGAATATAATTAATATAAATATTTAAAATATATTTATTTAAAAGATGCAAAGATATTTTTATGGAAGAGTCTATATTGAATTTGTGAGATAAGTTAGATGCCTCAACACAAATATTTTGACATCTTTTAGGTAGAGATGTATTTTAAGATATATGTATTGAATCTGATATATAGATAAATGTCAAATAAATAAATACTATTATTAAGTCCTTGATACTCCAACCATGTGACACTTGTTTTAAATTGTTCCCAAAATTCATCAACTTTGAATAAGTTAGAGGAAGAGGACAATAATATGCCACAACTTAATTCATTCTTAATATTCAAAGCCTGCAACCCATACATATACCTCTAGATTCCACATTAATACCATACATTTATTCATACTCAAATAGCATCATTATTAACATATAATAATAACTAACATTAAAACTAATGAAGGTATCTAAAATACATTTATCATTCATTTTTTTCTCATCCCATGACAAATCATGTGAAAAAAACTTTAACATAAGAAACTCGAGGCACTTGTAGAGTTACAATATTTCTATATAACATTTCTTCCAATAAGACACATTTAAAATAAATGAAAAGTAATAATTATCAATAAAAATACGCTCGCGGCCACAAAGAGGAAATAAATAAATATGGTATAAGTATAGAGTCAAGATAAATAATTTTTAAAATTTTATTTAAGCTGTGTAAATAGCATAGATTAAATTAATAGTAGCTGGGGCTTAGTTATTACCACCCACTAAAAACTTGCTTTCTTGAAAGAGAGGTCACAAGTTCAAATCCTACAGGGTATGTATGCTTCGCATTAGAAGCAGGGTTAGATGCTTCCTGCATATTGGGAGTATGAGGTAGTCTCATATGTTATAAGCCACCTGTAGACCCAAAATCAGATTACCCCACATCATAAATTATAAAAGAATCTATTTCCATTTCCATAAAATAAGTAATCAAGGAGATAAATCAACTATAAATCAACTACGTAAAGCAGTCAACACCAGAGGGAGATTGTCATAATCCAGTTATAAATTGAGACAAAACAATCGAAGAGACTACCAAATTCCTGTAGCTATCATGTTTATTAAAGACATCTGATAAATATGCCTAAAAGCAAGGCATTAAATACTATTGGAGGTGTATTTATCAAATTACTTTCAGTGTATTCACCAGCACTTCAAAATTAGTGGCAGACCGTCCTCCTTTACTCACTTCCTCCTTGGCCACATCCCTAAATGTCTCTGCTGCTCGTCTTACTCTCGCACCCTCCTCCCCTGCCATCAACATTTTCACCTTGCTTTCTATTTCTTCAGCTCTTATAACCCTATTTCCATCATCTGCATTTTTTAGTCCTAACCCAAATTTCCATTCCTCCACAATAAATCTGCAATTGAAAAACTGGTCCATTGAAAGAGGAAAACCCAGCATGGGAAGACCCGCCGAGATACTTTCCATGACGGCATTCCACCCGCAGTGGCTGAAAAACCCTCCCACCGAAGGATGTTTGAGAACCTCCACCTGCCTAAACCAGGGCGCAACAATGCCTCGCCTTGGCATTCATCCAAAAATCCAGTGGGCAACATCTCCAAGAAATGACCGGACTCCTTATCCGGGCGAAGCGCCCACAGAAAATAGCACCCGCTCTTCATGAGACCGGCGGCTATTTCCCTTACCTGAGCTCTCGCCACAGTTATGAAGCTGCCAAAGGAAACATAGATGACCGACCGCGCCGGTTTGGAATCCAGCCATTCACTGTAGTGCGTCTCGAGCTGTGAAGAGGAGGCCATGTGGAAGGGACCCACACAGTGCACAGGGGTTTTGTGGCGCAAAGTCTCCACTGCTCTGCAATCCAAGGCGTAGAATGAATTCGCCACAATCCAATATGCTGCCCTCACATTGGCAAAACACTCTACTATTTCATTGCCCATAGGAGAGGGAGGGATAACAGATAACAGAGGCTGGAAGAT
This sequence comes from Cunninghamia lanceolata, assembly GCA_027924645.1. Lineage (NCBI taxonomy): Eukaryota > Viridiplantae > Streptophyta > Pinopsida > Cupressales > Cupressaceae > Cunninghamia > Cunninghamia lanceolata. The sequence goes on along the minus strand of BSBN01000334.1, from coordinate 28,898,076 downwards.
CTGTTGATTGTAGCGGGGGCGACCCGGCAATATAATCCTTCCACCCTTCCAACCCTGCAACGACAAAACCAAACAATCAATTTTTTCTTCCCACGAAGTCATTCAACTGCAACTATTAATTCTAGTTTTCCTTTTCACATACCTAAGTCTAAGTGATAAAGGATGGAGAAACCTGTGACAGACATTGGACATAAAGAAACATATAGGAGAGCGCGTCTTTTAGCAAAACGAACCGCCCACTTGAGGAAGACATCGGCAACGATACATGTCGCGGGTGTTGCAGAGCGATTGAGATTGGTCAGAATTTGAGCCACATGAGGTTCCATGTTGGACAGGGACAGAACAAATTCCGTGTACTTTCCCCACCTTTGCGACTCCGCCACTACGCAGTCTGGAATGAGGGCTGTCTGGAGGTTTGGAGAGTGGGTGAAAGGATCCTCGTCGGCCTGTGTAATGGATTTGTGCCACGACTCGGTCACCACAAATGTTACAGAGATTCTGTGGGAGGCGAGCTTTAAAGCGAGCTGCATCATGGGATTCATATGGCCTCGCCCGGGAAATGGAACAACTACCGCATGACCTGCCATTATTTTGCTTTGCACCTTTTACTGGAAATAAGCCAAAGCTTGATATTTTAGATCTGAAACACAGCAAGAAAACCTCGGCCAATAGTTGTTCTTAAAATTTTCTTTTGTATAGAACTTGCTTTTTCCAAGTCTTTGGTCGGGGGAGGAAGTTACAGGAATTTAAGTGCTTGTTTTGCGTGGGTTGATTTAACAGCAGGAGGTGGGTACATCGGCGAAGGCATGCGGTACTCTACGTTCATCGATTAGGGGAGAATGCTCAAAAGTGGTGACTAATGGTTGTAATAGAACTGTCAATTGAAAATGGAATCTTTTTATAGTTTAGGTTGTTTATAATATGAGACTACTGTGCTTTTAATATGAGGCATACATACCCTACCCCATGCACGATTCGAACTTGTGACCTTTCTTTCAAGAGGACAAGTTTTTTTTTACCAACAAGCCAACTTAGGATTTAAAAGTCTAATATTGTAAATAGCATGGTACTGGTAGTTGTAAGAGAGAACCCAATAGTTGAATAAAATTTGCCCATAAGATTAAAAAGTAACAAATCATATGATGTCAAATTCACACTAAAAAAACATGAGTTAATGCACAACAATTACTCTATTTTTGGGGGGTCTATTATGACACATCAACAAAAAGCATTTTGATAACACTTTTTTTCTGTCTATACCAGTGAAACGAAATATTTAAATTGTCTACATCCCTAGCTACTCAACAATATAATTTTTTAGTGCCAATATTACACATACATTGCTATGTCAACCCATAAAGTTAGGGTGCACCACTATTGGGCCCTCTCCCTTAGGAGCATCCGTGTTTTAAAAGGTTAGTACTTACAAAACTTTGGAATGTTGGACAACATTATTGGCATGCCCTCAAACAAGTCCTTCATTCTCCAACAAATACCAAGGGAAGGGCCGAGAAGGCTAAGTGCAATGCAAATAAAAGAAGTACAAGAAGCACTCTACAATTTGGGGGCACAAAGAAAATGACCTATGAAACAAATTGGAAGAGTCTAAGACATGAGCACAAGTAGCAAATGCAGTAGTTGACAAGCATGTTGAGTTGATACAGAGATAAGGAGTCAAAAGATAGAAGAAAGAGAATGACACAATAAACTATCAAATATAATTATCAAAGAGTTAGAAAGACCATGGAGAAGGCAAGAATACAAGCAATTGAGGAAGGGATTTCCTTTCACATCGTTTACAATGGAGAGGTTAGATCAAATGAGCAAGTAGAACTAGTAAGTTGAGAGAGGAAGGAAAGAATGGGCATATTCAGGTCACAGTGGTGAACTCTAAGGATGAAATAAGAGTACTAAGAAATAGATGCATGTTGAGAGACTCAAATTGCCACCTAGATGAAGACTTTAACATTTTTGCAAGAAGAAGAGAGAGAATAAGGAATGGGAAAAGGTGAAGGCAACAAGGAATGAAGGGAGAGGAGCATACCTAAACAATGGGAAAGCCTATACATAACTTAACAAACTCAAAGAAAATAGAAAGTGGCTTCCCTGGGAGCATGTTATGTTGGTAAGTTGGAACTATAGAGGTTATCCATGGAGAAGAGGACTTGAGTTAGGGCCCAAAGTGAAAGATATAGACAATTATTTTGATAGAAATGCATGAGCATGGTGGGTGCAAGACACTAGAATTTAAAGGATATAAGAAGGCAACAATATGGAATTGTAAGGTCAAAACTTGCATACCCTATAATTTTGACATTACAAGTTGACCTCATTTTATTGTCCACCCTTGTAGCATGTTTCTAGGATCACTTGGCCCTATCTTAGCCTTTGTCTTGTCCCTTGGTTCTAACATGAGCTTCATGTTTTATGTGTTCAAGTCTTCCTCGAATGTTCATATATGTCATTTGTGTTTGTCTACTATCATATTAGCATTCTATATCATTTTTGGCTTCACTCTACTAGGACAACAACATGGGTGCATAGACATATATGCAAGCGCACTTCTATCTTTTGATAGTGATATTTTACAACAATCATTTTTTTACCAAAGTTATCACCTTTTAGCCTCCAAACATGCAAGCATAAATGGTATTTGATTTTTTGGGTGAATCTCAATAGTCACTCTTCCTTTTCAACTTCATTCCAACAAATTTGAAGCACTCTCTATTTCTTTTTAACTTGAATTTCCTAAGCATCTACAACATTTCACTTGAGAAAATAATCTTGTGAGTAGTACCTTGCCATATGCTTGGATTTTTAGCATTCCTCGGCACTTCATCTTGATTGGACATTCAAATATTTACATTGGAGGACTTCTACTCACCAACCTAAAGAGCATTCTTCCACAAATCCTCTTTAGCAGGTGATATTACATGATTGTTGTTTTACTTCCATGTTTTTCCAACTCTCTATATTGTTATTGTTTTGAATTTTTTTATCATTCTTGTAGCTATTTATTGTGAAATTCCTTATAGTTTCTATTTTTCAATAACTTCTATTGGCATCTTGGGGTTGCATCACCCTTTTTGTTTCCACTCACACACACTAGGGTAGTAAGATTTTGTAGACCTAAAGCTTAATTCTTATATATTTATTTATATTTTCTATTGTTAGACCTAGATACACATAGGTTAAGTGCACACACAAAAATCCATTTCTTCTCATTCCATTGACTTCCCATGGAAGTTGAAAGGGTAAACTAGGGACTTGACCATTTACATGGCAAGCTCCCAAGCAGTCCGAACCATTTTCTTTATCCTAGAATAGATACTAAGCAATACCAAATTCATAGAGGTTTGACTTTCTCTTCCTTACTCATTATTTTATTATTTCATTTGATTTAAGTAAATTTAGATTTGTTTCTTGCATTTCTATGCCTTCACATACACTACTAAGGTATTTTGTTGTGTGCTTTTATCTCTTGGTTTGGAGAGCAAACAGATTCTAGAAGCCAACTTTTATTTTTTGCCATCCTAGGATAATAGCATGCAACCTAAGACAACAATGTAGAAACAAGATGACAACATGATTGTGCTAGCATCTAAACCAAAGGGTCATTCGAGGCATTTTCCAATTTGTATGTTCCTTGGCATTCACTATTCTACAATTGGCTTTCTATTTATGCTTCTATATTATCTATTATTTCAATTTTCCAATGTTCTCAATTGAATAGTTTGCTTAGTTAAACATACTTCAATTAAGTAGATTAAATATTAAATAAGGCTAAGATGAAAATAGTTATTTTCTAGCATAAAATGAAAGAAAAATATTTCATTTCCTTAGTCTTATCTAGTGTACATGTGAGATTAGTTGAAAACCATAACACACTTTGGCTAGTCAACTTCTCAACTATTATAGGTATAAATTAGCAAAAATGACAAGGGTCATGGGGGTATAATGGTGTTATTAAAGGAATTGTCAAGAAAATTATCAAAATAAAAAACAAGATGAAAACAAATAGTACATTTATATAAGAACCATAGAAAATGACACAAATATTAGCATAGATGCATGCTATTTTGCACCCAAGAATTCCAAATTATATATGGGGAGATTATGTTAATATGGAACTTTAATGAAAGGACATTAGATAAACAAGCCAACATTATAGGATAATAAAGATTGAGATATGAATCCTCTTTGGATGGTAGAAGAAGAAAATCAGTAAAAGATGCCTAGGGGACCATCACACACTTTAGAGAATAGTTATTAGGTTTATGAAATATACACAACTTGATCATATTTACTAATGGTATGAGTAAATAGGAAATTTAGGAAAACATACATTCCAAACCTACAACAACTAGAGTGTAATGGACTACATTATATGTTCACAAAATTATATATCTAGAATATAAGAGATAGAAGTAGAAGATGCTCTTGTGGAACTTAAATCATACCATAACTCAATTCTATGAAATTTCAATTATAAGGAGACAAATAGCATGACATGCATAATTGGACTAACCAAAGTAAACCACCATTCAAAGGAAGCATCATCTTGATAGAGGAAAATTAGCTAGCCTTAAGATAACCTTGATTAGCAAATGGTAGGAAGAAGAAAGCAAGGGTGCACCTAAAATTTGTAGAAGCTAATGCAAACCATTCAAAAATCCCTAAACACATACAAGAGAGCTAAACCTAAAAAGAAGAAAAGAAACAACTTTTTGATAAACCTATGGTATGATGAAGAATACAAGACATTGCAAAGATCACTAAAGAAACTAGTAGGTAAGACAAAGGAGAAACAAAAAATTTATGAGCAACTAGTGTGGAAAACCAAAGAAGAATATACAAGAACTATAAGGAGTTGATTTACTTAGGGAAACATGAACCAAAGATATTTTAGAGGGAGCTCTATAAGGAAACTATACAAATAGACAACAACATACTAGCAAGTCAATGATTGTAGTATGCAAAATAGTTGTATGAGTGTGAAAATGAAAAAGATGCACCTCCTAAAATCATTGTCAGTGAAGAAATCTTTATGAATAAAGACATCATGCAAGAGATTAAAATGTTAGAAACAAGTAAAGCTCAAGACATAGACAGCCTACAAGTGGATTGAATCTAAAATGAGTTCATTCAAAATGGTTTCCTAATTAAGTGGACAACTAGCCTAACCATACATTTGTTTAAAATTTGAGACATAAATAATCCTTCAAGTTATCAAACTATCATGGTTAATCCTCTCTTTACAAATGTTTTTGTGAGTATGGTCCAAAATGTAGGATTAGTAGTTGGGAAAAAGAATATGGAAATAGAGAAAAGGGGCAAGTAGGTTTTAGACCCAAACACTCAACTATTGATCATTGTGTCACGCTTAAACACCTAGTTGAAAATTTTTGGAATAAAACAGAGGATGTATAGTGTTTCTTTGTGGACTTCAAGAAGGCATTTGATATAGTGCTAAGGAGTAAAAGGGTATGTGCAGGATCATGATGGGCCAAACTATACCTCTAAGTGGCAATGAAAATACAAAAAATAGACTTTATCAAGTTCATGTGAAATTTTGAATGGATTATCTATACAATTTGGAAAAGATGTAAGAATGAAATTTGTAGAGAATTGAATCTAGTCTATAGGCTACTAATTTTTTTTTAAAAAAACTAAATTTACTTAGTGAAAATTGAATATTTCAATGAACAACTATTAAATTTTTCAGAAAAAAATAAAAAGTGGGTGTCTGTCCAGCCAACCTAACTATGAGTAAAAATATATATATTTTTTGAAACTTTCAAAATAAGTAGAGGACTCATGTCCGGATGTGATACATATTTATTTGAAATTTTTTTCTAATAAAATAATTAGTTATGATTTGTTTACTGTGATTTTTTAAAAAAAATAAAAAGTAATTTTCCAGCCAACCTAACTCGATAAAAAAAATCAAAATTCAAATTTTTTTTTTAACCTATAGCCAGAAAAGCATAGAGTGTGACGTAGGTTTCGGATCTCAAAAAGGTGAAATGGTTTGAAAGTTATGGATGTTTTTCAATCAGTGTGTCTATCAGGATTTCATAGACACGGTATATTGAAAATTATTAATAATTATTTAATAAAATGATAACCAAATAAATCTTATATTTTTAGAAAGCTAACAATTTTTTCTATAAACCCTTTTCGTTTTATCAATTTTGCATTAAAAAAAAGTCGTCAGCACGAAGGGTGAAGTTTGAAGAAGAGACTGAAACATTAAAACACGTTACAATCCATAAAAAGTCAACAATCAAAACGGATATCCATCTTGCTTTGTACCAAAGCAAGACGGATATCCATTTTCCTTCGGTAAAAGCAACTCAAAATGGATATCCATTCTGAAAATGGATATCCATTCTAGAAACGAATATCCATTACTCTTCTTTATTACTTGGTGATAATGAATCCCTAAGCTCATTTTTCATTGTCTTGAAGCCAAATTTACCACTGTTGAGACAATCAGAGTTGATTCTTGATCATGAATATTGCGAATTACTTCAAATATCCATGGACAATTTCAATTGTGTTTCTTAAGACACCCATGCCTTGACTATACCTTGATGTTGGTCATGATTGTGCTTGGATGGCACAATAGTTCATAGTTAGATTTTTGCCACTAAAGTTTTCCTTTGACAAAGTCGTATTTGTAGTCCACCTTTTGATGATGTTCAAACAATATAAATACTTATTCTTAACATAAGCAATACATTTCTCACAAATACCAATGCATTCTACTCATAAGGTTCATGGCACCATGCCTAAAGGTATGATAGTCAGTAGTGTACTATTATGGCAACCTATGGTTGGTTTGACAATCTATAATAGTGATAGCATTCATGCCTAACAGTCCTTATCATAATTGTCATAATATATTCTACATTTGAGGCCCTGTTGGTGCAGGAGCACCTCAAAACTTCAAGAATCTAAAAGATTCCCTACATTTTATTTTGTATCCAAAGTGTAATATTGTAAGGCCTTCGTGCCACATGGAATCATGTCTAGCTGAGTAACGGCATAATGTTGGGTTGTCAAGAAAAGAATTGCAACCGAACTATAGTTTGTGACTAATTGGCAGTGGTGGTTCGTTTTCCACCATGTGTAACTGTCAATTGTGATTCATTAAATAGTTAGACTCTGTTTATGTAGAAGAGTGAATAGACAGAGAGGAAAAAGAACAATTTTGTATGTATAATTTCTGGAAGGAATAGAAAAGTTTTTGTTTCTGGTCTAATTACAAGAACATCGGTTTGGAGTCATTCCACTGGTGGGTTTCTTTGAAACCAGTGGAATGACCTTTGTGTAGTTAGCTTTCTATTTTGTTAGATTAGTTTCTGTGGATCCTGTTCGGTTACAAGAGTGGTGGAGGAGTTTATCGGTGTGAGATTGGTATTGTTTCACCGAATATACAATCCATGGGTATATTGTTTATGTATGTGTGGACATTTCGTGTATATCCTGCTATCATTTATCATGGTTGTAAATGGTGAATGTACATGTCAAAGGATACAAAGGTTGACCAGCCATATCGGGAAAATTGGGAAAAGATACGTTAGTTGACTGGTTATAACAAGTCATGTTATGTATAGGCTAAATCGAAGACATCAGACTGACAATAGTTATCAGAGAGACAAAGTTCCATTGAGCCAACAACATTGATCTCACCGATCAAGTCATATTGGGGTGACAATCATTAAGTGTCACCGATGGGTTATTTATCGGCACATCAGAAGAACGGTTGAGAACTACACCAATGAGAGGGAGTCACACCGACAGAAGGAACATCGGAAAGAGATCGACTATCGGAGGCGAGAAGGAAAGTGTCACCGATAGAGGCGGTCTGGCCGATGGTGTAGTTCGATGTTTATTGTTTTAGTGTGAGATACGATATCAGAAATCGAAGAGAATGTCTGACTGATGTAGAAGTCTTACCGATGACTAATGGATGATAAACACATCAGGGAGAGTTATAACGTCAGAATGCAAGTAAAAAGTCTCACCGAGGGTATTGGTCTTACCGATAGACAAGGGTGGTGAATCTCACATCGGAGTAAGTGTGTATATCGGAGAACAACGGAGGAGTCACACTGACAGCATAAGCCTGAGCGATGGATTCTATACACTAGTGAGAGGTCCCACATCGGGCTAACAAATTTGAAGGTTACCGATAATGATAAGTCTAGCTGACAATAGAGAAAGGAAGAACATGTGAAGCATAGTTCGATGAGACATTAGAAATGTCTTGCCGATAGTAAAGAAAGAGTGTATTTCGGTCTCGTTTGGACCTTGGGAAGGATATTTTAAAAGCTATTTGAGCAATTGGTGGGTTAATGGGTATTTTACACCCTGTTTGTAAGCTTTTGCTGTGTTGCTCTGCATCACTTGTCTACAACATACAAAGTTTACCTTTCTCACCCATACCTTCAGTATATAAAGGACATTAATAGGGAATTTTTAATTTCCACTCAGTCAGTGCAATCTAGGAGAGGATAGATTGTCTAAAGTTGTGATCTATTTCCATTTACACTTGCCATAACTACAAATGCTTAGTGTTTATTCTCAACCCCGGTATATGAATAAAATGTGACCTATTATTCTAATAGGCCTATAGGGACAAAGAGGTGATAAAGCCTTTAATTTTAAACATGACATGGTTTTGATAACTTCCCATATTGGTAAGGTCCTGGATGACAATCCTTTGATGCACCTAATTATAATAGGTGTTATGATAGTCCTTGGTATCTTTTCATTTCTTTCTTGAATGGCCTGCAAATAAGACATAAGACATATTAGATCCTTCATAAATAAGAATTCTCATACATTACATTTAAACTTAAACTCCCTAAACATCCATCAATCCATCCATTAATATCAAAATGCCATGAATATCCTATGATCAACCATTCTAATTCCTAGGATAGTCATATATTGCAATTTTGCTTCTCTATACTAAAATAGCCCAAGGAATATCTAACCTTGAATTTGTATTTTAACAATCTAATGTCTTTACGAATAACATTGAGCCTTCTTTTGGGACAACATTTTTGCCTTTAGAAGCTCCTCATTTGATGATAGCCTAAAATCAAATAATGGCTTATATCCAGAGCTTTATTAAGTTGATACCTAGGTGGATTAGTGTGTAAACATTGAAATTAGATGGCAATTCACAAGTTTATTGAATAATACAATGAATCCCTAGTCTAGAATCCAAATGTACATAATAGAATAGATATCTATTTTGTAGTAGCGATATGGATGTTGCAGAGTGTCCGTTGCAAAGAATTGGGCTTTTACAAAATGGATATCCATTTTGTAAAAGCAGAAAAAAGACAAAAGGAATATTGTTGGGCCCAACTTCCACAACCAGAGACCCTCTGCTGTCGAAATACTCGTGATTTCTGGCTATGACAGTGAAAGGAATATTTTTATGCACTTTTGGAGACACAATTTTCTTGTTACAATCATAAGGGTGATACTTGTGTTCCCCTAATGGGGAGCAACAGTCATCGTAAAGCAAAAGGAGGAGGAAAGTTACATTGGAGGAAATTGAAGCAATTAGGGAAAAAGATAGGGAAAGGAAGAGGATTGGAAGGGTGGGTTTGGCGGATGCTCATCAAGGTGAATCTTCTTCTTTACCATCTAATGACATGCAAATTGAAGATGTTAATTTTGATTATAATGAAATGTTAGATAAGAATGAAATTCACCATGATATTGCAAATGAAAATATTGAAAAATGTTATGAAACACCTATTCATAATAGCAATACCATGGATAAAGAAGAAGAAGAAAAATGAAGACGTGCACTTGAAGAAAGTGGATATGAACATCATGATGTTGAAATTGCACTCCATAATCCATTTGTTGATAAAATTGATGAGGTTGATAACATGGATAAAACAAGAACAATCAATGTATCTCCAAATTTCATAAGAAGAGAGGACATTTGTTAAGAAGAGAATAACCGTGATGAAATTGGAAAACACCTAAAAACCCCAAAATGGTTACTTGAAATTGATGAGAACATAATGGAAAAACTTGGAAGGCAAGAGGTCATCACGAATGGTTCGGTTGTGGGCTACAAAACTCTTCAATGAATACTTTGAGAAGAAAACATTAACCGAATAATGCCAACTTTTTGTGCAATTATTAAAGATGTACAAAATGAGACCTTGACTAAAGAAATTAAAGATTCGGTTAAACAAAGTGTCCGATCGGAATAAAATTATTGTAAGAAGCCTTTTCAATGCACTCAATTCTATTGGAAAGACTAGCAAGGAGAAAGATAAAAGAGCTACTCGTAGAGTAATAACAACCTCAATAGTAAGCAAACAATTAAGAAATGCTCGATTAATGAGGCAAACTTGTGTTGACTTAAGATTGAACTGTAAAACATTGTCAAAAGCACTAGCATTAAGATCAAGGCTAGATAGTCCTGTTGCCAATGATACTTGGGCTTTCAGTGGTACGCTTCCATGAGTTGACAAGAAGCTAATTGATAGCACAAACGAAGAAATTGAACGATTTTGGCACACTAACTCTAGGGTATCACCGAATGCAAAAGATGTTGTAAAGTTAAGAATTGGTGATAAAGACCGCACCACATCCTAAACATTACTTGGAATGTAGCCAAACAACATTGTACAAACAATATTGTGAAACTCACCTAGGTATGACAATCTCATAGAGAGCATTTGAATCTCTTAAGCCATTTTATTGTGTTCCTCTTAAAGTTCGTAATACATGTTGTTGCAAATACCATGTAGAATTTTCTATGTACCATGAATTATTATGCAATATTCGTTCTACTTTGCACACTAACGAAATGTTACAGGAGTGTGGTGCAATTCAACTACCAAAGTCATCTAGGGACTTATTGGATTTATTTCTATGTATTAGAGATGATGGTTGCATGTTCTACAAGAATGATTATTTAAATGAAAAGTGTTTACAATGTGGTGGGTTATCAAAGTTTGTATCATGTTTTCATGAGGGCAATGAGCATGATTTTGGAAAGAGAATGGTTGCGAAAAAGAGATATGAGACAGTGAAATACAATTTGAAAAGTGGAGGTGAAGGTTCTAGATGTGAGTTGATTGTAAGAGAGGTAAGTATTGCTGATTTTAAGAAAAATCTTTTCTACAAGTATGTCAGACATAGCCATAGGTCTCGATGGTTAGATCAACAATTTAGGATGTGTAAAGACTCTTTCTGGATTGGAACTATTGTCTCTGTAGTTGATTTTGCAGAAAACTATGCATTGCAACCCCAAAATGAAGTTCAGTCCCAATACTACAATTCTATTCAGATTGCTATTTTTTGTTCACATCACATACAAACATGCCCCTGAGAGTACAGAAGAGAACAAGAAGATTGTCAGAGAATACCATTTTTACATGAGTGATGATCGATCTCATTCAGCAGAGTTTGTGCAATATTGTTTTCAACAATTTTCTGGGTTCTTGCAAGAAAAAGATATTATAATAGATCAACATCTCATTTGGTCAGATAATTGCACTGGTCAATTCAAGAATGCTCGTAATTTCTATTGGTTGAGCAAAATGCATGTAGAGAAGGGTATACCTCATATTTGGAATTTTTTTGAAGCCGGGCACGGAAAAGGTAAACATGATGGAGCAGGTGCATGCGTGAAGAGAGCTCTTTTTAAAGAACAACTAAAGATTAGAGGTGGTGCTACATTCAGTGAAGTAGATTCCATTGTTAAGTGGTGTAACTATGCATTGTCATGAGGAGTGGCTCTTGATTCTGAAGTGCGCAGGTTCTTTTGGTTGGTTGATGATGGGATAGCGATAGAGAAATTGGAATGTCAGAGAATCAGTGAATCATCAAAGATGCATTCATTTCAAAGCTCAGATGCAAGTACATGGACTATTTGGACACGAGAATTAGCTTGTTTTTGTTAGAGTTGTATTAAATGTGATTGGAACAATTGTGAGTCAAGTGAGTGGGTAGATGCATGGATTCCATAATATTTAATCCCTTTATATGAAGGTCAATCAGCTTCCGTCAATGACATGGAGAGCTCATTTGACTATGAACATCTTTCAGACCTTGTACAGCCAGGTCATGTTTATGTAGTTGTTGCACCTCATGGAAATGAAGAGAGGTCAGACTATTGGTTGGCACGATGTGTACAGGGAAAACAAAAGCTAACACAACCTATGACAGATGATGATGGGTTCACATATCCTACAGGATCAGTTGTTATTTCTGGGACTTGGTTACGAACATATATGATTAAAAAGAATGGCATCCCGACCTTTGAAGACTTTGAGAAGCATAAAACCATATTGATGTATTCTCACCTAGTTGTAGCAACAAATGTCAAGTTACTAAAGCATCGTGGAAAACCAAAATCAAAAGAACTATGGACAATTAGTAATGTTGATCATGAAGCAATATTAGATACTTTGAAGGTAAGAGATGACCCCTCAGGTATGCTTGACTAGCATTTAAACTTCCAGATGGACAGGTATGACATTTTTTATCTTAACTTGTTCTTGTTTTTTCTATTTTTTAGAATTGTTTTATTAAAAATCTTGTTACTTTAACTATAATGCATGCTTTTGACTATACAGGACTGCGAATAAAGTTATTTTACATGGCATCATAGATTATTTTGCATGGCATCGTAAATTATTTTGTATGGCATCATAGGTTATTTTGACTATACTCGAGGTATGATTTTTAGTTCTCATTTGTATTTCTTAATATTGCACATTTGTACCTTTTTCTACATAAGGCATTCCATGAGATGACATGTATTTGATGTCTTTTTCTGAATAGTTCATGTGCCTTGTCTATGCTTTCACATATTACATACATGTGTCACATGGCAATTGCAACTACAACATCTGACAAAATTCTCATTTCTTTGAGGTATTCCACCAAACAGTTCATATGCCTTGCCTATGCTTCCTTACTTTGCATTCTTATAAAAGTCCTATAACAGTCATAATTAATCTTCATACTAATCTTGATAGTAATCTTGCCATCATTGTATTCCATGAGATGACAGTCCTATAACAGTCCTATACATGTCTACTAGGATAGTTTTAACTACAACAGTACTAGAACAGTCCTATAATAAGCGCAGCATTTAATGTACATATTTATGATATTCATGTTTACTTTTAAATCTACTTGTTCATGCTTCTCACAGGACGTCACCTCCCCTACCCATCCAGTTCTACAGAAGAAGAGAGACAACAAATGATCAAGAGGGATCACTAATTGGTGGTAAGTGATTGATTACTTATGTCATGTTATATATTTTGAATATTAAATTCTATATTAATGTGCACGTTGTTTGATTGTATTAATAGGTGGAAATTCAAAAATCTCTATCAAGGAGGTCTAGTCGATGAGCGATAGAGGATGAGTCATTGACTGGTTCACCATCTTCATGGCCTAGCAAGAGCCATAGATTATTTGATAGCAATCCATAGGAGATTTGATTTTGGGACATTTTGTTACATATGCGTATTTGGCTTTGTAAACATACTTTTGTATGTTATCGATGTATATCATTGTATATACCCATATGGTTTTATTTGTACATGCCTATATGGCTTGATATATACACTATACATTATTTTCATGACATTATGTGCATATATGTATATATAAGATCCTAATTTGGCACAAGTAGGGAGAATGCTTGCACAGGTTATGGAATTTGGTTTTAAATGTTCCAATTGTATTTGCTTCAAAGTTTCTAAAGCCTTTTCAAAAAATCTATTTTGTGCATATCTTGCAATCATTGCATTCCATGAGATGGCATCTCTTTGAGGTGTCATGCCAAATTGTTCACATGCCTTGTCTATGCTTCCACACTTTGGATTTACACCTGCCAATAGTATTTTCTTAACATTTCCTTTCAATCCTTATCAAAAATTCTATTTTGTGCACATATTGCAATCATTGCATTCCTTCATTTACAACACATGATTAAATAAGAAGATGCATATTTACAACACTTAAGACCTTCATGAAATGATACATTGGTTTCTTGATATTCAATCATGCATTGGAGATCTTCAAAGTGTTAAATATGTTTGAGTGATGAAGAAACTTGTTATTTTGATGTATTTCAACTCCAAACTTCCGCCTAGAAATGAAGGCGCTAATCCTTGATCAAACTAACCTAAAAGTGCGCCTTGGTACTTAGGGCACTAGATTATGATTGATCAACCTAAAATGTGCGCCTAAGGCTAGATAGTGAATTGGAAGGATAAAATGCATCATCAAAGGAGTTTATAGTTATTGAAGGCATCAAATGATGACTTGGGCGCACATCTACCTCTCTACACCATATGTGACTAGTGCCAATTATTGAATAAACAACCTAGAATGAGTGCCTTACTATTTGAGGTGCTAGTTCATGCTTCTAGAACACCAAAAGTACGCCTCGATGTTGAGGCGCTAGCTCTTGCTCAAGCAACCTTGAAAGTGCACTTTCACAAGGAGGTTAAAGTGTATTATCAAAGGATTAAGTTGAATCAAGGAATCATCATTGAAGACAAGTAAAACATGACTGTGAATGAGGCACACTTTTCATCATCTCTAACCTCACAATTGTGCCTTCCATTGGAAGCTTAGATTGTGCCTAAAGGAATGGTACTGAGATATCATCCATGTCAATGATTGAGAATGTGTCAACTGGAACAATATTTTTTGTTATGTTCATCGTGGGGTCGAACGAACTACGCCAGTGCATCGGGGTGGGTGGGTAAATACTAGTGGAGGTCTCGTTTTGTGTACCAAGCATCCTAGTCATTCTGGGCAAGAGGCTACCGGCAAAGTCCCTTAAGATCCCTGAGACCAAAAAATTGCCAAACTTTGACGGAGCAGTTCTAGGAATTCGTTATAGTTGGGAATGTTCTATTTGGACCTATAGGTGCATGTGGCATCCATCCACAATAACCTCTCTCATTTTTAGTCAACTCCATTCCGATTGATTGTGCCGAAATTAAACGCATTGTTGCAAAATGCTTCAATTTGATGCAATGGAAAGGTGCTAGGTGTGACATTTTTCATTCCATAGCTCGTGGGGTCGAACGGACTACACCAACGCATCGGGGTGGGTGGGTAAATGCTAGTGGAGGTCTCATTTTGTGCACCAAGCGTCCCAGTCATTCCGGGCAAGAGGCTACCGGCAAAGTCCCTTAAGATCCTTGAGACCAAAAAAATGCCAAACTTTGATGGAGCAGTTCTTGGAATTCGTGATAGCTGGGAATGTTCTGTTTAGACATACAGGTGCATGTGGCATCCATCCACAATAACCTCTCTCATTTTTGGTCAACTCCATTCCGTTTGACTATGCCGAAATTAAACGCATTGTTGCAAAATGCTTCAATTTGATGCAGTGGAAAGGTGCTAGGTGCGACATTTTTCATTCCATAGCTCGTGGGGTCGAACGGAGTGGGCCAACGCGTCGGGCTGGGTGGGTAAATGCTAGTGGAGGTCTCATTTTGTGCGCCAAGCATCCCAGTCGTTCCGAGCTGTAAGCTACCGACAAAGTCAAAAGTTGCTAGGATTGAAATTTTGCATTCCACAGGTCATGGGGCCAAATGGTTTGTGCCAACACGTCAGGGTGGGTGAGTAAATGCTAGGGGAGGTCTTGTTTTGTGTGCAAAGCATCCTAGTCCTTCCGAGCTGTAAGCTACTGGCAAAGTCAAAAGTTGTTAGGATTGAAATTTTGCATTCCACAGGTCTTTGGGCCAAACGGTTTGAAGCATGGAACGAAAAATGTCGCACCTAGTACCTTTCCACTGCATCAAATTGAAGCATTTTGCAACAATGAGTTTAATTTTGGCATGGTCAAACAGAATGGAGTTGACCAAAAATGAGAGAGGTTATTGTGGATGGATGCCACGTACACCTGTAGGTCCAAACAGAACATTCCCAACTATCATGAATTCTGAGAACTATCTCATCAAAGTTTGGCAATTTTTTGGCCTCAGGGATCTTAAGGGACTTTGCCGGTAGCTTACAGCTCGGAACGACTAGGACGCTTGGTGCACAAAATGAAACCTCCACTAGCATTTATCCGCCGACCTCGATGCGTTGGGGTAGTCCGTTCGACCCCATGAGCTATGGAATGAAAAATGTCACACCTAGCACCTTTCCATTGCATCAAATTGAAGCATTTTGCAACAATGCGTTTAATTTCGGCACGGTCAAACAAAATAGAGTTGACCAAAAATGAGAGAGGTTATTGTGGACAGATGCCACGTGCACCTATAGGTCTAACCAGAACATTCCCAGCTATCACAAATTCTGAGAACTGATCCGTCAAAGTTTGGTAGTTTTTGGTCTTAGGGATCTTAAGGGACTTTGCCGGTAGCCTCTTGCCTGGAATGACTGGGATGCTTGGCGCACAAAATGAGACCTCCACTAGCATTTACGTACCCACCCCAACGCATTGGCGTAGTCCATTTGACCCCACAAGCTATGGAATGAAAAATGTCGCACCTAGCACTTTTCCACTGCATCAAATTGAAGCATTTTGCAACAATGCGTTTGATTTCGGCACGGTCAAACAGAATGGAGTTGACAAAAAATGAGAGAGGTTATTGTGGATGGATGCCACGTACACCTGTAGGTCCAAACAGAACATTCCCAACTATCACAAATTCTGAGAACTACCCCATCAAAGTTTGGCAGTTTTTTGGTCTCAGGGATCTTAAGGGACTTTGCCGGTAGCCTCTTGCCCGGAATGACTGGGAGGCTTGGCGCACAAAATGAGACCTCCAATAGCATTTACCCACCCACCCGGACATGTTGGCATAGTCCATTCGACCCCACTAGCTATGGAATGAAAAATGTCGCACCTAGCACCTTTCCACTACATCAAATTAAAGCATTTTGCAACAATGCGTTTAATTTTGGCATGGTCAAACGGAATGGAGTTGACCAAAAATGAGAGAGGTTATTGTGGATGGATGCCACATGCACCTGTAGGTCCAAACAAAACATTCCTAGCTATCAGAAATTCTGAGAACTGCTCCGTCAAAGTTTGGCAGTTTTTTGGTCTCAAGGATCTTAAGGGACTTTGCCGGTAGCCTCTTGCCCGAAATAACTGGGATGCTTGGTGCACAAAATGAGACCTCCACTAGCATTTACCCGCCCACCTCGACGCGTTGGCGCACTTTATTTGACCCCACAAGCTATGGAATGAAAAATGTCGCACCTAGCACCTTTCCACTGCATCAAATTGAAGCATTTTGCAACAATGCGTTTGATTTTGGCACGGTCAAATGGAATGGAGTTGACCAAAAATGAGAGAGGTTATTGTGGAAGGATGCCACATGCACCTATAGGTCCAAACAGAACATTCCCAACTATCACAAATTCTGAGAACTGCCCCGTCAAAGTTTGGTAGTTTTTTGGTCTCAGGGATCTTAAGGGACTTTGCCAGTAGCCTCTTGCCCGAAATGACTGGGATGCTTGGCACACAAAATGAGACCCCCTAGCATTTAACCACCCACCCCAACATGTTGGCGCAGTCCATTCGGCCCCACGATGAGCAGAATAAAAAATATGGCACCTAGCAAGGTTTTTGCTCTTAGGATCTTAAGTGACTTTGCTCTTATAGAACAATGTATCGGAAAAGAACCTAGTTTTCATAAGAGGAGACATGTGATTTTAAGAGGTTTTTGTGAATGTGACTTTAGCCTTCTACTCCTTATCTAATGACGAGTTTATTCTCAGAGTTTGATGGCTTTTATGAGCATATACACGATGTTGTTTTAGGATAGTCATAAACCCTAATGCAACTTATAAATCCTCTTTGCATAGTAATTTTATGAATGACTGTCTTGTAGGATTTACATACATACATACATATATATATGATCTCGTAGGCATCTAGGTTTCATACACAAATTGCAATAGTTGTAGAGCCAACCTCCTATCAACGAGAGTTGAATAATAGTAAATAGAGAGCTTCTCGGCCATAAATGGGATTTGCATACACACACACACCCAACTGAAATAGTATCCTTATTGGCCTTATTGGCACCTCCCCCTAAGATGTAATTTTTTTATGTTTATAATGTGCCCCCAGTGTCCTTGACATAGAGTTTCTTGACATTAATTTCATTCAAACATGTCTTCAATTCATCTTCAAAATGTTTTCAATACATCTCCAATGCCTTTTCCACGAAGGTTTATGCATATTTATACATGATTTGAGGGAAACCAATAGTCTCCAACTGACTCTTGAGTACTTGACTATTCATCTTCCATACTTTTGCATTTTTTTTACATTTTTCATATGACACCTTTGACATATTTACAAAATTTGACAAGATGAAGACTAAATACATGATGAAATGGTTTATCATGACCTTATTTTATTAGGGCATATATAAGGAATTTTTTCATATTGATTCTACTGACTCTATTGATCTAAAACCATTCTCTTGATCTAAAACCATTCTCAATGCTAAACATATCATCAATGGACTAAAGAACTATCATCATAATGTATGGCATCATGGGAAGTATCACGACTTGCACATAAGGAATTTAAATTATATTGTATATCAAGGTGTATATACATTAAAATCTAGTCCATAATGGTAGACATATACAAAAATTTGGCAAATATGCCAACTCAAAATATTTTTTACAAAATGTGGCATATGCCATGTCTCAAAATCTATATACAATCTACATGCCAAATAGCTACATCAAATACTACAAGTCCACTTGACCCTCAATCTGTGATGGATCCTCAATCTGTGATAGATCCTGAAAAAGTGTCCTCTTTGTACCAAAATGTCTAGTAATTGATGGAGGTGAATTTTCCTGCATTAACAAGTCAAAACACAAATTTGATTAATCTCTTCAATGGTAAATAAAAATAAGTTAAAGTTAGTAAATAGATTCTTATCTACTACAATTAAGAACTTTCATTTATTAACATACATCTAAATCACTACAATCAACTATAAGACTGTAAGATAAACTATCAATTATTTAGAAAAATTCAATTCAATTACCTCGACTCTATGTTGTTGTTCGGACAATTGTTCTGCAAATGATTTTCTCTTAAGACGATCAGGTGTTCTAGTGAAGAATGATGGCAAAGGTGGCACATCACTCACATTCTCAAGAGACTACATAAAAGCAAAGTAACATTGAAATAAATTAATATATAATTATTAAACAAAATAGGAAATGCACTACACAAAAACTTATCTACTAGAAAACAAGCACATACCACCATCGAGGCCTCTTGCATCAATTAAGAAGGACAAGAATGTAAGACTCTAAATGACTATAATCAAATATTTAAGTTTTCTAAATTATCAATTGAAGTACAATTCAATCAAATTACCTCCACCCTTTGTTGGCATTGAGAAAGTCGTTCTACAAATGATAGTCCCTTGGGTCGATCAGGAGTTTGAGAAAAGACTATTGGAAAAGATGCCACATCATTCACATTTTTGATTGACTATAAAATAAAATTAACATCAAGATATAAATTAATATATAATTACTCACAAAGAAATAAATGCATAAAAAAAAGTTGATGTGTACAACAAATTATACCGGCAAGTCCAAGCCAAATTGGATGGCATACAAAGTTCCATGATGAACTTATGTCAACTCCTCCTCTATCATCAACTATTATCCCACTTAGATACATTAGTACTAATAAAGTTGTTTATATATTCAAATGGAATAGACCATAAAATTTAACTTTAAATTTTACCTGCATAAAAGATTGCTCATGCATTTCTCCTTCTCTATTGTTTACTGATCCGGTAGCTTCTACTCTTGTCCTTGACCCCTCAGCTTGAGTTCTGGACCCCATTGCCTCATCTCGTCAATGGAGATCATACTCTGATGTGTTCAACGGTGGCTCACTACTCTCCATAATAGGACCTAAGCATAAATGATTGCAAGAAATGTAATGATGGGGCACACATACATGTCTGGACGACAATGGTCTAGTAGTACCAGGTGATCCAATATCATCACCTTCTTCATGTACTTGTGCAAACTAAGATGTCTGTATAATCAAATGCTCGGTCAAAGAGTGTATGGCACTAAGGCCCTGTTGTGTTGCATTTGCAACAACGTCTGGGTGCTACATTGGGGGTGGAGAAGGGATAGCAGGAGGGGGAATATAGGGACCTTGTACTTGTCTAATTGCCCCAGGTCTATCTTGAGGCATTCCCTTGCCCACTCCTTCAAACTCTATAAAATCAAAATAATTAACATGTTGACCCATGACGAACTCTGCATAGAGTTTACAGAGGAAATACAAAGGCACATCTAAATTGTTGTTGGGTGGTTTATCAAAAACCATCCACCAATGATCCCAAAAGTTTTGACTAATGCCCTCATGAATACACCATTTGATTGAAAACTTGGGCTTACAGACATCAACATGCAATCCAGTTTTAGGATTGACAAAGTGTTGGGCTAACATAGTTTTTGTAATCTCTAAATCTTTGACTTCCTCATATGACAAACCATTACCATATTTGGCCTTCTTGGCTTCTCGCCATTGCCTAAATGATTCGTGTTGGGTTGACAAGGTTTGAATATGATTAATGATTCCCTCTAAATTCGATGTCATTATAGACAATCGAGGGTGGCGGTGATACATTTCTATGATCCTGCTTATATGATCAATATTTCTTTGAATATTCTCTTCTATTGTTGGAGGGGGAGGGTTTGGTGGTGGAGGGTTTGGGTTTTCATTTTGTGCATCCATTTTACCCAATTAAATTATAAAACATACCCACTTAGCATAAAAACCAAAAAAAATGCTTGAATATACAAAACAAAAAAAAATGCATGAAATCTTACCTCTTTGGATTGGATATCCGTTCCTCAGCTCTGATATCCGTTCTTCGAAGATGAGACTACGTTTTGCAAGCCGCGGGTTTGCAAAAACGCAGTCTTTTTTCACTTTTTATGTTCTCCAAAATGGATATCCATTTCCAAAACGGATATCTGTTTTCTTTTTCTCTATTGTTTTCATTGTTTTTTATTTTATTATTTTAGCATTTTTAGTATTTTAAGTATTTAGGCATTTTAGCTATAAAATACAATCCAAATTTTAGAAAGACTGTATCATATGAAAGGAGAGATTTTGGACAAACTATCAAAATTTATATAGGATTATGATGATATATATATTTGATTTTTATATGATTTACTTATACTAAGGTATCTCATAGTATTTTAAAGGCACTTTTGAATAGATACAAGAGAGAGGTAGATGCGGGTTAGGGGTTAGGGATTAGGGCCATTATTTAGGGTTTACAGATTTAGAGAGAGAGAGAGACTACTTTTGACATGCAACCGTAAACCCTAAATAATTACCCTAAACCCTAAACCCAAGTAACCCTAAATAATTCTTCCAAATCCTAAACCTTAACCCCTAAACCATAAACCCTAAATAATTCCCCTAAGCCCTAAACCCTAAACCTGAGAAAGGGAGTCCTAGTTTTCTTGTTTCCATTTGCTTCGTCGATAAGGGAGAGGGAAAGATAGAGGGGAGAGATAGGATATATAGGAATGATAGGGGAATGACTGGGATGCATGATTAAACCTAACCCCTAACCCCTATTTCCTAACCCCTAAACCCTAAACTTGAGAAACAATAAACCCCTAAATCCTAAACACTAAACCCAAGAAACCCTAAACCTTTATCTCTCTATCTCCCTATCTCACTATCTCCCCATCACTATCATTCCTTTACCTCTCAATCTCTCTCCCTATGCTTTAGCCATGTCCCTCACTCTATATCTCCCTATTGGTCCTCTCTCTCTAAACACTAAACCCTAAACCTCTAAACCTTAACCCCTAAACCCTAAACGTGAGCAACCCTAAACTCTATCTCCTATCTCTCCCTTATCTCCCTATCTCTATCATCCTTCTACCTCTCAATCCCTCTCCCTATTTCTCTAGACATATCGCTCACTCTCTATCTCCCTATCTCTCCCCTTTGTCACTTCTATCTCTCCCTATCTGTCTCCTCTCTCTTTCTATCTAGCTATCTCCAAAACTGAGAAACCCTAAACCCAGGTACACCCTAAATCCAATCAACTCTAAACCTATATCTCCCTATCTCTCCCCTATCTCCCTATCTCTATCATCCCTCTACCTCTCTTGATCTCTCTCCCTATGTCCATGGCCATGTGCCTCACTCTCTATCTCCTTATCTCTCTCCTCCATCTACTCTCTCTATCTCCCTATAATTCCTTTCTCTATAAACTCTAAATCCAAAACCCTAATCCTCTAAACCTAACCCCTAACCCCTAAACAATTTAAATCCTAAACCCTAAATAATGCCCATAAACCCCAACCCCTGACCCCTAAACCTGAGAAACCCTAAACCCTTAAACCTTAAACCCCAAACCCCTAAACCCTAAACCCAAGTAACCCTAAACCACTATCTCCCTATCTCTCCCCTATCTCCCTACCACCTTTGTCCCTCTACCTCTCAATCTCTCTCCCTATGTCTCTAGCCATGTCCCTCACTCTCTATCTCCCAATCTCTCCCCTCAGACTCCTCTATATCTCCCTATCATTCCTCTCTCTCTATAAACCCTAAATCTAAAACCCTAAACCTCTAAACCTAACCCCTAACCCCTAAACAATAAATCCTAAACCCTAAATTATAATGCCCCTAAACCCTAACCCCTAACCCCTAAACTTGAGAAACCCTAAACCCCAAACCCCTAAACCCTAAACCCAAGGAAACATAAACCACTATCTCCCTATCTCTCCCCTATCTCCCTATCACCTTTGTCCCTCTACGTCTCAATCTCTCTCCCTATGTCTCTTGCCATGTCCCTCACTCTTTATATCCCTATCTCTCCCCTCAGACTCCTCTATATCTCCCTATTGGTCCTTTATCTCTCTCTAAACCCTAAACCCTAAACCTCTAAACCTTAACCCCTAACCCCAAAACCATAAACCCTAAACCCTAAATAATGCCCCTAAACCCAAGCAACCCTAAACCTCTATCTCCCTATCTCTATCATCCCTCTACATCTCAATCTCTCTCTCTCTCTATGTCTTTGGACATGTCTCTCACTCTCTATCTCCTATCTCTCCCCTTTGTCTACTCTATCTCTCCCAAACTCTATCAGTCCCCTCTCTCTATCTCTCTTTAAACTGTAAACCCTAAACCCCTAAACCCGAGCAACCCTAAACCTCTAAACCCTAAATAATTCCCCTAACCAACCTCTAAACCACTTCTCTATATAGGTGCAACTAATACCACTTTTTCATTGTTTTCCACATTTAATTATATTCTTTTCCATTTTCCAAGTCCTACATGTGTCCAAATTGTATTGTTTGTCAAGTTTTTAGTCTAATTGTTAGTCCCAGCTCTCATGGTTATTAAAATGTTACTATATTATAGTTAGATTTATCCTTTAGTAACATTAATTTACACATTGTTGCACAAACAACCACACTGAAACATAACCTTACCTAATTAAGGTTAACCTTTTAAAAGGTTCTTTCATAAATGGCGAGCTTAATAGATCCAACTAGTTCAATGTTCTTATAGTCCACGCTTACCCTTCCAAGAGAGTTCATGCCATGTTAACTTTGCATTATGTCCTAACATATCACATGAAGGACATCATCATCACAAGGAATAACAATGTCATGAAGGATTAACGAAGGTGTAGCTTCACCACATAAAGTATCATTCATAATTTTATCACTAGAGGGTAAGGGTATATCATGTGTATCCTTCTCAAACCATGTATCATGACTCAAATCATATGAAGGATTGCGTAAAGCAATTTAGGGCATGAAATCCAAAATGCCCCAAAACACAACCCCTACTGCCCCACCATTCCTATCCCCGAAATATTGGAACATAGTCTAGAAAAGTGATTATTTCACCTGATGAACAAAATTGAATATTTTATTATTGATTATTTGAGTAATTCATTAGTGATGATTCTTAGTGTTTAACAAATCCTTATGGATCAATGTGTAAAGAAGCTACCAATGTTAATTTGCCCTCCTCCTTCACTAGAAATGGTCTTTAAGGAGGTTCATATATTGATGGGAGATCCAAGATTTAAGAGGTGTATTTTCAAAAAGAGTAAAAAGCCTCCCCTCTTACCCCATCATGATTTCCTTCACTCTTAGTTGATTTCTCTTCCCCATCCTCCCCTCTTACCTCTCCCCTCTCTTTCCTAACCCGATCTTGTTAGCTCCCCTCTCCCTTCTCCTATCTTTGTCCTTTTTTCCCCTCTTTACCAGTTCTTGCCCCCACCCCCTCTCTGTCCCCTCCTTGTCCCTTTTGTGGGATTGAGTCTTTGCCCCTCCTCTTTTGCCCTCGTCTTATCCCCTTTTCCTCTCCCCCCCTAGGCTCCTCCCCCCTTTCCCTTTGCTCCTTGTCCTCCCTCCTCTTTACCCTCCTTGGTCTGTTCTCACCTTTTTATTTCTCATACTCTTGTCCCCTAGCTTAACCTCCCATCTCCAACCTCTGGATCTCATTGCCCCCTTCTCCCTCCTCTTTAATTTCTAGGTTTTTAACCGTATCCTTCATTTCTTGTTGCCCCCTGGTGCTCCGTTTGTGGCTTGGAGTTTGTTGTGAATATATATTTATATATATTATTTGGTCGTTGTAGCTTGTCTTCCCTTTTATGATTTACTCTTCTCTCTTATGCTTTCTCCTAGTTAGTTTCTTTCCTCCTTTGGATAGTTATTGGCTTACCTTTCTTTTTTGTTAGCCCCGCCTCCTTTGCCTTCGTAGTTCACCCCTCTCTTGTTCTTTATATGTAGCTTTCCCCAATCTATCCCTCACATTTTAACCTCTTTGGTTGTCCCCCCCTTTTTTATTATTTATTTAATTATTTAATTATCTTATCTCTTTCATCCTCGGTTTGTTCTTTATGGTTGATTGTATTACAATTATTCCTCATTTTGCTCCCTTCTAATTTGTGGCCTTGCTCCTTTGTTTGCTTTTTTAATTTTCTTTACTTAGGTCTTCCTCTCATCCTAGTTAGTCTTTGTTTGTTTGTTTTGTCTTAGTGTGCCTAGATGTCCCCCACTCCTCTTTGTCCCTCACTTCACTAGGTTTGATAGGCAGCTATCCTTCTCCCTTAAGTGATCTTGGTTTCCGCCTCACATCTCTCTCTCCTTTTAAGTGGTCTTAAGTCTGCATACTGTCATTCATGTTCTCTCTTCTCTTGCTTGCTATCTTTCTCCTGATGATGGATCACTGTGTGTGATTCGAAATGTTGAGGAAAATAATAATACACAGTCAAATCCAGAAGCATTTCAAACTCAACATCATGGACTATGGAAAATTGATGACTACCAGTAAAAAGCCTTTTTCCCAATTTTTTTTAGAAAACGGATATCTGTTTTGGAAACGGATATCTATTTTTACACAGTCAAATCCAGAAGCATTTCAAACTCAACATCATGGACTGTGGAAAATTGATGACTACCAGTAAAAAGCCTTCTTCCCAATTTTTTTTAGAAAATGGATATCTGTTTTGGTTTGGTATCCAAACCAAAATAGATATCCGTTTCAAAGTCAAACTTTGCCAAGTCGCGAATTTGGCTAAGTAAAAATGCGATTTTTTTCCTATTGCCACTGTTTGGCCTGCAATGATCCTGCACATACCCAAAATAGTTAGTAGGATGGAGTAAATGGGAGTCCTACTAGATTACAAGGTAGCATTTCATAGATTAAATGAGCAACTCAAGACTAAAATAGAAATACAAGTAGGTTTGAAGGTTTTAGGAGTGATATATATGTCAAATAAGGCTACCATATGTCCACAATTTTATTTGGGATATACATGTACAAGCTAGAAGATTGGATAAAAAAATAGAAGGGTTTCACTTGGTCAACTATGTGGTGAAACTCCTACTTTTTTGTCAATGACCTAATTCTATTGGCATAGACAACCTTAGATTTAATAAACTGTTTGCAAGCTCTAGAGATCTTTTGTAAAGAAGTAATGGTGCAAGTGAACATTGACAAGAAAAAAAAAATAGTTGTCATTGAAAAGGAAGAAGAAGCATTTTCACTTTCATGTTGAAGGAGAATCTCTTGAAGTGGTGTTAAAATATAAGAATCTCAACCTCAAATTTCACAACAAACTTAGCTATGACACATGTAGGATGAAAACAATACAAGGAGGTTGGAGAGCTCTATATGTGCTTCAAAATAGATGTAGAAATGTTGAGTTATGGGATTAGAAGATCACTAGTCCTATTTGGGTTACTTGTCATGTTGATGTTGTATGTTTGTGAGGTATGGGATATTGGAACATTGAGATTGAAATGGAGGCAAATAGAAAGGATCCAAAAGCATCTAATCATTAAAAAAAATCATAATTATGAGATTGGCCTAGAAGTCCTTTCAGATTTATCCAAATCTGGCATGCTTCCAAGGTGGAAATTCTTTTTAGCATATGGAAGGACTAAAATTCTAGTTTATTTTTTGGCAATGCAGTCGATTCTACTTTTTCTCTTAATTCTAAAGTCATGATTTGTTCCAATATTCTCATGGAGATATAGGTGTAAGATAACAAATTTTCCCTTAACATTTCAAATCTACAGGTGCTTCTTGACTACTAGGGAAATGACCCTTGAACTATGCACAGAGTCTCCCTTACTCCTGCCTCTAGCCAAGGCCATTCTATGCCTTGTGGATGTCACATGGGATGTAGTCATTCTTCTTGTAGAGAACAAGATGCTCATTCCTAGGCCTCTCAGCCTCTTGGAAGGATAGATCATGCTTAGCAAGGGTGGTCTCAGTGTTTTCACCACAACTCTAGTCTCCCCCAATTTTTTTCCATGGTTTTGTAGGCTATGCAAGATCTAGCAAATTCCCTTGATTGGCTCTTGCCATTTCCCTTGGTCACAAAAAATAGATTGAGGATGACAATAAGAATGAAGTTTTTAATGATGGTAATGATGGTTGGGGTTCTCTTGAAGACACCTCAGATCCTGCTGATGTATGGGGAAATCCAGATGACTAGGACCCTCCTCCTCCTCCTAGTGTTATATCTCTTTCCACATATCAATGTCTTGTTGTTTTGTTGGATCTAAGATCTGGCCTTGTTTCAACTTTGGGGTGTGACTTTTTCCATCCACTTTTTTTTTGTGAATATGTGTAATATTATTTCCTAATTAATGATATAGACACCTATTCATAAAAAAAAATTGACAACTGGGTGCCACTATTGTATGGCCATGACAAGGTCTTAGGTGACTATGCACTATCCACTGATGGCCTCAAGTGTTTCATGTGTTGTATAAATAGTTTACTTTTCTATTGAATCATTTTACATACTAACAAGGTTTGTATGCTAGTTGTGAAGAGAATTAATATAAATGCATGGTCTCTTGAAAGAAAATAATAAGTTTGTTATAATCATTTTTTGAAATGAATTTTGTTGTTTGGTGTTAGACTATACTATGAATTCAATGACATTTTGTATGACTTCATAACTTTTATGGAATATATATAGGTGTGATATCCTTTAGATTCTTAGGGTTTGGTAGTATTATTTTTTGTAGTGGTTGGGATGATATATTAAGCTATGTGATAAAAGAGGTTTTCTATGTTTTGTTGATCATGTCATTGTGAGGGCTTTGAATGGGTATTTCCTATGTGATCTAGTTAAACCATTGAAACCCAAGTGCAAGTTTCTAGGGGTATGTTAAATACCTTACATTAATAACTCTACGTATCTCTTGAGAGCTTATGGACATGAATAACATATCATGTTTCTCAATTTTGTGACATACTCTCTACCCTTACTTGAACTTTCTTGTAAGTGAATTGGAATCTTTTGAAGGATTTGAATGTGATAGCTTTTTTGTTGACTGTTGAAGATGAGAGAAAAGATCAAGGTAAAATAACAATACCAAATGCATAAAAACACAAGATATACCTTGGAAAATCTCCCACTCCTTGATAAGGTCGAGGAGAGTGCACCCAAGAGCTCTCCTAGCTTTACCCAATGTTGAAATAGTAGAATGTGGATTTCTCCTTGTTCTTCAACATAATATGATGAGGATAGTGATGGATTTGATAGAGATGAAGATGAGATATGGTTTGGCTATGGATAAATGAGATAGAAGGCTAAAGGGATTTTGGTTTTATGATGGCATGATGAGAAGATTTGATAGAAATTTGGGCATAGTTTTGATGCAAGAAGTTATGAAAATGGCTTAGATGAGGGCTCTATTTATAGATTTTTGGTAAAAGGATGGAGGGTGAGGATTGAAAGTTTAGATCAATGGCTAGGAATGCTTGAGGATTAGGGTTTGCATTGGACTTGTAGTCTTGTGACAAGTGTCACAAGAGGGTTGGATAAGAGAGATCAAAGGCTAAGATTTGGTCAATAAGATTGGATAGCTCCCATTATTTGTAAATTTTAAATTCACATGGGGAAGCGTGATGAGAATTAAAAATTTATTTTTGGGAAGAGTTGGATAAAATGTGAATTTTTAATTTACATGGGGAAGAGTTCCATTAATGGAGATTTAGACAAGTTAGATGGAGGGAATAAAAGTGAATTTTTAATTGACATGGGGAAGAGTCTTATTAAATGGAGACTAGGACAAGTTAGGTGTGTTTAAGAGCTCATTTAATGGAGCTTAGGAGAAGTGAGAATAAAAAATTACCTTATATGAATGAAAGTTAATTTTTTATTTGTGGGGTGTGGGAATGAGTGTTAAGTGAGATTTGACCAAGCTAATCAAGGGGATTAGTTTAATTAATATGGCTAGAGAAAATTAGTAAATGGGTTAATGGATGGTTAAAACTAATTAAATAAGGATTTATTTAATTAATTTAGGTCTAGGGGTCATGTAGGCTAGGGTAGCTAATTAAATAATTGTTATTTAATCAACTAAGCTAGGTTTAGGCTAATTAGTAGGGTAGACTAAATAAATAAGTATGATTTATCTAATTAATCAAGATTCGGAGATGGAGAAATTAACTAACTAAATATTGAGAATATTTATTTAGTTAATGAGGGATAGTGTTGTAAGGTTTAGTGATAAATTCGATGGATTAATTTATCACAAGGGATAAATTAGGGACAAATGGCTAAGGGTGAATGATTAGGGCTAAATTAATTAAATAAAATGAATTTATTTAATTAATTGGAAGGGATAGTTAGTGATGTGAAGATGTCAAAGGGTGGTTGAAGGGTTAAGACTTTTTTAGGTGTTTACAACTGTATAAGATGTTATAAGTTGTATTGCATTGTTTTGAACACATTTCAATTGTGATGGTACTTATGTTAAGTATATGAATGGCTTATGGGCATGGACTATATACTCTATTCTCAAGACTATAGTATTTCTTTCTAGCATGATTGTGTGAATTCTAGGGTTTTAAGTGGAACATTAAGGGGTAATTAATGGTTAGGATTCATTTGCATATTGGCTTTACCAACTAGTTTTAATTTAATGAATCAAATAAATGAATTCCTCTAGAGTTTGATACATGTGCATTGTTAGAAGGAATTTTTGAGTTGTAAGGATTTTCAAATGTTTTCAAAGATGCATTTGTATGGGAATGATGATATACATAATCATTTTTGGTGTGAATAGTGTAGATACCTTGTGTTCTTGAAAAGTTCTCCCATGGTAGGTAATGGGGTCTTACTTGAGTAGAACCCTAGTTCTAATTGTAATGTTTGAAACTATTGTTTAAGGTTTGTATAGAGGCGTAAGCTATTAGAGGTGGTCTTAACTTCTAGTATTGTGTAGCATGTGTTAAAAAATCATTTATAAGAGTCAACTACTAAGTGAATTTAGTAATTCTAGGCAAGTGTTTAAGGGTATTCTAAATCACTATTGTATTAATTAATTAAAAGGAAAATAGTTCATGGATTCTTGTACCATGGTACATATCAGGGATTCTTGGATCTTATTCAATGCATCCTTTTATGCCTTAAGTGGGGTTGTTTTGAACTAATCTCTATTAATACTTATTTTTCTATATTATCTCTGTATAACCATAAATGGTACCTATGCTCTCTAGGGTGTGTTAGAATCCTAACAATATATGTACTATTACTTATTTCTCTATTCTAGGGATGGTGTTGTGTATGGGTACAGGGATCAAGAGGGAATAATTAATTGTTAATTATTCCTTGTTTTAAGAATTTTTTCTTGGGGTTAAATGTTTTATATATTCAAGATGCCACATAACCTAATAATGTTAAACTTGGAATGAATGTACTGTGTTAACCTTATCTAAAGACTTAACTAACAATAAAATAAGATATTGATGTTTAAATATAGAACTATTTTATAGGAATAGTAATTGAAGTCAAATTGTCTTACATTTGACATGAGTGACTTAAAACGTGTTACATTAAGCCAAGTTGAACAAGGTCAATGTTCGATATACTTTACATGTATGTATTAAACATTAGATTAAATTTGTAGTGCTTGGCTTGGATGTTTATCTTATAAAGTTGGTTATTGTTTTAGGGAAGATCAAACATGTTAAGTGAATTCTTGTTCAGAAAATTAATATGAGAATTAAGAGAGAAATATACTCATTGTCCTAAATTATTAAAGGTAGGGTTATATCTAAATATGTTATCTTGGCATTATTAAAATTAGATATTAATGAACTTAAAAATTTACAACTCAAAATTGATATGAAAGCCTAAACCAAAACATTTAAATAAAAAACAACATCCTTGAACCCTAAACCAAGACTTTGACTCTCAATAATTGCAAGTTAAAACCAAAAATACTAAAATGGAAGGTACATGATATATACAAGGGAATTGTGACACAATTTCTTATGAGGCTATAATATAGCTATTATTGGACAATTGGACTTACTTGAACAAGAGAAGTATTGTAAGCTTTATGTACAACATTGCTCAAGTAGATTTTGATACAATGAGGATCATCATGATGATCAACTAGCACTTGACTCATGCATCAATACTACACATAGTCAAGTGACACTTGGCTCAATTCAAAGTGTTTTCGTTAGATGGGTGGCACTTGGATACTATATTACATTTGGATCAATCAAGTAGCAATTGACAACAACTTAAATCTCATTTGATCGAGTGAAACTTGGTAGATGTTGAATTCTAGAGTTAATGTCTTAGTTAATTGAACCTATGTACTCAAGGACATGTTGAGTTTCACACATCAAGGTTAGTTCTAACTAGATCCATAGATAAGCATGATATTTTAAAGAAAAATGTGAGATTTATTCTATTTCTTTAGTTGTGTACGAGTATCTCTAGAGTGAAATTAGATATATGAACTTGATCTACAAAGCATAACATGTTCTTTGTTCATAAGTTTCACCTCTTAAAAAATTAAGGGTTTGATTTTGGGACATTACATTTCATTTATACAAAACATAGAATTATGAAATCAAAAATATATTATCATGTCAAATTAAGGTTATTATCTTCATTGTCCAAAATGAAAATCACCATTTAGGATAGAAGCAAAAATATGAACCATTTGAGCTAAATATATGCCATTTGTATATCAATTTCAAATAAAATAAATAAACAAATAAAAATGGTGTTACCATCCACTTTTCTCATACCATCATCTTCTTAAAACATCAAAGTTATGATATAAGTGAATTAGGTAGCCAAAAATTATTCAAATGAAGTTTCATCCTACATTAAATTGTTGAAGACAAGATAGTCGCATGCATGACAATTCAAACTATATCTATTATCCAACTTAGATGACAACATCAATCATCTTTCAAACAATGATCAATATCATACCTGATTGTTTAAGACCCATACTGAAGTTCCAAAAGTGGTTGAAGACTTTGATCAAGTGATAATCAAAAAGGTATGCACAGATGAATTGACTTCTCTTCAATATTAATCCCCTTACAATAACATCAAATGATTAAACAAAACAATTTAAGCTTTCCCATGGATATGATAATGCAAAATTCAGTCAAACTAGCTTCATGTATACAATAACAAGCCTTAATGCATCCTTCAAATTTTGATCATGTATAAAATAGCTATTAGTTCAAACCAATACCCTCTTAAATGCCTTATGGAAAGGTAACAAATAGCCTATAGAGAATAGGCATCCTTCAAATGCACCATGATATGCATTATATGTAAAAAATAATAGGGTTTAAATTATTCAATATTTAATTGATGAACTAAAACTTGTAGACAAGGAAAGCCTAAGGAATGCTATCATTTTCCTTTGGATATTAAATCACAAAAAGAAATAGCATATCCATTGATACCCAAAACATAAGAGTTCTTTTCATATCAAAGTAAAAAAAAAGAAATGGCATAAATATTATGCTAACTTTATTTCTCATTAAATCTTAATTAACATTGTTATTCCAAACCAATTGAAATCTTATAAGAATCATTAAAACTTAAAGCAATCAACTTACCCTTCAAAATGACAAAATGACAGACAAATACAAGTTTTAAAGAGTAAATCAAATCCAAAAGGAAAACTTGCACAATAAGGTTTGTTCAAACTTTAGCTCTACATCTTAGAAATATAACTATATTTCCATTATAGTCACAATAGAAAACAAACGAAAGAGTTTAACCTTTGCCCAATCTTCTTCACCCTCTGCAAGTGACATTTTAATAAATTTTCATCTATTTGAATCAGTTGAAATCAACCAACTTAAACCAAAGCAAGACAAGACTATTATTCATGCAAACCAAACATTATCCTCGTCTCCTCTCTAAAAAGTCTCACCAAACACTCGATACCATGAATTCATCGAGCTATTTCTAGATTTGAAGAAAGAAGCTTTAAGCGTAAACAAACTAATAAGTCCTTTGACCTTCAAAAATTGAAACAAACTTAAAGAAAATATATTCGTGAGATTTCTCATAACCACCACCTATTTCTTATCAAAACTAGTCAAAGCAATGGAAGCATCAATATAATCCTTAGACAAATACTCATATTCAATAGATTGGTGATTTAAGCATTTACCTGGGTGAGGAATGACTACTTGCATGCTTAATTTTGACTATATACGCCAATCCAAAATGTAAAAAAAAAATTCAAGAAAACTCTTAAGAGCTCCAAGCATTTCATATCTAGCTTTAAACTTATACAATCAAACATTGACTAAAGAGTTAGTGACATACTAGAAAATTGCCCAAAAGCTAGATTTCCAAAAAACTATTGAGAGAGCTTTGTTGTCAAAACTTAAAACAATGCAAAATGACAAATGAAACTATAATTTAAAGGTCAATATATTCCTCATGAATCTTTACAATCTCCCATGCATTTGATGCAAGTCACAAAGGACTTCTTTACACCTAATAGCTTGACAACTCCATATCCATTAATGTGTTAAACACTCTTTGCTACCTCCACCATCCTGTCATATACATTCCTTTCCATCTCACCTCCAAGTAGGCAATTCATTATCATTACCAACATTATGTTTAAAGACTATTTAATATTCCAATGCCAATGGGGAATTTACCTTCGACATAGATTTATCAAATATTATTCAAGTCTAATCTCTTTGAAGGTTTAGTCTTAGTGTTTAAAACTTAAGGTTAGGTCTTAGGTTTAGTACTTAGGGGTAAGTGTACAAAGATGAGGGACCAAAAGGGGGTCTTAAGATTCCACTTTTTTTTTTGAAATCAAAGAAGATTGATGTTGGATGAGAAATTGAAGATAGTTACACTCAAAATTTAAAGATACAACCAAAATAAGAGTTGTAGTGCTTCGAATCTAATTTCTAAACTACTAATTTTTTTTCAAAAATGGTTGAGATTAAGAGATTCAAAAAGGGGGAGCACACAAATTGGTCCTATTTTTCTCAAAAAAACATAACATAGCGTTTGGTGTGCTCCCCCTAAAATCTTAACTTTTTTTTAGTATTTCAAAAATCGCTTTGGTGAGAAATTAGCTAACACCATGTAGTTTATCCCTGGGTTTTCTGAGAATTTTTTCATGAATAATTGATTTTTTACTAATTTTGAAAATAGACACTTCCTGAAAAATAGAAAATTGAGCATGCTCCCCCTTAAAAGTTTTGAAAACTAATCGAAAATTGAATTTTTTTGAATATGTGTAGAATGGAGTCTAGTATCTAAAAATATAACTTATTTGAAATTTTGATGAACGGTTAAAAAAAAGTCAAAAATACCAGACACTGGTTTTTGACAAAAAAAATGGATACACTAACAAAAGAAATTCAAGATGAAACCCTTAGCATACTCAAAACATGGAAAAAATTATATGGTTAAATAGCTAATAGAGAGCTTAAGATTATGGTGGTATTTTTTCAACTTTTCATTGAAAAAAGTGCAATCTTGATGGGGAGCACACTCCAGATTATGTGAATTTTGTTAGAATCTAGAAAAACATGTCCTTTGACGACCTAAACACAGTCCAAGCCTTTGGGTTGGAATCCCAAGGCAAATCCAAGCCTTAGGCTTGGTAATTTCCAAGACAAACCATAACGCGAGTGCATTATAATGTACTCACATTATGTGCATTCACATAACATGAGTGTGTTATAACATGCTCACGTTATGCTAAACTAAAACACTCACTCCGTCCCCTCCTCTCTCTTTCTCACCTCTACTTCCCTCCAATCTCTCTCTCTCTCTCTCACTCTCTACTTCCCTCCCCTCCCTACATCCTATGCTCTCTCTCACTCTCTACTTCACTCCCTTCTCTACCTCACTCCCTTCTCTACCTCCTACCCTCTCTCTCACTCTCTACTTCCCTCCCCTCTCTGCCTCCTACCCTCTCTCCTAGTCTCTACTTCCCTCCCCTCTCTACCTCCTACCTTCTCTCTCACTCTTTTCTTCCCTCTGCTCTCTACCTCCTACCCTCTCTCTCACTCTCTACTTCCCTCCCCTCTCTACCTCCTACCATCTCTCACTCTCTACTTCCCTCCCCTCTCTACCTCCTACCCTCTCTCTCACTATATTCTTCCCTCCCCTCTCTCTCACTATCTTCTTCCCTCCCCTCTCTACCTCCTACCCTCTCTCACACTCTCTACTTCCCTCCCCTCTCTACCTCCTACACTCTCTCTCTCACTCTCTTCTTCCCTCCCCTCTCTACCTCCTACCATGTCTCTCACTCTCTTCTTCCCTCCCCTCTCTACCTCCTACCTTCTCTCTCTCTTCTTCCCTCCCCTCTCCTACCCTCTCTCTCACTCTCTACTTCTCTACCCTCTCTACCTCCTACCCTTTCTCACTCTCTACTTCCCTCCCCTATCTACCTCCTACCCTCTCTCACACTCTCTACTTCCCTCCCCTCTCTACCTCCTACCATGTCTCTCACTCTCTTCTTCCCTCCCCTCTCTACCTCCTACCTTCTCTCTCACTCTCTTCTTCCATCCCCTCCTACCCTCTCTCTCACTCTCTACTTCTCTCCCCTCTCTACCTCCTACCCTCTCTCACTCTCTACTTCCCTCCCCTCTCTCTCACTCTTTTCTTCCCTCACCTCTCTACCTCCTACCCTCTCTTGCTCTCTACTTCCCTCCCCTCTCTACCTCCTCCCCTCTCTCCCACTCTCTACTTCCCTCCCCTCTCTACCTCCTACCCTTTCTCTCACTCTCTTCTTCTCTTCCCTCTCTACCTTCTACCCTCTCTTTGATTCTCTACTTCCCTCCCCTTTCTACCTCCTACCTTCTCTCTCACTCTCTTCTTCCCTCCCCTCTCTACCTCCTACCCTTTCTCACTCTCTTCTTCTGTCCCCTCTCTACCTCCTACCTTCACTCTCACTCTCTTCTTCCCACCCCTCTACCTCCTACCCTCTCTCACTCTCTACTTCCATCCCCTCTCTACCTCCTACCTTTACTCTCACTCTCTTCTTCCCTCCCCTCTCCACCTCCTACACTTTCTCTCACTCTCTACTTCCCTCCCCTCTCTACCTCTTATCCCTTCTCACTCTCTACTTCCCTCCCCTCTCTACCTCCTACCCTCTCTCTCACTCTCTTCTTCCCTCCCCTCTCTACCTCCTACCCTCTCTCACTCTCTACTTCCCTCCTCTCTCTACCTCCTACCCTCTCTCTCACTCTCTACTTCCCTCCCCTCTATATCTCCTACCCTCTCTCTCACTCTCTACTTCCCTCCCATCTCTACATCTCGTCATTCTTGTCATTCAATGAACTTTTGTACATTATCTTGTTTCCATTTCATCCTCCCAATTTATATCCTTATCCCTCTTTGCATGTCCTAGTTTTCTTGTTTCCATGTTCTTTGTCGATAAGGGAGAGGGAGAAAGGTTGGATATGGAGGGGAGAGATAGGGTGATAGGGAGAGAGAGAGTCCTAGTTTTCTTGTTTTCATTTCCTTCAATGATAACCTGTTGAGGGAGAAATAGAGGGGAGAGATAGGGAGATAGAGAGTTTAGGGGAATTATTTAGGGTTTAGTTTTTAGGGGTTAGGGGTTTAGGGTTGCTTGATTTTAGGGTTTAGGGTTTAGAGAGAGATAGAGAGAGGGGACCGATAGGGATTGGGAGAGATAGGGAGATAGAGGTTTATGGTTGCTTCTAGGGTTTATGGTTTAGGGGTTTGGGGTTGCTTGATTTTAGGGTTTAGGGGAATTATTTAGGATTTAGGGTTTATGGTTTAGGGGTTAGGGGTTAAGGTTTAGAGGTTTAGGTTAGGGTTTAGAGAGAGATGACTGATAGGGAGATATAGAGGAGACCAAGGAGAAAGATAGGGAGATAGAGGGTGAGGGACATGGCCAGAGACACAGGCAAAGAGACTGAGAGTTAAAGGGATGACAAGGATAGGGAGATAGGGGTTTAGAGTTGATTGGGTTTAGGGGTTAGGAGTTTAGAGAAGGAGAGATAGAGAGATAAAGGTTTAGGGTTTAGGAGCATTATTTAGGGTTTAGGGGTTTAGAGAGAGAGGGAGATAGAGAGATAGATATATACTTATACATAAATGTTCGCATAGATATATACTTATACATATAGAGAAAACACTTGTTTGCATGCATGAAAGCATGTAAAGGTTTCATGCTTCCCAAAATACGCTCACATTATAATGCTCGCATTATAATGCGAGTGCATTTTGGGAAGCAAAAAAAAGGAAAAAAACATGTGAGATCCATGATTCAGACCCACGTCTTTTATTCCCTGCTTAAATTCATGCTTGCTATTGGACAAGAAAACACTTTTTCATGGTGTTTGACATTTTAAGAATCATTGTTTGATCAATCCACCACCTTTTTTTTATTTTTTCAACGTAGAGAACTGGTTTTGCATATTTTTGGACAAAATTTGATTATTTAAACTGAAAGTTTCATGTTTCATATCATTTCAAAGCTAATTCTCATGTATTTAGATTGAATTTGATGATATATGTTCATTTTTTTCATAAATTTTACTAATCCTATTCTAGAGTTATATAGAATTCAATATTGAATACAAAGGAACTTGCCAAAAAGATCAATTTGAGGATTTTAAAGTCAAATTTTGGAGGATTTGTCAACTCAAATATCGAATTCTAAGGTATGTTCTTTATGCATTCATTTACTTCACTTTATGTTCTTTAGAACAATCATAATCACTAAAAGTGGAACTAAGTTAAAAAAATCATCATTATGTGCATTAATAGAATTAGAATCATTAAAATATGACATATACATGAATTTGTTGTATCTTGAATCATTAATAGAATTTGTTGTATCTTGAATTTGAACTATGTCATCGATACCTCCCTATAACAAAGTATTATCATCATTCTCTTTAATGTAACCAGTTGTATCAACATTTAAAATATAGTGCCATCTCTAGGTTTCTCCAAGAAATCAGATTGGTTAGGTTGCAATAAACACTATATTATAGTCTTTCGTCTTCCTACACTGCAACCAAAATCAAACTATGGCTTGCAATAACAAAGAGAAACTTTGAATTGCTTCTTATCACTTGTGATACCTTAGAACATTCTCTAGAACATATACATGTTCTCAATTGTCACTACATGCACTCCAACACTACCACATGTGCACTTGCACTACCATACATTCTCTAGCTACTCACTTAGCTCATGATGCAATAGTGAGTTCTTTACCAAGCGTCTTGCAATTGTTACCATAGTAGCACTTGGTTGTAATAAATCTCCATGCCATAGGACAATGTCCAACTCTCAATGCATGGTTACCACATGTAGGCTTCTATCACTATCTTATCAATTTATGATCAAACTCTTCAACAAGATCTTGAACAATCCATAAATCTTAGTATGTAACAAGTTCAACACCTTAAAGATCAACTAACCATATTGACCATGACATAACCAATTGGTATCCTCAAGAGTTGATTTTAGATCATCCATTTTTAATAAACACATTTGCAATGGAAACATTCTATTTGTTGTCATGAGAACTTCTATTATAACTTTTTCCACCATGATTTTTATCAAAACATTTACAAGTACCATCATGAAACAAAACTCTATAATTATTTTCAATAAGCTAACCTACACTCAATAAATTATGCTTAAGGCCATCAACTTACACTACTTGCATGTTTTTTGCAATAACTTGTACACTACTTTATTGTCTCCAAATTTTAATCAACTCTTTACAACTTTATCAACTGGGATAAATAAGTCTTCATTGACTATCATATGATTCGAACAACCAAAATCAAGAAACCAAACATTATCTTAAGATTTCTCTTCAGCATGACAAAAGACAAAAAATATTAGAATTGAGATGTTCTCCTTCATTTAAAGTGAAAATTGATTTCTTATTTCACATGTGACTTTGTTTGAGCCTACACTTCTTTTCAAAATGCCTAATTTATTTTTACAATGATGGCATTAAATATGCCTTTTATTTGTAGAACATCTATAACCTCTACTACTATAGTCTCTTGGACTTCTCTATTCAAAAAGAATTGTCTACCATTTTCATTATTGGGAATTGTTAAGAGTTGTTGCTTCCTTCTCCAATTTTGACTCTTGTTGAAAAATCCCCCTCAAAGTTCTATGTAGTCACATCTACTTGAGATAACAATGATCACATCTATGCATATACATGACTTCATACTTGTTGTGAGGGTAAAATAGTGATCAATCAAATGAATAATAGATGACCCAAACATCAACAGAATAGAGAAACAAAGAAGATTCAAGTAAACAAAGCAATGAACAAACACAGCAAACCTCTTCCGTTTCGAAACTTCTGTTGTTCGCCTATCACGAATCGTCCTTTCGCAGACGAGATGAGCCCTCAGAGAGTGTAATCTTTTAAAGCTGTTTGAGGAAGTCGATGGTGAACGGCTATGGTGTGATATGCGATGAAGGTGAGCTCCAATGCAACAATGGTGATCTCAAGCTTGTAGATGACAAATGGGTGCCAAAGGCACGCTGGTGATATTTCTGCAGAGTAACGATGTCAAAAGCCTGGATGAATAGAATGAAGGGATGAAGTTTCATTTATAGACTTGGAAGAATGGGAATCAACGGTTGAGAGGAGATATGAAGATCAACGGCTGAAGATGGTTGAGGAATGTGCAACCAATAGAAATGTGACAAGTGTCCCAACTCCATCATGAAAGGTGGGATGTGACAAAACTGATTGGAGAGTTAACTCCATTGACTGGTCTGTTAACAGAATTGATTGATCAGTTAGAAGAGTGGATTGTGGAACTGACTGGATTGATTGAGGATTTGACTCAACTGACAGGTTAGTTAATAGATTTGATTGATTGGTTAACTAACCTCTGATTGGAGAAGAAATAGGTCATGTGGGTGAGGGAAAAATAAGGTAATTAAATATTAAATATATTTAATTACATGTGCAACCTGATGAGGTGGACAAGGTGAGGTGTAAAGGTGATGTGTAAAAGGTGATGTGGAATTTTGAATTTAGAACTTTAGGATAGAGGAATTAGGCTTAATTAAATAATTTATGATTATTTAATTGTAAAGGACTTTAGAAGAATTTTAATTAAATAAATAGAATTTATTTAATTGTGAGATAGTGAATTGATTAAATAAATTTGGAATATTTATTTAATTAATAGAAGAATGGAATAAATATTTAGAATATTTATTTAGGATGATTTGTGTCATTTTTAGGCATATACATTTTGCCCCTCTTTGATGCAATGCAGTTTACAGCGTTGCTTCAAAGAAATTGATAGTCTGAATGATGATACATGCCCCAGTTTGCCCCTGGTACAGGTTAAATGACGATAGGATGCCCCCTCGGGAGATTGGACGAAAAAAATGGCAAAAGTTTTGGAGACGGACGATCTCACGACGAGGAAGGGGTTAGGATAGGTTGGAGGAAAAGGGACGCGGTTAGGGATGCGGGAAGAAAACGGGAGGAAAAACAGACACGGGAAGTAGTCACAGTCATCACCTAGCCAGAATTAGGGTTTGGAGGCTATAAATAGGAGCTGGGTCCACAAGAATAGTCATTTGCACACTTGGTTGATCTGGATTGGAGAAAGAGAGCTCAGAGCAAACTTAGAGCAGCATGGCAGCCAGAGCAGCAGACATTCCACGCGAGGAGCACCGATTCGAGTGAGTCTGACGATTCAGGCGGCCAGCAGAGGCAGGACCCCCGGTATGTGCTTCGAAAAAATTCTCCTAGGGTTGAGTTTAGGTCTCATAAATGCACGTAGAAAATAGGTGAAATGAATGCGCTGAAACGCAGAACGACGCATTTGCCTCGCGAAGCTGCGCTTTTGTAATTTCGCGGCGCATATGCCAGTTTCGGCAGCGCATGCGTGAAAGCTGCGCATTTGTGCATTCTAGTTGCGCTTTCGTAATTGGGCGGTGCTTTTGTATTTCTGCCGCGCATGCGTGAAATGTAGCAACGCATTTGTTAAAGTTGCGCATATGTGACTTCCTGCGGCGCATCCGTAATTTCGCAGCACATACGTGGATTTCTGCGGCGCATGCGTTAGAACAGCGCATATGTGCCCTGTAGCGGTGCATATGCAATTTTGCGGTGCATATGTTGATTATTGCGGTGCATATACCAGAAACGGCGCTTTTACCACCTGTAGTGGTGCATTTGCTTGAGAGGGCAAATTACTTAGCCAAATTGATTCGATTAGCGTCCTGTTTGACGCAGGAATCGATGAGCTATCTCTGAGATTGCAGGAATCTAGTCAAGAGATGTAGTGTGCTATTTTGATCAATTTGAAATGCTAAGTTTAGTTGATATAGTTCAATAGATATGTTGAGTATGGTATATGCAGCTTGAGACTGACACCTTGCTTTGCGTGCTTGTAGGAGGAGATACGAGAGACTCTGCAGTCGAGGGAGACATTCCCCATGCCTTTATTGCAGAGATACATGCTGACGGAGGCTGACAGAGTGGCGCTTGGTGCCATGGGTTTAGATTACGTTTGCTTTATGCCCGAGGTGCGGGCGAACCGAGGACTATTGACAGCTGCTGTGGAGAGATTCCACAGCGAGGACGGGACCTTCCACTTCCCTACTGGAGAGATGACGGTGACGCTGGAGGACGTCTACAGGATACTGCACTTGCCCGTGGTAGGTGAGTTAGTGGAGTATGACACACAGCGGGACGCGGGACTTGCCGAGTGTCAGCGAGTATTTGACGATCCCGAGCTGGTGGGACAGGTCATCCCGTGGCAGGATATCTATGACTATTATGACTACTTCCCTGGGATTGTGGCTGGACTGATTGCGGGCGTTGTATGCCCGGACAGGAGATCGCACGAGTTCCCCATTGGATGGGGCAGGATCATGGAGCGGATGCTGACCGAGGGCACCCGATATGCGTGGGGACCCTGCGTGCTAGCCCACCTATATCACGACATGCATCAGGTGGTGTACCACCGCAGCACAAGTTTATCGGCCGGGGTGTTGCTGTTACAGTTTTGGCTGTGGGAGCACATAGCGGTGACTAGGCCGATATGCGTCTTTGCTAGGCAGCGAGGAGAGCCATACAGCTATGGCTATGCAGGAGTGATTTCCCGGCACAGGCTGGGGAAGCTAGAGTACTGGCGGCACACCTTGGATGGGGTAGATGTGGTCGTCTGGTGGCCATATCTGGATTGCGAGCCCTGGGATGACGAGGGAGATGAGCTACCCTACTACTTCCAGACCAGGTGGTTGATAGACCGGACACGGCACATACTGGAGAGGCAGATGGTGGGCCGAGTGCTGAGACAGTTCGGCAGGAGACAGGGCATGCCGCAGGGACAGGCCATGTTTGCACGGACACATGCAGAGAGGGTCCAATGGGGGCCGATGGCTTCTTATGAGGAGGCCCTGGCAGAGTTCCAGCAGTTGCCTTACGTGGCATGGGACATGAGGCGAGAGATAGCAGATGCGGGGGTCACACAGGAGTATGAGGACTGGATTACTGCACATCCATTCCTGAGATAGTTGTGATGGGACCTCAGCAGTCAGGAGCTGGCAGTGGTGGCCCATAGCAGCAGGGGTAGACACAGACCAGATTTTGTACATTTTTGGGACATGTATCACCGTCTATTTAGACGCATATTGTATATGACACTTTGATTTTGAGAGAGATGGTGATATTGTACATTTGGACCTCTTTGTATATGATAGTATGGATGATGATGCAACTTTGTGTATCTATGGCATGCGTTATGAGATGATGATTTTACTTCTATTGTATGATGTGATTCTATTGCATAGTTAGATGGTCTATATGATGCTATATGAGAAATACTTTGATATGCTGCTATATGATTTCTATATGATATAATGTGACAAATGAATGCAAAATGTAATATGATGTCTATGTGATGATGCAAATGTATGTATATGAAACATGATTTCTATGTTATGATGTAACTATATATGTGATGTCTATATGATCTAATGCAAATGTATATGTATGGAACATGATTTCTATGTTATGATGATGTATAGATATGTGAGATGCTATTGGATGTTTATATGATGTAATGCTTTGAATGTATGCAGTTGTAACATGAGTACTATGTGGTGATGTAGCTATATATGTGATGCACTTAGCTATGTTGTTTGATATTCTGGGCTTTTAAGATTAAGATGTGATGCAAATGTATTGGTGACCTAATGCATTGGATGGTCCATTCTACTAACCTAATCATGTGCATGACTAGTTTCTACGAATGATATGATATGCTCCTACATGCCTTGTTTTTGTGATGTCCAAATGTACTCTATCGACATAAGAATGACATGATGGATAGAGGAATGGTTGCGAAAGAATGACTTAGGAACTTTTCTTGATATCGTTACTCTGCATAGTTTGAATAATGAGGATTGTATGGATGGGTGTATGGATATAGGATGGATGTTTTGCTTTTAGATTGCTTTATTTCATCATTGGGCATTTTGTTTTTGGTACTTTTCTGAAATGTT
Organism: Cunninghamia lanceolata; assembly: GCA_027924645.1. Taxonomy (NCBI): domain Eukaryota; kingdom Viridiplantae; phylum Streptophyta; class Pinopsida; order Cupressales; family Cupressaceae; genus Cunninghamia; species Cunninghamia lanceolata. The sequence goes on along the minus strand of BSBN01000334.1, from coordinate 28,854,685 downwards.
GTAAGTGAATACAAGCATCTAGGTATAATTGAACCGAGATGACCTGAGTATCGCTTACATGGAGTGTGATTTAACAAGTCAATACAAGCATCTAGTCAAAATTGAATCTAGATGACCTGAGTACCTCTTGTGTTTCAACAAGCAAGGATTGCCCCCATTCCTGTAAGACCTTTGATGTCCTCGATGATCTTTTGCCGATCATGTCTTTAGACAAGGCTGCACATTACTAAAGTTTAATCCACAAACAACAAACAACGGAAGTAATCATGCCCCCATCATAGCATCTCTAGCTTTTGGCATCCTTGAGTAGCATAGGAAGGTATGATAGTAAAAATCAAGACTCTGTAACTTAACCCTAGGTTCCAATCTACAAAGCATATTTGCGTTGATATGTGTTTATTTCTTGCCTTAATTTGCATAAAATCATTTAGAAGACCTTGGGTACTTGCTTTGCATTGGATAGGTTAAGATGCCCATTGTCAAGATTTCGGCTTGAAGCGTGGGGTTTGCTTGTGTTTGCTTGCTTGATGAGAAAGTTGCACAATCCTTATTGAGAAGACGGACCCTAAGGGACTGACCTAGTGCCTCGGGGGCTCGTTGCTGAATGGCCTTGCCTACGTGACGACGCAGAGGCAACGTAGTTCGGGGTAAACCCTAATGGACCATGAATGGACTAGAAGAAAGACGACAAGAATGAAGACAAGAAAGGAGATGAATGGGACCTTGGGAGAGATGGAAGCCTCAGGGGCGCATTACAATAATGGCCTTGCCTACGTGACGGCGCAGAGGCAACGTAGTTCACGGATTCAGACCACAGACACTGACGAGAGACACTACACTAGGCTTACATTGAGGAGACGATATGGGACAAAACCTTGGTTGACAAGGCCACAAGGTGAGTATCAAGCCATGATAGGTAACTGTCAAACGTTTATTTGTGGGATGGATATGGGTCGAATGAGGAAAATAGAGGGAGAATGGGCTCAAGGTGATTGGATTCCCAAAGATGGAGAATGTGGTTTGTCACAAGTAACGCCTGTTTACCAGGTTTTCATCACTTGCTTTTATTTGCACGAGAAGCTAGAGAGTAACATGACGCCTGATTGCCAGGTTTTCACCATGATACCTATCCAAGGCGCCTGTTTGCCAGGTTTTCACCAAAGGACGATTTTTTTTTTTTTGCATGCTTGCTATTTTTTCCAATTTTTTTGTTTTTTGTATTTTCTCTTTGTAACCTTTTTTTTTTTTTTGACTTTTTTGATTTTTAGATTTTTATTGTGCCCCCTTACATTGGGGTTCTCTTAGGTATAGAACCGACGAAGGTGCATGCTGTTGATTGGGTCATCAAACAACTCACCTTCTGATGTGGCCAACTGATATGCCCCCGATCCGTAAGCTGCTACAATTACATAGGGTCCAAGCCAGTTAGGCTCGAACTTACCTTTCTTTTCTCTGTCCTGCTGATTGCGAGGGTTCTCTTTTAGGACGAGGTCCCCAACCTTGAAGCATCTTGGTCTAACCTTGTGGTTGTAGCTTCTTGACATCATCTGTTGATAGGCTTTGAGATGGTCAAAAGCTTTTTGGCGCCTTTCCTCTAGCAGTTCTAGCTCTTGTAGCCTGGAGACTCTGTACTCTTCGTCTGATATGAGACCTTTCAACGACACCCGAAGGGATGGGAGTTCGACCTCAATGGGAAGGATGGCTTCGGAACCATAGACGAGGGCGTAGGGTGTAGCACCTGTGGGAGTGCGTATGCTGGTTCGATAGGCCCACAGAGCGGGATTGAGTTGGACGTGCCAATCGCGACCAGCTTCATTGACAGTCTTCTTTAGGATTTTCAGAAAGGTTTTGTTCGATGCCTCAGCTTGGCCGTTACCTTGGGGGTAATATGGAGTGGAGAAGCAATGTTGGATCTTGAAACGTTCACAAAGTTCCTGGACATCCTAATTTTTGAAGGGTCTCCCATTATCCGTTATGATGGATGAAGGGATGCCATATCGGCAGATAATGTAATTCAGAATGAAAGAGGAAATTTGCTTTCCTATGACGGTTGATAAGGGAATGGCTTCAATCCACTTTATAAAGTACTCAGTGGCAGTTATGATGAATTTATGGCCGTTGGAAGAGGGCGGATGAATCTTTCCCACGAGGTCAAGTCCCCACTGGCAAAAGGGCCAGGGTGTCGTTAGAGGTCTCAACTCCTGAGCAGGTGCATGAATCAGGTTCCCATGTATCTGGCACTGTTTGCACTTTTTGACGAACTGATATGAATCCATTTCCATATTGGGCCAGTAATAACCCAAATGCATGAGTTTCTTAGCTAAGGAAGGACCGCTAGAGTGTGTTCCGCAGATCCCTTTGTGCACGTCTCGCAAGGCAGTTACAGATTCTTCTTGTTCTAGACAACAGAGTAAAGTACCATCCAGACCATGTCGGTAAAGGGTATTGGCGATAATGGTGTAACGGGAGGCTTGTCGGATGAAAGTTCGTTTTTGGTTGGAAGAGAGGTCCAAAGGAAGGACATTGTCCTTGAGGTAAGTGTAGGTCTTACCGTACCAAGGTGAATCAGATCCTACTAGGTGGAAAATGGAATGGGTTTCGAGGAGATCATAAGCCGGCTGTCGAATTGTTTCTACTAAGAACTCATACCGTGACTCATGTTCAGGTATCTCAAGAAGAGAGGCTATGGTCGCCATTGCATCGGCTGCTTTGTTCTCTATCCTAGGTATTTGCTCAAATGAGATGGTCCCAAAATGTTCTTTGAGGTCATCAACCATTCGCTTGTATGGGATGAGCTTCTCATCTTTGGTCTGATACTCGTCGTTGACCTGGTTTATGACAAGCTGAGAATCACTGTAGACACATAGTGCTTGGATTTTCCACTCAGTGGCCATCTTGAGACCAATTACCAAAGCCTCATACTCCGCTATATTGTTAGTGCATGGAAATAACAACCTGTAGGACTTTGGAATTGTGTCGCCTTGGGCAGTGATGAACAAGATACCTGCCCCCGATCCATGGTTGATGTAAGACCCGTCGAAGTAGAGTTTCCAAGGAGATGTTGACAGAGTGAATAAAGATTCATCGGGGAACTCAAACTGCATTGGTGAAGTGTCCTGTAATGGTGCCTCAGCTAGTTGGTCAGCGATGATTTGCCCCTTGATGGCTTTTCTATCCACATACTCTATATCATATTCGCTAAGAAGCATAACCCATTTGGCTAGTCAACCTGTGAGAGCTGCTTTGCTGAGAAGATATTTTAGTGGGTCGATCTTGGCAATGAGTTTGATAGGATGTGCCAACATGTAGTGTCAGAGTTTTTGTGAGGCAAAAACTACCGCAAGGCATGAACGTTCCACCTGTGAGTACTGCAACTCGTAGCCCACTAAGGTTCGACTGATGTAGTACACAGCTCTTTCTTTGTTCTCATAGTCTTGCTGCGCTAGGAGAGCCCCAAGAGCAGTAGGTGTAGCAGATATGTAGAGAATCAAAGGTTTTCCTTGGATTGGAGGCATGAGTATAGGAGGATTCATGAGGTACTCCTTGAGCTTTTTGAATGCCTCTTCGCACTGCTCATCCCATTTAAATGGAACGTTCTTATGTAGGAGATGGCTGAAAGGATGGCACTTGTCTGCCAGCTGTGAGATGAACCTGCGGATGGCCTATAGCTTGCCCTGTAAGGATCTCAACTGTGTTAGAGTTTTGGGCGGAGGCATGTCCATGATTGCTTTGACCTTGGCCGGGTCTACTTCTATGCCGTTTGCTGACACGATGAAGCCTAGCAGCTTGCCCGATGTTACCCCAAACACACATTTCTTCGGGTTCAATTTTACTTGGAATTGGTGCAGCCGTTGGAAGACTTTCTCTAATGTGTCCAGGTGTGAGTCCCTGGTGAGTGATTTTGCCAAGATGTCGTCAACATAATCTTCCATGGTCACATGCATCATGTCGTGAAATATAGTTGTCATGGCCCACTGATATGTAGCACCTGCGTTTTTCAACCCAAATGGCATGACATTCCAGCAAAAGGTACCCCATGGACAAGTGAAAGCGGTTTTGTGCTGATCCTCTGGTACTATTTTGATCTGGTTGTACCCTGAGAATCCATCCATAAGTGACAGCATTGTATGTCCTGCCGTGAGGTCGACTATGATATCGATGTTAGGCAAGGGAAAGTCATCTTTTCGGCATGCTTTGTTTAAATCTCTAAAATTGTTGCATAGTCGAACCCTGCCATCTGGTTTAGACACCGGTACAATATTAGATATCCATTCAGGGTAATCTATGGCTCTGATGAACCCCACGTCTAACAATTTCTTGAGTTCTTCCTTGACCAGTAGGGCTATATGGGGGTGCATCTTTCTCAGTTTTTGCTTTACGGGCTTCACCCCTGGATCCAATGGCAAGTGATGTAGAATCAGGTTTGGGTCCAAACCTGGCATGTCGGCATATGACCAAGCAAAGCTGCCTCTCTTCTTTTTAAAGAATGGTACAAACTTGGTTTTCTCAGGTGGCGTGAGAGATTTTGCAAAGTGGATAATTTGAGGCTGCTCTTCGGTTCCAATGTTTATTGGCTCTGTTGGCTCTACCACGATCTGTGACCTTTCTTGATACATATCACTTGGGAGGGTGTCAAGCAATCCATCGTCAGGTGCCACAGTTGGGTTTTCACCTTCAGATACGTCCTTTCTTTTTACTGTTTTATGATCTGACACTACCGCATGGCAGTTTTCACCGTCAGATCCCTTTTTGATCTTTACATTTTTGCGACTAGAAGGCTTGGCACCCTCCCCGAAGTAAGCTACAGTATTGAGTTCGATAGCGAAACCGGCTTTATGATCTCCTTTTGGTAAGTGATCTCGAAGTCCCATATAGTCAATGTAGGCATCATTGTTCTGGAACATATCTAATTGAGGGGTCCCTTGCAGGTCCCAGTCAATAAGCTCAGGGTGTAAGAGGGGAAGGGAGTCGGATGAAAGACCTGATTCATTGATAGTGTGGATGGAAATATTAGGAGCACAGGTGGGGGTAGTGTTCTGGGTGGTACTTTCTTCTAGGTTGTTTATCGCAATGGAATCTATACTTTCCTCGAAAGCCATAACCTCAGGGAGGGGCAAATCAGACTCCAGTGGTCTATCCCATTGCGTTTGTCTCTCATGATATGGGCTAAGAGTTTGGATGGTGTCAATCTCTTTGTCATCGTAGGAGTGCTTTGTTAGCTCGTCCCACTCATACTGATTGGAATCATCCGAATCTGCGTCACTATCCTCTTGGAGTGTTTGAATTGTCTCCACTAGGCAGGCATTTTCTTTGGCTTTGCCCTTGCCTTTGTATCCCAAGCCAGTGGTGTTTCTAGCCGAAGAGGAGGAAGAAGGTTGTATAGGTTCGATGATCCCTTCTTTTCTGAGGCCGATAGGGCCTTGTCCTTCATATCCCATCCTATGCAAGATGGTTTCACCCCGTCCATAGAGATCTGTAGGGAGTCTAGGTGGCTCTTGGGGTGTGTTTTCTTCTTGGGCATAAAGCCATTGCAAGAGATCTCGCTCCTCTGATTCATCGGATAAGGTCCCCCATTTTACAAAGGGGTTTGCGGGAGTGATAGGAGGAGCAGAGGGCTTTGGAAAATGCCTGGGTTGATGCTTGGGCTGGTCAAAGGAGCGAGGAGACAAGGGCATTTTTGCAAGGTTGAGGCTGTGATCAATCTGGTATTCCCCCACGCCATTTTCTTTTATGGTGATTTTCATTGGTTTGGGCCGTGAGGAGGAAGCTTTGGCAGTATGGTCTTGTGGTGGAGTAGGGGAGATATGGGCTCGATTGGTGGGTATGACACATTCTGGTTTTGCTTGGAAAGAGTTGCAATGTTGGTAGGGGTCAGGGTCGCCGTGTATGGTGACCTGCTTGCCATCGTGTGGGAACTTTATGCATTGATGGTAGGTGGAGGGGACAGCTTTCATGGTGTGGATCCATGGTCTCCCTAGTAGAATATTGTAAGCAAGCTCCCGATCAAGGACTTGGCACACCACATCTTTAATTACCGGTCCCACTTGAATGGGTAGGACAACTGTGCCCTTTGTGGTTCGTTCCTCCTCGTCATAGGCTTTGATAGTAATTTTCCGTCTTGGATCTACTGCCTGTTCAGAGAACCCCAATGCAAGGACTAGCTTCAAAGTGCAAATATTCAAACCGGCACCCCCATCAATGAGAACCCTCTTGATGCGGTGCCTGTGTACGAATGCGACAATGTGTAGAGGAGTGTTGTGGGGTTGAGACATGGAAAGGTCATCTTGTTCTGTAAATGAGATGGAAGTGGAGGATGTCAAATTACCCACCATGGTTTAAAACTTTTCTTGGGCTAGGTTAGTGGGGACAGTAGTTTCCACTAAGGCTTTCTCAAGAATCTCCTTATGAGAAGGAGATAGACGCAAGAGCTCCAATATAGAAATGTGAGCTGGAGTCTTTTGCAATTGGTCGATGACATTCTATGGGCGGGAGTTAGACGGAGATGGCGACGACCTTGGAGGAGTGGTGTTGATCGTGACTCTACCACTACGGGTAATTATACTACAACCAGTTCCGTTAGGTCCTAGTTGTTGGTTGGGGGATATGACGTTGACTTGCGGAACATGCTCAGAAATGCAGTTAATGGTGTACTCAAAGGGAACGCTTGCATAGTTAGCATTACTCGACCCACTGTTCTGGTTTGGCCTGTTGCGATTGTTGTCATTATTGTTATGGCCATTGGAGTTGTTGCCATTGTGACCATTGTTGTGGTGACCGCTGTTGTGATTGTTGTTATACGGCCGGTTGTGGTTTAGGAGAGGATCCCGGTAGGCCACATGAGATTCATTGGAGGTATGCTGTTGTGTCCCTCCCTGATTTTGATCCAGTATATCCTGTATGACGTTCTTAAGACGGATGCAATTATTGGTTGTGTGCCCCCTTCCTCGATGATACTCGCAATAGTCTGTGTCCTTCCAATAGGGAGGCTTGACTATAGGCTCATAGTCACTTGTTGGCGGTAGAGAAATTTCATTGTTAGCCAACAACTTCCTGAGAGCAGACTCTTGAGATTCTCCTAACGGCGTGAATTTTCTCCTTGGATTTGAATTGAACCAAGGTCTAGATTCCCGAGGGGGTGGCTTGTTGAGTGCACCGTTATTTGCTTCTTCCTTAAGAGTGAATATGGGTTGTTGTTTAGGGGCTGCCGCCTTGGCATCCACTACTCCATCGTTGACCACATTCTTGTTCTTGGTCCAAAACTTTGACTTGTCAGTTGTGTAATTGGAAGGAGGTGTGTCCTTGTAGAGCTTGAGAGTTCCTTTAGCGATCATAGCTTTCTCAATGAATAGCCCCATTTCAATGACTTTGGTGAATGAGGTAGGGCATTGTATCTGAATCTGATAGCTAAGATCGGGATTCAAATTGTGGACAAACATTTCCAATAGTTGTTTCTCAGGCATGTCGTAAGAACACTTACTAGCTAGCTGTCTCCATCGTTGTAAGAAGGTGGCGAAAGACTCACCACCTTTTTGTTTGGTGTTGCATAGGTCTAGCATAGATACTTCGTGTTCTATGTTGTAAGAGAAGTGCGTTATGAATTTATTGACAAGTTCATCAAAAGTTTTGATTCCTGGTGGAAGACACGAGAACCACTCCATAGCTTGACCTCCTAGAGATCTTGGGAATAGTCTCATTAAGTAGGTCTCATTGTGAGCTACTTCTAAACATGCTGCAGTGAATTCCCGGATATGATCTCTAGGGTCCCCCTTCCCTTTGTATTTGTCAAATTTCAGGATTCCGAACTGAAAGGGGAATGGTTTCATGACCAAACTTCTGTCAAAGGGTATGGTGCTATATCTTCCAAGGAGTAGTTCTTGGAACTGGTGCCGATCTTAAGGTTGGAGATTTCTAGCTTTAGACTCTCAATTTGCTGTCTCACATCCGCCATAGGAGCATTTTGATCTATGTGTTGTTTTCCTCTCTCATTGGCCTGGGGGACCGTGTCATTTGTGTCCCTCTCACGTTCATTGTCTGCATTTTCCCTGATGGAGCTAATGTCAAAGTCTGCAGGGAGTTTGATTCCGAGACTAGCAAGATGACGGAAGTATTTGGTGGGGTCCTCAAGGAGCACTTTCTCCACTAGGCGTTGGAATTTGCTATCTTGCATGTGTGCCACTAATTCTTCACGAGAAATTTCTTCATCATCATCGCGTGGTGGGGCGATGTGATCGGAAGAGTCGGCCATTTAAGTTAGCTTGTTGTACTGGGATCGAGTAAGAACCATGCAAGGTGGGGTGGGATGAAATGGACTAGGATTAGAAATTTTGGCAAGGTGTCGACTAAGACTGTAATGAATGGGATATCTAGGACAAGACTTGGACAAAGGGTTCTCTCACTCAATGACTTTAGGTAAGACGGTTGACACAAGACTTTAGCCACTAGCAAGGGTAGTCGATACCAGTCTCACTGTGTAGGGCTTAGTCGTTCAACAAGACTACTAGCAAAAGGTACTGTGACCTACTAGGCTTACGTGAATTCACTAATGAAACAAAGAAGGACCTATGTCGAATCGGTATGGGACAGAATGACGTTGGGGCAAGAGTGACTAGGACAGAAGGTGACTGGGACAACCGTCGAAAGAGAGAGAAATGGGCGAAATGGATGAAAATTGACCGCAAGGTTGATTCTGACCTCAAAAAATGAAACTAGGCTGAAATGGGTACTCTGAACAGCTGACGAAAATTTCTCAAAAATAGGGCAGATGCTCACTGTCACACATGCGCAGAAACAGATGCGCAGCAAGAATGGGCAAATGCGCCGTAAGTCGCTATATATGCGCTGCTCTGGTGAAGTATGCATGCGCAGCAACAGTGCGTAAATGCACAGCAGAAAAGTATATGCGCAGCAAGTCGGTGTATATGCGCGGCAAGTCGCTGTAAAAGCGCAGCAAAAATGTGTATATGCGCAGCAGAAAGGTATGTATGCGCAGCCAGTCGGTGCAAAAGCGCAGCAAGTCACTGTATATGTGCCGTAGAAACGGATATATGCGCAGTTCTGGTATTTTTTTGCAAATTTTTGAGATTTTTCTCTGTTTTTGGTATTCTTTGGCTGGAAAAGGTCTTCCTGATCTGATATTATGAATAAATTTAGCAAGAAAACACAACAAGCACAAAGAGTATTTTGTAGTTTTCCATTGTTTTTGTAGTTTTTCGACTCTATTTTGGACAAAAGCAAGCACAAAATCCTAGGCGAGAAATGGATTATAAGGGATTTGGGCCACTAAAACAAGAGGTATTTAATTCGGGCAACCGTTCAAGTGGTTACACGTGCGGCGGCGCTACTCTCCGTTATGGAGTCTCCCAGCCTCAAAGGGTTACGCCTGAGAGGGTTTTGGGGGAGGTTGGCCGTCGGTGTAACATAACAGCACTCGTTGCAGGAAGTTTTCACCTCAAGCACAATTTATTTTAAGTGGCTCGGTAGGGTTTGGCGTTAGCCTGTTACCACTCAGGGTCGTTCCCGCTTGGACAAGCGTGCATCCAAGGGCAGGCCCCTCCTAAAGTTTAAACAAATAGAATGACAAGTCTGGCACTCTGATCACCCAGAAGAGGGGAGAGCATAAGCCTATTGTCATTCGCAAGCACAGAATACACTGATTGATCCACCCTAGTTAAAAGATAAAAACTAAATGGGCTAAGCTACTCAAACAGAACTTTGAAGTGATTTCAACAATATTGCAGTGGTTCAATTTTAAATCCCAGAAAGCAGTTGTGAGTTCAATTTTAAGTCCACGTTGCACGAGATTGTTAACTTTGAAATTCAGGTATCATGATATAGCAATGGTTCATTTTAACTTCAAAAAGCAGTTGTGAGTTCAATTTTAAGTCCACGTTGCACGAGATTGTTAACTTTGAAATTCAGGTCTCACGATATAGCAATGGTTCATTTTAACTGCAAGATCAGTGATGAGTTCAATTTTAAATCTTAGATAGCAATAACTTGGAAGTTGTTTGCAATCCAAGCATGAAATAAACCAGTTACTTCCTCCCTAATTAAGACTAGATGAAGATTTGTAATGAACAACCATTTTGCTCTTTCCCAGAAAATGAAATGTGAGCTAGTTAGATGCAACTACATGTAACTAAACCTGAGCCTATCCTGCAAAACCGCTCCAGCAAACACCTGCAAAAGGGTTAGCGTTAGCAAAATCCTCTAGAAAAGCACTAAAACCTGAGCCAGTTACAAATGCGCAGCTTCAGTGATCAGATGCGCAGAAGTGATCAACAGAAGCACAGCATTAACGAATGCGCCGTAGTTTTGAATGTATGCGCCGTTAAAATGAATAAATGCGCAGTTTTAACGTATGCGTAGCAACAGTCGTCAGAAGCACCGTAACAGTCAATAGATGCGCCGTTATAACAGATGCGCAGCGACAGTCTATGAAAGCGCAGTAACAGTCAACAAATGCGCAGTTTTAACAAAAGCGCCTTAACAGTCTGTAAAAGCGTAGCAAGAATACACAGATGCGCAGGATTTTCAAAAGCGCCGTAACAGTCTTCAAAAGCACCGTAAAAGTGAACAGATGCGCCGAAAGAACCTGTGCGTGACTCTGCGGGACCTGTACGGAACCTGCCTTCAAAAAAGCTCAAAAATGGTGAAATAAAGGGGCAACGGCCCCACGGTGGGCGCCAAAAATGTGAGGGTAAAATAGTGATCAATCAAATGAATAATAGATGACCCAAACATCAACAGAATAGAGAAACAAAGAAGATTCAAGTAAACAAAGCAATGAACAAACACAACAAACCTCTTCCGTTTCGAAACTTCTGTTGTTCGCCTATCACGAATCGTCCTTTCGCAGACGAGATGAGCCCTCAGAGAGTGCAATCTTTTAAAGCTGTTTGAGGAAGTCGATGGTGAACGGCTATGGTGTGATATGCGATGAAGGTGAGCTCCAATGCAACAATGGTGATCTCAAGCTTGTAGATGACAAATGGGTGCCAAAGGCGCGCTGGTGATATTTCTGCAGAGTAACGATGTCAAAAGCCTGGATGAATAGAATGAAGGGATGAAGTTTCATTTATAGACTTGGAAGAATGGGATTCAACGGTTGAGAGGAGATATGAAGATCAACGGCTGAAGATGGTTGAGGAATGTGCAACCAATAGAAATGTGACAAGTGTCCCAGCTCCATCATGAAAGGTGGGATGTGACAAAACTGATTGGAGAGTTAACTCCATTGACTGGTCTGTTAACAGAATTGATTGATCAGTTAGAAGAGTGGATTGTGGAACTGACTGGATTGATTAAGGATTTGACTCAACTGATAGGTTAGTTAACAGATTTGATTGATTGGTTAACTGACCTCTGATTGGAGAAGAAATAGGTCATGTGGGTGAGGGAAAAATAAGGTAATTAAATATTAAATATATTTAATTACATGTGCAACCTGATGAGGTGGACAAGGTGAGGTGTAAAGGTGATGTGTAAAAGGTGATGTGGAATTTTGAATTTAGAACTTTAGGATAGAGGAATTAGGCTTAATTAAATAATTTATGATTATTTAATTGTGAAGGACTTTAGAAGAATTTTAATTAAATAAATAGAATTTATTTAATTGTGAGATAGTGAATTGATTAAATAAATTTGGAATATTTATTTAATTAATAGAAGAATGGAATAAATATTTAGAATATTTATTTAGGATGATTTGTGTCATTTTTAGGCGTATACACTTGTCTTCATGAGCTACTCTAACTAATTCACCACCTACAATATAAGAATTTGGGTCATCCTTTAACATGTTGGTAGGTCTAATTTTACCTTATATGACTCTCCATTTGGAATGGTTGGTCCATCACAATGTGCTTGTCATAACTCTCCTTAGTGCCAGTGACTTCTTCTATCTTGTCTTGAGTAGGTGTATCCATGGGAGGTTAAGAAAGCATGTTTGAGAAGATATGTGAAGAAAATGTGAAACTAGCCTAGAGATTGTGCCTACCACCATCTGTAAATTAACATCAACAATCAACATGTGCTCATCTATGTCATCAAGAACATCTAGGCCTAAACTGTCATTACACATTTCACTTCTAGAATCTAATCATGTCAAAATCAACAAGTTTAGAGTCATCATATATGTTGATTATGCATTAGTCATCATATGTTGATTTCTATATGTTGATTATTCATTATGCTTCTAACATCATAATTGTCTTATTAATGATGCATATAGAAATCATCATCATGTCGAGGAAATGAGCAAAGACTCTAACACCATAAGAGTGTGAAGCTAAGAATGAGAGGAAAAGAGAAAGAATGAGGAGAATTAGTGAAAGTGGGAAATTGTCAACCATACATGAAGACATTCCTCCATTTCCAATTGAAGAGGAACATGACACATCTAATGAAGATAAGAAAAATATGGAATTGGCGGCACAAAGGGAACAAATTCAAAACCTCCGTTCAACGAGGAAACTGAATCTCCAAGTTGGAGGCACTCCATCATGCACAGGTCAAGTTGAAGGAACACCATCATTATCTTCTCAAATTGGAGGCACTCCATCTTTCACAGGTGAAGTTGAAGGTACATCTCCATTCTCTTCTCAAGTTGGTGGCACACCATTATTCACACATCAAGTTGAAGGTACACCATCTTGTCCATATCAACTTCAAGTCTTTTCATCTTTTTCATATCTAATTGAAGGTACATCATCTATCCCATCTCCAGTAAATATTGAAGAAATTCCTAATGTTGAGTCAACTTTACCAATGAAAATGTCTCCTAGAATTTTGTATAGGAAGCCTAAGTTTCTAATTGATATCGATAAGAATGTTTTGAAGCCCATGCAGGATAAGATTCCCAACTGCACTTGCTAAATATATGCGAATAAGATATGGAAATCATTCTTTGAGAACTTAAATGAAATCGAAAGATGTCAACTATTTGTTGAATTGAAGAGAAATCTAAAATTTAGGTCCATTATGAAGATTCTTGGCCTAAGAACATCGGATGCCTCAAGTGAAAAATCAATTGTAAAGAATCTAATGAGTGCATACGAGAGTGTGGGTTCCACCTCACACACCAAGGATAGTAATGTCACACGACGTGTCATTACATCAACAATAGTAAGCCAACAAAAAAAGAAAGCTTGCCTCATTAGAAAGACAAGTCAAGCATTGAAAATAAGTAGAAAAACTCTAATGGGAGCTGTTGGAAGACGTGAAAGAGTTGAGGACCCAAACACCAATGAATTATTGGTATTCTCTAGGAGACTCCCATAGAAAGACAAAGTTGTTGAAGCCTTGAGATCCCTCATTGAAGAATTTTGAAAAAATAACACAAGGGTATCTCCTAATGCAAGAGATGTTGTAAGAAGGAGAATTGGTTGTTGAAACCATGAGCCACATCCAAAGCATTTTTTGGATGTGACTCAAACATAATTTTTTAAGAAATTTCAAGAGATGTATCCTCAAGTGAAAATTAGTCAAAGGTATTTTGAAATGATAAAGCCTTTTTATGTCAAAATAAATCACACATGCACAACTTGTTGTTGTAGAGTACATATTGAGTATTCTAATCATTATGATGTTTATAGATATATATGTGTAGATTTGCATACTAACGATGTTTTACAGGAGTGTAATATAAAGTGTCCACCTAGATCTTCAAGAGATTTCATATCAAGCATCTTATGCCAGAGAGTGGATGGTCAATTATTCCAAAATAGCTTATGCTTGGATGGCACATGTGATCATTGTGATGGGTTGCAACATTTGCCAATTTATCAACATATGGACAACACACATGCAATTGGAAATGAGCTAGTAAGTTTTGGTAAATACAAGATAGTGGCATATAGTCTGAAAGATGGAAAAGAAGTAGAAAGGTGTGAATTGGTCATTGAAAAGATTACAGTATATCAGTTTATCTCTATTTTCCAAGATAATATAGTTTACGAGTATGCAAGGCATACCCATAGAGCTCGATGGTTGGACTTGCAATTCAAGTTATGCAAGGACACATTTCCACTTAGTACCATCATTTCAGTTGTTGACTTTGTAGATAACTACATAGTACAACCACAAAATGAGGTGCAATCATAGTATTACAACTCTACACAGATTGCTATATTTGTACAAATAGCATTCATTCATGTAGAAGATAGTACAGAGGACAATAGGAAGATCTTGAGGGAATATCATTTTTATATTAGTGATGATCACACACATTCTACGGAGTTCATGCAAGGTTGCTTTCATATGTTCTACCGTGATTTGGCTAGCAGAAGCATAACATTTCATCAGCATATCATATGGTCAAATAATTGTGCATCACAATTCAAGAACTCACGGATGTTCTATTGGTTGAGTAGGATGCATATGATGAATAGTGTTAAACATATGTGGAAATTTTGTGAGGCCGAGCATGGAAAGGGGAGCATGATGGTACAGGAGCAAGTATCAAAAGATTATTGGCATGAGAAGAGTTGAAGTACAAAGGAAATGCAGAGTTGATAGATGTGAGATCTATTATCAAATGGTGTAATGCTACAATGGGTCCAAGTAATGAAGGTAAGTCTATAGTTCATAGATAGTTTTGGTTGGTTGATGATACTAGCATTGTAAAATATGAGGACTGTTGTACATTGACATGATCAAGTGACCTACACTCTTTTAGAAGCTCTAATGCAAGTTCATGGAGTATTCCTACATGGTGAATGGAATGATTTTGTTATTCATGTACATATGAAGCTTGGTATGACTATGAGTCAAAGGAGTGGGTCGATGATTGGTGTACAAGAGGCCTAAGCCCAATTGACATGTATCGACTGTCGACAACACTACAAATCACAAGATTGAATCATCGATTGATTTTGACCATGTTTCAGATCTAGTTCAACCATGTATTATTAGCATTCAAATTTAATAAAATTCAATATACCATCTTATTCTATATTTTTTCTTGTATTGTTAACTATATTCATCGAACTAAATTCACTTATCAATGCAAGGCATGTTTATGTAGTTATTGCAGTTGAAGACAATAAAGAAGGAATGGATTATTATTTGTGTCGTTGTGTTGAGGTAAAAAAGAGAATTAGATTCCCCTATTATAGATGGAGAAAACATCAAGTACCCTATAGGATCAGTGGTTGTTACGAGAACATGGCTTAGAAGGTACCCAGTGAAGAAGTTTGATGTGTGGTTGTTCGAGGACTTTGACACACATAGGAATATTCTTCATTATTCTAACCTTGTTGTGGCATCAACCATTCATTTGATCAAATATGGGGGTAGAGCATTGAACATGACCTTGTGGAAGGTTCGTGAGTCTGATCACGAGGCAATACTCGACACAATAAAGAGTAGAGTAGACCTGGATGGTTCATTGGATTGAATTAGTGGAATGACATAAACATATGTTATTTTCTTTGCTATCCTCATTTCACCTTGTATATTTTAGCTAAATAGTGCAATTGCATTTGCATGTAGGATTTTAGTATGATGGAGATAGGCATAATCCTTGTGAATTTGCCTTTCAAAAGAAAGTAAGGTAGGTTTTCATGATTATTTTACGATGATATGTCCTTTACTTTCTATTTCATGAGTTTTAATGAGTTTTAATGAGTTTTAACGATGTTACTATGAGTTTTAATTTATTTTAATGATGTTAATATTTCATAATGATTCTTAATGAGTTTTAATGACAAACAATTGATCGCAATGGTAAGGGCAGTGTCAATTGATGCCATAAAAGACATTGGATCAAGTGAGAACACCTTTATGGTACTAAATTTTCATCTACCAGAAAGGTGTTATGACTAAATTTTTACATTCGACATCTCCTGGGGCTAAACGAATGGCACCATTGCATCCGAGTGGGCAAGTAAACACTAGAGGAGATGTCTTTTCAGTGGCAAGGCCTCACGGTCATTCTTGGCTATATTGAATGCAAACAATATCTTAAGAGCCCTAAGAAAAAAAGGTGACAAACTTTGGACCAAATGTTCCATCAAACTATGACACCTAGGAACATCTTCTTTGCATGTATAGGTGGATGTCAAATACACCTACAAACACCTACCTCATTTTTTTTTAAATCAATTTCGTTTGCCTATGGTGGTAAGGAACACCTTGTTCCAAAATGCTTCAATTCCATGCAATGGAAAGGTGCTAGGAGTGAAATTTTGCATTCTGTAGCTCATGGGGCCAAACCGACTGCGCCTACATGTCAGGGTGGATGGTTAAATGCTAGCGTAGGTCTCATTTCATGTGCCAAGCATCCCAATTGTTCGGGGCAGCAGGCTACCGGTAAAGTCCCTTAGGATCCCTAAGACCAAAAAATTGTCAAACTGTGATGGAGCAGTTCTCAGAATTTGCGATAGCTGGGAATGTTCTATTTTAACCTACAGGTGTACGTGGGGTCCATCCATAATAGCCTCTCTTAGTTTTGGTCAACTCCAATCCATTTGACCATGCCAAAATTAAATGCATTCTTGCAAAATGCTTCAGTTTCTTGTAGTGAAAAAGTGTCAGGAGTGACATTTTGCATTCCATAGATCACGAGGCCAAACCGATCACACCAACGTGTCAGGGTGGGTGGGTAAATGCTAGGGTAGGTCTCATTTCATGTGAAAAGCATCACAATCATTCGAGGCAGCAGGCTACCAGCAAAGTCCCTTAAGATCCCTAAGACAAAAAAAATACCAAACTATGACGGAGCAGTTCTTGGAATTCATGGTAGCTAGGAACATTTCATTTGTACCTATAGGTGCACATGGGGTCCATCCATAATAAATTCTCTTAGTTTTGGTCAACTCAAATATGTTTGACTGTGTTGAAATCAAATGCATTCTTGTAAAAAGCTTTAGTTTCATGTAGTGGAAAGGTGCTAGAAGTGAAATTTTGCATTCCATAGCTTGTGGAGCCAAACTGACTGTGCCAATGCATTAGGGTGGGTGGGAAAATGCCAAGTGAGGTCTTGTTTCATGCCAAGCATCCCAATAGTTTGGGTCAGTAGGCTACCGGCAAAGTTTCTTAAGATCCCTAAGACCAAAAAACTACCAAACTATGATGGAGTAGTTCTTGGAATTCATTGTAGATGGGAATGTTTTGTTTGGACCTACAAGTGCATGTGGGGTCCATCCACAATAAACTCTCTTGGTTTTGGTCTACTCAAATCCGTTTGATCGTGCCAAAATCAAATGCATTCTTGCAAAATGCTTCAGTTTCATGCAGCACAACCTTGCCAAGTGCCATATTTTTTGTTCTTCTCATCGTGGGGCTAAATCAATTGTGCCAATGCGTCAGGGTGGGTAGATAAATGCTATGCGATATCTTGTTTCATGTACCAAGGGTCCTAGTCATTCATGGCAATAGGTTACTAGCAAAGTCACTTAAGATCTTAAGAGCAAAAATTGCCAAACTGTGACGAAGTAGTTCTCAAAATTTGTGGCAGTTGGGAATGTTCCATTTAAACCTACAGGTGCACGTGGGGTCTATCCACAAACCTCTCTTAGTTTTGGTCAATTCAAATCTATTTGACCGTGCTAAATTTAAATGCATTCTTGCAAAAATGCTTCAGTTTTGGTGCAGTCACGGTTAGGAGGGTCCACAAGTGAATAATCCAAACTATGCAGCAAGAGTAAAAACAATGGAAACAAATCAAAGATATAAAGCAAATGTAGATTCATTCATTTAGTATATCATAAAATTCAAGTACAAATTGACTGGCAACATGCGGGCTTACAATTAGGGGTCACAGGCCTGATTCCTCAATTACAGGATATGCACAATATATTGCTTTGAAGCTTCTTCACTAGAATTCAAACTATCGATCTTAAAGCTATCAGTCACTACTTTCCTAGGCATCTATTACATCAATATATATCATCTCCGAAACATAAGATTCCTCTGCTTCGGCCAAGGAAGATCACAAACTCCAATGAAGAGCTGTAACGTGTGTACAGGGATAGGTCAAACCTAATCATATAGAACTCTGCAAATGAATGGAATAGCTTGCGGATCTCAGGGAAGGTTGGCCATGATCCAAACAACATTGAATGATATGTCATTTAGCTCCGTAAGTCGTGAAATTCTCTGCAAGTCTTCTCCTTTAGATGATTGTTTGAGACTATCAGGATGCTCTGTTCTGAGAAAATAATCAATCTTCTGATAGCGATATCTTACTGACCTACCTGACCCAAATTCTCTGAATTTTGGATATGATATGCATGTATGTGTCTAGATGCTAAGTCCAGCTATGCAAGGTCTTAAATGAAATTGCGGTAGAATGCAAACCAAAATATAGAAACTGATACTAACTGAACTGGGAAATGAAAGAAAATAAACTGAAATGCAAATGTTTTTAGTTGATGCAAGATTGCTCTTGAACCAGGGATGCTCCTGTATCAAGTTTCATGCAGCACAACCTTGCCAAGTGCCATATTTTTTGTTTTGCTCATCGTGGGGCTGAACTGACTACGTCAACATGTCAGGGTGGGTGGGTAAATGCTAGGGGAGGTCTCATTTAATGCACCAAGGTTCCCAGTCATCCGCGGTAATAGGCTACCGACAAAGTCACTTAAGATTCTAAGAGAAAAAACTACCAAACTTTGATGTAGTTCTCATAATTATGGTAGCTGGGAATGGTCTATTTAGACCTACAAGTACATGTGGCATCCATCCACAATAACCTCTCTTAGTTTTGGTCAACTCAAATCTATTTGATCATGCCAAAATCAAATGCATTCTTGCAAAATGCTTCAATTTCATGCAACACAACCTTGCCAGGTGCCATATTTTTTGTTCTACTTGTCATGGGGCTAAACTGACTATGTGAATGCATCGAGGTGGGTGGGTAAATGCTAGGGAAGGTATCATTTCAGGCACCAAGCATCCCAGTTGTTTAGGGCAGCAGGCTACCGACAAAGTCCCTTAAGATCCCTAAGACCAAAAAATTGCAAAACTATGACAGAGAAGTTTTCAGAATTTGTGGTAGATGGGAACATTCTATTTGGACCTATAGGTACATGTGGGGTCCTTCCATAATAACCTCTCTCGGTTTTGGTCAACTCCAGTCCATTTGACCATGCTGAAATCAAATGCATTCTTGCAAAATGCTTAGTTTCATGCAGTGGAAAAGTGGTAGGAGTGACATTTTGCATTCCATAGCTCATGGGGTCAAATTGACCATACCAACATGTCAGGGTGGGTGAGTAAATGCTAGGGGAGGTCTTGTTTCATGCACCAAGTGTCCCAGTCATTCGAGGCAACATGCTACCAGTAAAGTCACTTAAGTTCCTAAGAGAAAAAAACTACCAAACTTTGACGGAGTAGTTCTCAGAATTTGTGACAGCTGGGAACATTTTGTCTAGACCTATAAGTGCACATGGGGTCCATCCACAATAAACTCTCTCAGTTTTGGTCAATTCAAATCTGTTTGACTGTGTTGAAATCAAATGCATTCTTGCAAAATGTTTTAGTTTCATGTAGCACAATCTTACCAGGAGCCATATTTTTCATTCTACTCATCATGGGGCTAAACTAACTGCTCCAACGTGTTTGGGTGGGAGGGTAAATGTTAGGGAAGGTCTTGTTTCGTGTGTCAAGGGTCCTAATCGTTCTTGGCTCTAAGCTACCGGTAAAGTCACTTTGTAGGTAGCTTGCAACTCGAAATGACTGGGATGCTTGGCACATGAAATGAGACCTCCCCTAACATTAACCCACCCACCCCGATGCGTTGGCGCAGTCACTTTGGCCCCACAAGCTATGGAATGCAAAATTTCACTCCTAGCACCTTTCAACTTTGTCAGTAACTCACAACCCGAAATGACTGGGATGCTTGGCACATAAAACGAGACCTCCCCTAGCATTTACCTGGCCATCCCGATGCGTTGGCATAGTCAGTTCAGCCCCACGAGCTATGGAATGCAAAATATCACTCTTAGTACATTTTGACTTTGTCGATAGCTTGTAGGTCAAAATGACTGAGATACTTGGCACATGAAATGAGACCTCCCCTAGCATTTACTCACCCACTTGGACATGTTGGCATAGTCAGTTTGACCCCATGACCTATGGAATGCAAAATTTTAGTCCTAGTACCTTTTGACTTTGTTGGTAGCTTACAACACGAACGATTGGGACACTTGGCACATGAAACAAGACCTACCCAAGCATTTACCCACCCACCTCAACATGTTGGCGTAGTTAGTTTGGCCCCACAATGAGCAGAACAAAAAAATGGCACTTGGCAAGGTTGTGTTACATGAAACTAAAGGTTTTTGCAAGAAAGCATTTGATTTCAACACGGTCAAATGTATTTGAGTTGACCAAAACTAAGAGGGGTTATTTTGGATGGACCCCACATGCACCTGTAGGTCTAAATAGAACATTGCTATCTACCACAAATTCTGAGAACTACTCCATCAAAGTTTGGCAATTTTTGCTCTTAGGAACTTAAGTGACTTTGCTGGTAGCATGTTGCCTCGAATGACTAGGACACTTGGAACACAAAATGAGACCTCCCCTAGCATTCACCTACTCACCCTGGTGTGTTGTCACAGCTGGTTTAGCCTCACGAGCTATGCCATGCAAAATGTCACTCCTAACACCTTTCCACTACATGAAACTGAAGCATTTTGCAAAAATACATTTGATTTTGACACAGTCAACTAGACTAGAGTTGACCAAAAATGAGAGAGGTTATTGTGGATGGACCCACATGCACCTGTAGGTCTAAACGGAACATTCCTAGCTGCCATGAATTCTAAGAACTACTCCACCATAGTTTGGTAGTTTTTTGGTCTTAGGGATCTTAAGGGACTTTATCGGTAGCCCGCTGCCCCGAATGACTGGGATTCTTGGCGCATAAAACAAGACCTCCCCTAGCATTTAACCTCCTACCCCAATGCATTAGCATAGACGGTTTGGCCCCACCAAGCAGAACAAAAAATATGGCACTTGGCAATGTTGTGCTGCATGAAACTAAAGCATTTTGTAAGAATGCATTTAATTTTGGCATGGTAAAACAAATTTTAGTTGACCAAAACTGAGAGAGGTTATTGTGGACAAACCCTGTATGTACTTGTAGGTCCAAATGAAATGTTCCTAGCTACCATGAATCCTAAGAACTGCTCCATCAAAGTTTGGCAGGTTTTGCTCTTAGGAACTGAAGTGACTTTGTCGGTAGCATGCTACCTCGAATGACTGGGACACTTGGCACATGAAACAAGACCTCCTCTAGCATTTACCCACCCACCCCAAGGCATTGGCATAGTCGATTCAACCCCATGAGCTATGGAATACAAAAGGTCACTCCTAGCACCTTTCCACAGCATGAAACTAAAGCATTTTGCAAGAATGCATTTGATATTGGCACGGTCAAACAAACTAGAGTTGACTAAAACCAAGAGAGGTTATTGTGGACAAATCCCACATGCACCTATAGGTCCAAACAAAATGTTCCCAGCTATCATGAATTCTCAGAACTATTTCATCATAGTTTGGTAGTTTTTTGGTCTTAGGGTTCTTAAGGGACTTTGCCAGTAGCCTACTACCCTAAATGACTAGGATGCTTGGTGCATGAAATGAGACCTCCCCTAGAATTTACCTACCCACCCCGACATGTTAGCATAGTCAGTTCAGTACCATGATGAGAAGAACAAAAAATATGTCACTTGGCAAGGTTGTGTTGCATGAAACTGAAGCATTTTGCAAGAATGCATTGACTTCGACACAGTCAAACAAATTTGAGTTGACCAAAACTGCGAGAGGTTATTGTGGATGGATGCCACATGCACTTGTAGGTCCCAATGAAACATTCCTAACTACTAGGAATTTTGAGAAATGCTCTATCAAAGGTTGACAGTTTTTGCTCTTAGGATCTTAAGTGACTTTGTTGGTAGCCTGCTGCCGTGAACGATTGAGACCCTTGGCGCACAAAATGAGACCTCCCCTAGTATTTATCCACCCACCCTAACATGTTAGCACAATTAGTTTGACCCCATGAGCTATGGAATGTAAAATGTCACTCATAGTAGCTTTCGACTGCATGAAACTAAAGCATTTATCAAGAATACATTTGATTTCGGCACGATCAAACAAACTAGAGTTGACCAAAACTAAGAGAGGTTATTATGGACGGACCCCACATGAACCTATAGGTCCAAATAGAATGTTCCTAGCTACCAGGAATTCTGAGAACTACTCCATCATAGTTTGGTAGTTTTTTGGTCTTAGGGATCCTAAGGGACTTTGTCAGTAGCTTGTTGCCCCGAACGGCTGGGACGCTTGACACATGAAATGAGACCTCCCATGGTGTTTACCTACCCACCCTGACACATTGGCATAGTTAGTTCAGCCCCACAAGCTATGGAATGCAAAATGTCACTCCTAGCACCTTTTCATTGCAATACACATGTATGGACAAGGTGTTGAGGACACATATTTCATCCATTTGCTTTATAAATGATAGCCAACTTACCCTTTAGAAGCTTGTGCATGGAGTTTTTAAACATCATAATCTTTTTGGCAAAGTCTTAACATTTTCTTCTTTGATCAAAATGTAGTTGTTTTGCATATTGAAGGCATTCTTATAGAGTAAAATAAAAAATTCATTGCTTGAATTAGCATTTTTAGCCTAGGGCTTGATAGTTTATGGTAGTGGAAAGAGTTTGGAGGCCTCATGGTGTTGGATGTTCATCTTTTCTAGATCTTGTATGATTTAAATGAAGAATTTCAATTGGGAGTTAGATGTTATTGCATAAACTAATGGCTAGGGATTTGATTTGATTCATTTATATGAGTACAATCTAGTTTGATCATTGTACTTATGTAATAGGGATGATATTTTGATCTTATTTGGGACGCAGGGATATGGAGATCAAGGTCTTAATGCATTCATGGAATTTTCTATAGGGCTATATACAAGTTCATCACACATGATTCACATATCTAGAGTCATTATTGGCAATCAATTGTTCATATGCAAGGCATTATCTTTGACTCGACTATCATATTCCCTTGTTGTTACAACCTATTAAGATTATCACAAAACTCATTAGGAACCCAAAGAATTTACTATTCCATCTAGGGTGATCATGGCTAAAATAAGGGTTGTAATTTTACATGAATAGTAGATTAAGAAAACCCCATACATATTATATCAAAGGGGGAATGTTACAACAGTCTTGAATGTAGAAATGTAGTTATCTTGAGGCAACCATCTCCTAACACTGTTGTAAAATGTTACAAAAGGGTTTAATTCATTAATTGTGTCTATTCTTTGTCTATTCTTTGTTGTGAAGCAAATGCAATTGACACATGTAAAGGTAAATTCCACAACCTTTGCCAGCATCCTCCCTATCTCTACCAAAATAGGATCTTTGGAACAACATATGGACAACCATCAAAGCATAAAGGATATAGGAATTTTCTCACATGTTGTAATTGTAGTTGCCCTTGTAGACATGTATGTAAAGTGTGAAAGCATAGAAAAGGAACGTGGACTGTTTGATAGAACACATGATTTTTGGCTTTCATTATGGTTTATCTTACTACTCATCATTGGTGTGTACTTCACTTGAAGTTATCATGAATATGTTTGAGGGCTTGTATTCTTCATGGTGAAGGCTTGGTTGTGGTGAATTTTGTGTAATATTGAGTCTTCTAGTTGTTTCTTCTCTTTGGGTACTATTACCCTATTACATGGTTGGATTCAAGTGGGTTCTCAAGTGTCACTTCTTTGGCTTGATTGTGTTTTATAATAGTGGTAAGGGTGTGTGAAGGTGTTTGTGAAGTTGACTATGATGAATATTATGCAGGTTTTATTTTGAATGGTGGAAAAGGGTTTGGTTTCTAAAGAAGTATTATATATTTGGACTTTATCTTATGAGCATTAAATGGTGAAGGTCAATGACATTATGTTAGTCATAGTGAAAAACCCTTGAGGCTTTATTAATGTGCTTGGAATGAATTTGTAGATGATGGTAACGAAAAAAGTAGAATGTCTTCTAAAATGACTAGTTTTCTCTTGAATATTGTTGTGGTTGTTAGTTCCATGTGTATAGTCTCATTGATAAGATGTATTGGTATTAGCCCTTAAGAACAAAGTGAAAATGATTTACTTTGATTGAATATGTGGATATAAATTATGTATGTGCATATGAGAAAAATGTTTTTGATAAAGTAAGCAGCAAAAAAGTGTACCAATCCCATTACACATCAGCCATAAAGGTGCAGTAAAGATCCATCAAAAAGAAACAGCCTAGGAAAAAAGGAATAGCTAAAAAACCACAGACCCAGACATAGCGGACTAACAACAAACCAACAACAGTCAAACAACAAAAAGCACAGAAAAGCCCTAGGGCTGATTAAACAATTGCTCCCAATCCTCCTTTAGGAACTAGTAAAGATCTTCGTACTCCTTCAACTTTTTATCTTTCATCCTGTGTCTGGTAAGTTCAATGTCTTGTAGGACCACAAGAGTGGTGGGCAACCAGTGCATGACTTTAGCAGTGAACCTTGCCAAAATCTTGAACTTCTTCTCTAGATCAAACATTCTACCAGTGAGGGCTTCCATCTCCCTGTCCATCATAGTTTTCTTACCACCCCTATTTTTCTTGTCTGTATTCTTCACCACTTTCTCAAAACTCACAGAGTTAGACCCCTAGATATTGAGCTCCGAAAAGTTACTGGGGCCATCATCAACCTCAACCGTCACCGTCTCATCTTTGTTATCTTTTTTTCCAGTACTGTCCACACCCATCTGGTCAACCTCACCCTCCACCATCTCATCTTCATTGTCTTTGTTACTAGTAATAACCACACCTACCAGGTCTGCCTCTCCCTCCACCGACTCAATAATAAATTTCTGAGCGGGAATAGGTTTTGAAACAAGCCTAGTTGACCTTTTGGTTGACGACACCCGGGGTTTAGTTTTAGGTAAGACAAATTCCTCATCTTTGGTGTTGTCACTCCCACCTTCACCTTCCTCGGAGCCAAATCCCTCCACCTCCAAAATTTTAGTTTTAGCCTTATCACACTATCTGAGACACTTCCCCCCTTCATACCCTCCTTATTCTTCTTCTAAGGAGTCTCATGGGAGGAGTCATGAGACATAATCTTTCTTTTGTTAGACATATTGGATATGGTCTTAGGGGTCTAGTCTCTAGTCTTAGGCTCGAGGCTTTTACTAGTCGCAATTTTCTTCTTCCCAGTCTTGAGGGATTGGGTATATTTCTTTGGGGTGATTTTAGATATTATCACTAGGCTAACCTTGTTAGGGTTAAGATTGGGCGGCAATGGAGGGTCAACACGAGTAGCCATGAGGGCCTTAGGGGGGCAAAGAGCCAAATCAAACTTGTAGAGCCTGAAAATGAGCCCCTGATGGAGTGGGATAAGGGGATTGTTAGGGTCATTGGCATGCTAGTCAATAGTAGACACAATCGAAGCTTCAAGGGACAACAACAAATAGAAAGGAAAACTAATCAACTTGCTAGCATGGAAGTGGTTTAGCAGAGCAAAATGATTGTGAAAAAAATGATAGAATCTACCTTCAAGTGTGAAGTATTTGATTATCATGTGGCACACTTCGTCCCAAGGTTTTGACAGCATTGCTCTATCAAACCCTCCTTGCAGGCTGTGTAAGACATCACCTTTCTTCAAAAATAAGGCCATACCTTTAGGATCAGAGATTTTGCTCATTTTCGTGTGTTTGATACCATCGGTAGGCATGCTAGTCGCCATCCTGATAACTTCCTCTGATATTTCAAACCCCACACCACCCACCTTGACTCATCTACCCTCAAAAGACTGCAAAAACTACATAGAAAGGTTTTTGTTGTACCCTTGCAGGCATTCAAGATAGGAAGCCACCCCACCCTCTTGGCAGATGTACTAAAGGGTCTCATTGCACTTGAACTCTTCACAAGATTCAAGCTCAGTATGAGTCCTATCTCCCCCATTGTCATATTGCACCTATAATTCACAGTCAATCTAGAAATCAAATTAGCATTGTTTAACTTAGAAGTTTTCAAGCTGTAGATAATACCCCATAAATCAATACTCACAGACAAATTAATGAGTAGAGTGTCCCTTCGCCAACTGAGGGTGATGTACTTTCTTAAATTTGCAATATGTGAATGGGTACTACCTTTCCTTTCATAATTGATACTCTTTAATTGATCATGATTACAGTTTCTACGGAGGCTAGTCGACTTAATGCCTTTATTGCTCACATGCCTAGCCATGTGGAACCCCACCTCAGGCCTCCACATCCTGATGAGAAGATGGCAACCCATCGTATGGTGATTATCCCATCTTCTGACTTGTCTGAGGTGGAAATGATCCATCGCATCACCCAAATAATGAGTCCTCAAAGCCAAATGCCAATCAAGTCGAGATCCCATTTGGTGCCTAATGAACCCCATAGGCCACGGGATAGTGGGCCTTAGAATTTCCCACATGAGAGACCAAGGGCGGGTCCTTGCTCCTTTCTTGGAAGGTTTTGTATCTACATAGGTGAATTTTCCTTTCTTTTCCAACATCTCCATCTATCCAAGGTCTGCCCAAGGTTGGCCAAACCATCAGCCACTTTATTGCCTTCGCGGTACACATGCCCAATTTTTTTTATCATGAACCCAGACTATAAGTAAACAATGTCATCAGTGATATCTTTCAGCGTCTAACTATTGTTAGACCTGCCAAGAGCCGCATCAATAATGATTTTAAAATCCCCCTCCACATGCAACTTATCCATTCCCACAGAGTGAGAAATTTTAAGCCCCCAAATTAGGGCCAATCCCTCCACCACATTATTGGACTGAATTTTGATGCACCCTGCATAAGAAGCAATGAGGATCCCCTAACTATCTCTAAAAATCCCTCCACCACTAGCCAACCCAGTGTTCTTTTTTTCCGCTCTATCAAAATTAAGTCTGATCCAGTCCTTGGGAGGGGGTCCCCAGATGGTATTTTGTCTGGCCATCTTTTTGGATATGTCAATCCTAGTTAAGTCCACTATCAGACCCCAATTCTTGGCAATCTAAATTTTTCCTTGAGTATGGGGTTCCTTAGCCACTTGGAGAGTGCTAGAGGACGTATTCTCAGAGACCAACTTGCTAAAGGAGTAGAAGACCTCATTGGCATTTTTAACCTTTTTCCCTGAATATTCTATTGTTTCTTTCCTTCCACACACTGCAACCCAGGTGTGGGTGAATTTGTCTCCAAATCTCCTTAATCCTATGGTATGAAAAAGGATTGAGCCAGCTTTGGGTGAAATCCTTGAAATTTTCTAGGAAGACCCATTCCATGTTCAGTTTCTCTATAGTTTTTCCCCATATCTCTTTCAAAAATTCATAATGGAAGAGAAAGTGATGGATGGAATCTTCCTCTTAAAGAGATAGAACATGTCTATTATACATTTGGAAGCCCCTTTTATTGAGGTTATCGATAGCAAGGGTTTTATTATTGTAACGTCAGAAAATGTCCCCTTGGGGGCTTTTCCCTCATAAGGTTTAGCTCCTGGGTCTTTTAGCTGCATTTAGGACATCTTGCATCATATTTTGACATCCCGATAAAATGATCCCTAAGTTTCATGACAAATGGGACCTAGGGGGATCCCTTGAACCTAACCCTGACCAAAATAGGGGGGAGGACTTGGATGCCCGCACCCTAGTCCTGCCCTATTTTTTATCAGTCCCAAATTTTTAGTGTTGGCTTGTGATCGTTACTTAGGTCCTATGCCGACACGGTAAGTTTGAATTACGAAATTCTTGGCAGGAGTGTTTGTAGTTGCATATATAAGCATGTTTAGGCATTCATTTGTAAGCTAGATGGACATTAGATACAATGGTGATTCTCAAGCTTTTGTGAAGGTGATTCAAGGCATTCATTGTGTGTTAGAGAAGCACTTGTGTTGTTTATGTGTTTGTATTTGTAGATTTGAGCATCCATCTCCTCATGGCATGAAGAGCTTCTTCCTTCCATGAGATCTTCACTACAAGGTGATATCATTTGTGTTTTTGAGCATTTATCATTTGGTTTTTGCATCTGCCTCACAAGGGCACACACTCTCTATCTGACAACAGTGTTTGAAAGACTTGAATGTCTCTCCAGGGCTTAACTGAGGCAAGCCTCTAAACACCACAACCCCCTCCCAAAGTTTCTGTGATTGCAGGTTCTAGGTTGAGGATATAGGAAAAGTGGAGTTGTAGGATGGCATTATAGAGTGTCAGATTTGTAGATCAGAGTTAAAAACAACACCTTGGACTTGGACACCCACTCTTTAGTCCTCCAGATTCTGCAACAGAGAAATCTCTATGATAGCAGGAACAGGTTGCAGACTGAGTTCCCAGATCCTGACAAAAAGCATGGAACTAGACTAGGGTGCCCACTCATTAGTCCCTAACTGTTCCACTGCGGAACCCCAAAAATAGGTGCACATCTATCTGTCATTTCACATCTTTCTATAGTAGCATTTTCTGATACTTGTCTGTTTGCTTTCATATTTGCATAATTAGGGTTTTGATGTATAATTGAGCATAAGTGAGCATAATTGACAATCAAATCATATAAATCCAAGTTTCCCTACATCTCATAGTGACCAAGGGTCTGATAGTACATTTCCAGTCGACCCAAAGTCCTTGAATGAAAGGGTGAAAGAAGGATACACATACAAAACTACCAAAAACCAATTATCCAAATTCTACCCTTTACATTTTGGTGAACCCGATGTGATTGAATGTGTAAAAGTGACAAATAACACTTTGTCACCATCTCATACATAAGTATCGGCACCTATACCGACTACGAGAATATCTACATTTACATCAACGATCTTAACAACTGATGTGAACGCTTGTAGTAATGCTACCACTGGTATCAGAGTATCTAATGGCACTAATTACAAATCTATGGGATTTAATTATCAAAATTTGGTTTCTAAGGGGACCTCTTCTATGAATAATTGCTCTTAATCACCTCTTCATCCCACCTATTCTCAACTGCCCATTACATATAGTTATTCTCAACCACCTTCCACCAACCATTATGTCCAACCACAGTTGACCTATCCACAGCTTCTACCTATCATATCTCAAGCTCAATCACCACCTCACTTTGGTTCCAATTCTTCATAGCAAACTGCATCTCCCAATGATGCCATCCTAAACCAACTTTGTAGGGCATGACTCCTTTACAACAAAAGGTAACAAATTTGACAAATTCCTCGCAACCTAATATACCAACACATCATGCCCATAATCCTCTTTCCTATGCAATCTTGAGAACTCCTATGCCCAAGAGGTTTGAGACTCATCGCTTTGAAAAATATGGTGGAAAAGGTGATCCTAATACTCATGTGGTAACATTCACAGCTGTGTGTAGTGATTTCTATTTTGAAGAGGATTTGTTGGCAAAAATTTTCCCGCGATCTCTCAAAGATACTGCTTTAGAATGGTTTTGCTCTTTGCCTCTGAATTCAATACACTCCTTTTCGCAATTGATTGATCAATTTTAACAACATTTTCAAGCAAACATTGGACCTCAAGTCTCTTTGATTGATTTAGTTCATTGCAAGCAAGGTCTGAAAGAAAAGTTAACTAAATTTATTAGTCGGTATCAATCTTTGTATACACAAATTCAATATCAGATGAAAGATGAGGATGTTCAGAAGGTGTTTATCTCTAATCTACAACCTAATATTTGTGATAAAATCCTCTTGATGAAATATAACTCCTTTCAAAATTTATGTACCACCCTTCATAATTACCAACTTTCATCTAGTCAGTATGAAAACCAAAACTCATCGGCTCAAGTTAGTCAATCCATGGGTGGATCATCACAAAACAACTTTAAGAGAAATAATAATAATAGGAGTTTCATCAGGATTAATGGACTAAATAAGAACAACTTTTCTAATGTGTCTGCTATCACTAATCTGAAGAAGACATCATATCAACCAAGAAAGTTTACTCTGATATCTGAGTCTTATCATTCTATCATGAATCAAGCTATGAGTAATAACATTCTGAAGCTTCCCCTGATTAAGCCTATTTATCCTAGCAAAGCACAAGGACCTTACTTCGATGCTAATGCCTTTTGTCATTTTCATCAAACACAAGGGCATGATATTGAACAATGTATGCATCTTAAACATGAAATATGAGACCTCATTGATTCGAATATCATACAGGTATCAGGTGTGAATGATAATAGAAATAAGTCGGTTGCTCCACTGAATCAAAATTTACAAATCTTCACTAATCCTTTCCCTAAACATACTGATAACAATATGTTGGAACAATGACTAATAGAAGTAGCTGATGATGATTACTTGGAATATGATAACATGGGTATGATTGAGGTGGACAAGGAAAAGTTGGATAACCCACCTCGTCCACAAAGAAATGGAATTTATGTTGAGGTTCCTCCTCTGTTATCCTTATATGATCAAGAGATAACCAAAACACATCAAAAAGACAAATAGAAAAAATGATATAGATGAGTGAGATGGTACAGGATTATTCCTGTTACTGTGTTAGACGACATCAACAATGAAAACTCACCAAAAATTGAAAAAGAGTAAGACGACTGTCAACAGTGAGAGATAATAGTAGTTCTCCTCCTCATAAGAAACAAAAAGTCTCATTTACACAAGGATTTGAGAAACAAGCATCATTTGATTTTAAAAAAGACTTTCATAAGAACCATTCAAACTTTGCACTCAACTTGATCGAATACCTCTCCATGAGGTTCACAAGTTCAAAAATATGATACAAAGATCCTACAAGTAAGTATTTCTAACCCTTTATCTCTCTTGTGATATTCTTTCCTCGTGATGTGTTATGTGTTGTTTAGGCCTCCTGGGATGACCCCTGATTCTCTCGTAAGGTCTAGGATACTAGGAGACTGCTTCTGTTGTGACCTTCTTCTATTTGTATCATCATTCTTCTATATTGCCTCTCTCTTTGATTTCATCGTTGTGTGTTGTGTCTTACAGACATAACATTGCAGTTGGTGACTTGGGGGTACCCTCCTACGTGATTGTCCCTAAGAAACTTGTTTCTCCTCTCTTGATTTATTGTTTCCCTTCCTCTAGTGTTTCTATCTAGTGGGCAGATGATGAAAAACATTTATATTGATGTGGACCTAGCATCCCTTTAGTGAGAAATCAAAAATTGGACTTAGTTCCTAATATGGCGATGGGGTTGTATATCTTATCTGATGCTTGGCTAGTAGAAGCACTCTGTGCTTTCTACGTAGTGATCTTGATGATGTTTTATCTCACTTACAAACCTTAACAATACTGCTGCTCCATGCACTTTGTTTGTCTGTGAATCTTGCCTTGATGACACTCAGTTCTGAGATTTTCACGATATAGCCCCACTATTATCTTCGATCTTTGAATTCATAGTATAACCTTGGCTCTTTGTGTGGTTAATCATATGCATTAATGTTGTTGTTTATCATGATTATGGACACTAACATGTTTCTTGCAAGGATGTGTTTGTGGGAACATTTGGCGATCATAAAGTACATGTCACCTCCGAGGGGCATGGGCTTTGCAAAAGTTTGTGTTTCCTTGTGTGTTTTCTTCCTACCTTAACATGCTTGATATCGATGCATGATATCAACCACCTTAAGATGGGGGCATATATAAGGTAAATTGTTAGTTGTAGATGTTAGCAATGTGCTTGTCCTTAGGTGTAGTTTAAAGACTAGTGGTGATGAGTCCCTCCTGAATTCTGAGTTTGTTTTCAATTAATCAATCAATCAATCATCCTAAGCCCTCTACGGAGGCAGGGATGGTGTATCTCTTGTGGAGAGTGCCCATCCTGTCATTTTCAAAAGTCCTCTATAGACCTAGGGAACAGTTCTATG
Source organism: Cunninghamia lanceolata (assembly GCA_027924645.1). NCBI lineage: Eukaryota > Viridiplantae > Streptophyta > Pinopsida > Cupressales > Cupressaceae > Cunninghamia > Cunninghamia lanceolata. Next base: position 28,822,801 of record BSBN01000334.1, on the reverse strand, counting down.
ACTAACTCAACCCTTAAGCGTGTCTTCGTGATTGTTGTGGCGAAGCCCAATCATCAGTGTGTGCCTGTAATGTGCCTGAGATGGTGATGAACCTAGAAATAGGAACACTCCATCGCTTGTTTGCCATGTTTTCTTTGTGTCTTCAAAGTGTGTGTGTTTGGCGTGCTTGCTTTGTTTGGTGTGTTTGTTGCCCCATATGCAGTCTAAAGACCAGTGCGATGAGTGCTTCCCGTATTTTGGAAGGTTTGGCGTGTCTTGCATGTGTGTTGCCCCATATATGTAGTCTAAAGACCAACGCGATGAGTGCTTCCTGCATTATTGGAAGTGCGTTTACTTTCCTATACTTGTATTTGCATTTCATATATATGAGAAAAAGAAAAGAAAAGAAATCATTCATGTCTTCCATGCATCAATTGTCTTTTATGCATATGTTGTTTTCTCCATGTTTTGTGTGACTGTAACTATCTTCTCTGTGTTTGGCGTGTCTTCTTCGTGCTTGGCATGTTTGCTGTGTTTGTTGACCCTAATTTAATGCACGTATTGGCCTCACATTTATACATACATTAAAGTGGGGGCTAAATGTAACATTGGAAAATGTCCCCTTGGGGGATTTTCCCTCATAAGGTTTAGCTCCTGAGTCTTTTAGCTGCATTTAGGACATCTTGCATCATATTTCGACATCCCAATGAAATGATCCCTAAGTTTCATAACAAATGGGACCTAGGGGGATCCCTTGAACCTAACCCTAACCAAAATAAGGGGGAGGACTTGGGTGCCCATGCCCTAGTCCTGCCCTATTTTGGGTTAGTCCCAAATTTTTAGTGTTGGCTTGTGACCGTTACTTAGGTCCTATGCCGACATGGTAAGTTTGAATTATGAAATTCTTGGTAGGAGTGTTTGTAGTTGCATATATAAGCATGTTTAGGCATTTATTTGCAAACTAGATGGACATTAGATACAATGGTGATTCTCAAGCTTTTGTGAAGGTGATTCAAGGCATTCATTGTGTGTTAGAGTAGTACTTGTGTTGTTTATGTGTTTGTATTTGTAGATTTGAGCATCCATCTCCTCATGGCATGAAGAGCTTCTTCCTTCCATGAGATCTTTACTACAAGGTGATATCATTTGGTTTTTACCTCTGCCTCACAAGGGCACGCACTCTCTATCTGACAACGGTGTTTAGAAGACTGGAATGTCTCTCTGGTGCTTGACTGAGGCAAGCCTCTAAACACCACAACCCCCTCCCAAAGTTTTCATGATTTCAGGTTACACATTGAGGATACAGAAAAAGTGGAGTTGTAGGAGGGCATTACAGAGTGTTGGATTTGCAAATCAGAGTTGAAAAAAACACCCTAGACTTGGGCGCCCGCTCTTTAGTCCTCCAAATTCTGCAACGGAGAAATCTCTGTGATAGATGGAATAGGTTTTAGACTGAGTTCCCATATCTTGATAAAAAACATGGCACTAGACTAGGGCGCCTACTCATTAGTCCCTGACTGTTCTGTTGCCAAACCCTGAAAACAGGTGCACATCTATCTGTCATTTCACATCTTTCTGTAGCAACATTTTCTGATATTTGTCTATTTGCTTTCGTATTTTCATAATTAGAGTTTTGATGCATAATTGAGCATAATTGACAATCAAATCCTACATCCATGTTTCCCTACATCTCATAGTGACCAAGGGTCTGATAGTGCATTTCCATTTGACCCAAAGTCCTTGAATGAAAGGGTGAAAGGAGGATACACATACAAAACTACCAAAAACCAATTATCCAAATTCCACCCTTTACAATTATGAGCCACAAACCACCAAAATAAGTTAATTTTAGGTGTCATCTTGTTGTTCTAGAAATTCTTCTAGAACTAGCTCCCTTGACCATTGTTGATCAGCAGATTATAGGCTGATTTAACTAAGAATATCCCCTTTTGATCCTACCCCCAAAGCATCTCACCTTCCCTAGGAAATATAGGAATTATGTACTTGTTCAACTCCATTTGTAGAGCTAGACACTCCTATTTCTTAGTTTGATTATTGTTCTAACATTCGAAGAGGTTCTTCCAACTCCTATGGCTGTGGGTTTGGCAATTGATGTAATTGCTGACCAAACTCCCAAAATGATTAATAGTTCTTTCTTTAGTACTGTAATTCCTTTGGTTAGACAGGGGGGCCTCCAAGATCCAATTGTCCTCCCGGAACCTAATTTTGTCTCCCTTACTCATCTTCCATTTGATGCCCTGAGACGGTGTACTTCTAGTTTTCATCATTTTGTTCTAGATGATAGAGCCTTTAGGAACACTCTCCCTATCAATAAGCCCTAACTTTTCCCCATTTTGTAGTATTTGGCTTTCATAATCTACACATAGTCTTTCTCCTCCTTAAGGAAGGTCCACCCAATCTTGGCTAGTAGGGCTTTGTTCATCACCTAGATTTTTCTGATTCCCAATCTCCCTTGCAATTTGGGAAGACAAACTTTATCCCACCCAACCAACGAGATCATCTTTTTTTCCTCGACCCCACTCCAAAGGAAGGTTTTCTGATTCTTCTCCAACTTTTCAGTCATGTATCTGGGCATTTTGAAGAGGGTGAGAAAATAAGTAGGGATACCCTGTAGGGATGCCTTCAGGAGTTGATGTTTGCCAGCTTGGATAAGGAGTTTGCCTTCCCAACCTTCCATCTTCTTTCGGATTCTTTCTAGGACAGTGTTCTAGTAAGCCAGGGTCACTTCCTTGACCGTGAGGGGTAGACCTAGGTAAGTAGCTGAGAGATTGGCCTTATTACATTTCAGGATGTTTCTCACCTTATCTTGCAGCTCCATATGAGTATTGAAAAAGAACACATTGCTCTTTTCATAGTTAATGCACTGGCCTAAAACTTCCTCATAGGAGTTCAATAGATTTTTCCATCTTTTGGCTTCCACAACTGAAGTCACCCCGAAGAGTATAGTATCATCAAGAAACTGTTGGACAGCCGATGGTCTCATAGTGGACGCAACTTTGACTCCCCTAAAAGTATGACTATCCAGGTGGGATAGAATGTTCCTACCTAGGACCTCAGCCATAATGAAAAAAAGGTAGGGTGAAAGGGGATCCCCTTGTCTGATACCCCTTCCCACATTAAAGAACCCTTGAGGAATTCCATTGACCAGAACCGAGTACTTGATAGTGGTAACACATCCTCTTATCAAAGTAATCATTCTTTCTTGAAATCCGAACTTCCTTAGGACCTTGAACAGGAAATCCTAGGAGATTCTGTCATAAGCCTTAGATATATCCAGTTTAAGAGCCATGTTGGGGATGTTACTTCTGCCCATCGAGTGAATGATCTTATGAGTAGATATGGCCGCATCCATGATCTGTCTACCAGGGACAAAACCTTTCTGACAATCAGATATAAGGTTTTTCAGCAATGGTTGGAGTCTGAGGACCAAAGTCTTCATGATAATCTTATAAATGGTGTTACAGAGGCTAATAGGGTGGAAATCAACCATGGATTCAGTGATGCTCTTCTTGGGGATAAGATCTATGAATGTGGAGTTGATCTGCTTAAGGATCTTGCCAGTCCTGAGAAAGTCTTTGACAACAGCAGTGACATCAAACCCCACCACCTCCCAGAAATCTTGGAAAAAAGCCAGGGGAAACCCATCTAGGCCCAGAGCTTTGAAGGCCCCCATAGAGAATACAACCGCCCTAACTTCCTCCTCAGTAATAGCCTTCAAAAGCATACAGTTATCATCCTCTAATAGGACTAAGGGAATGTTGTCCAACAGCTTATCCTCCTTACCAGTATCAGAATTGTTTATGTGTTCCGCAAGAAAGTTTCTAAAGTAGTTAGAAGCCAGATGTCCCAGTTCCTTATCTTCATGAATTTCCCTATTATTTTCATCAAGCAATTTGGTGATTATGTTTCTCTTTCTATGTTTCATGGTTGACTGATGGAAGAAAGTGGTGTTTCTATCTCCCTCCTTCAGCCATTGAACTCTAGACTTCTATTTCCATAAGATCTCTTCCTTTCTGATTATATCCTTAAGTTTTTTGAGCAGACTCTTCCTTGTTGAGATTATCCTCACTTGTATCCCCTTTGGCCATGTTGTCTTGAACTTCCAACAAGCTGTTAGTGATGTGCTTTTTCTGATTCATCACATTCCCAAAGAAGAATATGTTCCAACCTTTAAGCATATCAGAAAAATGTTAACTTAAATGAATTTGAAATATTTGCAAGGGCTATAGGATAGACCTATGGCTTTATTGTAACTCTAAAATGATTTTTAAGGAAATGCTTATTTATGGAATTGTTATTATATATATTTTTGTAATAATTAAGCTCAAAGTATATATGTTGCAATAATTGTAAGATATGCACAAAATGGATTTGTTGATAAGGATTTACAAGCTTTCAAGCAAATGTGATTGGCAGGTGTAAATCCAAATTCCACAACCTTAACCAACATCCTCCCTACCTATGCCAAAATGGGATCTTTTGAACACGGTATGGACATCCATCAAAGCATAAAGGATATGGGAATTTTGTCAAATCTATTGTGAATTGGACATGGTTGATGTTGTGATTTTGGATTATGGATATTATTATTTTGATTGTGGATATAAATATTCTATATACATGTTTAGATATTTAATTGCTTATAATGAAATAATATGTTTATTTAATAAAATGATTTGATCATAAAGTATTAATAGTTTATGTTTAATTTTCCATAAAACAAGTTATTATTTTTATAATTAATTGATGTTAGAAATTTTAATGTTTAATATTTATCGCTTCGGCTATGAGTTCCAAAATGTACTAATGTTTCAATGAGATTTTGTATGTGGAGCACCCCAGGTTCCTTAAGAATCAGAGATAAAATCCAAATGCTCAAATGTTATTTATTTATTTATTTATTTCATATAACTTTGTTAAGGGGGGGTTTATGCTAAAAAGTATGTGGTTTTTTATTATGCTTTATTGAATTAAAATGAAGTCTTTCTTTTAAATTGTTGTTTTAATTTAATTTTATTTGGAGGGGAAATTTGAAGAGTTGGAAAATGATCTTATTTTAACAAGGAAATGTGAATCATTTTCTCATACTGGGAAATGAGAGTGCTATACCTTTTCTTGCTAGAGGTTATCTTTCTTGATCTTCATCTGTTGGAGGGTTTTTGGGTGGTGAGCAAAAATGATGATGGCTGAAATGAATTGGGATTGAAGAATGCTGGCTGGAAAATGGTTTTCTTCCTATTTGGAATGAATGATTGGGCTGATCCTAACTTGGATAGCCAAGATATGCTTGGATTTCCCTTGGTATTTTAGTGTTTTGTTGAATTTATGAATGTTTAAGTCAAAGAATTGTGAGAGTTGTAAAAATCTATTTGTGTGAAGTCTTGTTTGAGTGTTAGTAGTGTTTGGGTGTGTAAAGGGACTTGCCCTCTGAGTCAGTTGAGAGTCAACCCCTCATGTGAGGTTAAGGAGGTTGTGGAGCCTCTCTTGGGGATTTATGATGAATGTGAAGGAGTTGTGGATTTATTTGTGTTGGAAGAAGTAAAGAATGGGAGAGTGTTTTGATGGGATATTGTGGAGAGTGAATGGGTGTTAGAAGAATGTATGGTTGATTTTGTTGCAAGTATGGGCCTAACCAGTGTTGTCATTGATGTTAATATACTCATGCTGCATTAATGAGAAGGATTGGATGAGCAGAGAGAAGCAATGGAGACAGTGAAGTGGAGATCCCAGCTAAGATGCAGATCAGAGGTTGCAGTTCAAAGGGTTTGTAGATATGAGTCTTGAGATGATCTAGTCAAGTTTTCAAAGGTCCGCATGAAGATCTGAAGAAATTATGGCCACTCAAGTAGAACTGGCTTTGGTAGGGGTTCAGAGGTGATAGAGTGACACAGATAGGTCCGGTGAAATCCGGTAATGCACTATCCCATTCTACGGATTTGAGGGAGTGTTGAGGACGTCCGTATGAAGTGTCAACTCGATTGGTTCGTGGTTTGAAGGTCCAGAAGAACCTATTCCTTTCTGACAGTAATGACAGACTATGTTCTTAAAGCTCCGGATGAAGGAGAGGAGAATTCCAGCAAGCAGATGAAGTGTGGATATTCTCAAGTGATTCAGGGAAGGTTGTCGTGATCCTTGGATCGTGTCCAGTTCATGCTGGTGGTCCGCATTGAAGTTAGAGTGTGCATTTGAAGAATAACCATTGGATGATGGTGTTCTTCCTGAGACTGGCCAATCGGATGTATTACTCATCTTGCGGATGATCTTGTAGATGTTTGCCAACCTAGATGATTATTCCTAAGTCGATGCCTTGTACAAATAAGGGATTCTGAAGTCTTTCCAAAGTGTGTCTTGCGGTGATGAGTGTGTGGTAGTGAGGAGGAGTGTGAAAGGCAGAGCAGAAGTATTAGGCTTAAATGGAACTGATTCAAGCATGGTGAAGATGCTATTCTCTAGTTCATGAAGGTGATACTTATTTCTTTGTAGACAGTGTGTCTCTTGTAGGCAGTGAGCCTCTTGTGAACAGTGTGCTCGGGCAGTGAGCCCTAATTGGCAAGTGCCATTTTGTTCTTTCTATTCTTCTAACAGAGAATACATTCTTGGGTTAATCACCCCATGGTTTTTCCCTTAACCAGGTTTTTCACGTCAAAATCTTGGTTTCTTATGTGTTGATGAGTTTCTACTTTTGATTTGATTGCATTATGTTTCATGTTTAATATACTGCTAATCACCAAGAAGATTTAAATGTGTAAATTGGAGAAAGTTTTGCACAACTAATTCACCCCCCTCTCAGTTGTGTGCCTTAAGTCTAACAATTGGTATAAGAACCAAGTTCCTCTAAAAGGAGCTTAACCACTTGAGGAGATCCAGGATGTCGTCTTACAAGAAGGATAGTCTGAAGTTTGATGGAACCAACTTTGCTCTTTGGAAAGGTCGCATGAAATGTCACTTGCAGTGTATGAGAATGGCGTACTAGTCCATGGTTACAAAAGCGTATGTACCTCCAAAGGGTGGTCTGACAACCCTAAATGAAATCACAGATGCTGAAAACAATCTACAAACCAAAGAGGCTCTTCTAAGTGCATTATTTGACTCAGAGCTCTCCAATGTTATTGACATACCAACTGCCTTTGAGATTTGGAATAAACTGAAACTTTTGCATGAAGGAGACCAGTATGTTAAATGTGCAAGGTTATAGAGTCTAAAAGGGAAATTTGAAAAACTGAAGATGAGAGATGATGAAAATATTACCACTTTTATGCCAAGAGTGAATGAGCTAGTTTGTCGAATTAGAAATGTTGGTGGAGTCTTGGATGAAAATGAGATTGTTGGTAGAATTCTCAGATCCCTTCCTGCTTCTTACAAAATCAAGGCTGCTGCCATTGAAAAATTTAGAGCCCATACAACTGTCACAAGAGATCAATTGGCTAGGAAATTGGCTGCATTTGAAATGACAGAGTTTCGAGACGACCCCCCAAGACTGAATCTGCATTCAAAGCTAGTGCCTCTGTTAAAAGTAAACAAAGGTTTGATCCGGGAGAGAATTCTTCAAGGAAATTGTCATGGTATGAAAAAGCAAGAAAAGATCTGGAAGAAGTAGAAACTGCTCAACTTGAAGCCCTTATTGCAAAGAGGTTGCCAAGAGGATCCGGTAAGTATGAAGGAAAATTACCTTTTAAATGTTTAACTGCAATAAGATTGGTCATTTTGCCTCAAGGTGTCCAGAAAGATATTCAAGGCAAAATCCTAACAAGTGAAGGTTCCAAAAGAATTGTTACTACGTACATGAAGATGATGATAATGAAGGAGTAACAGATGATGAATCAGAGATAGGAAACAAATGTGGAAATGAATGGGTGTTCATTGCCATCAAGGAAGAAGATCCAATGTCCTCTGTATCTGTCAATCTTAAGACTGTGGAAAGAGCTCTGGCTACCCAGATTAAAGAGAAGGATGATTGGGTCATTGACAATGGATGCTCTCACCATATGACAGGTGACAAAAATAAGTTTGTAGATTTGGAAAGGTATGAAGGAGTGGTAAAGTTTGGTGACAATTCTGCTGGTAGAATCAGAGGCAGAGGAACTATTTCTTTTGATAGAAGAAACAAAACTGGTAATGTACTGTATGTTGAAGGTTTGAAGCACAATCTTCTTAGTGTTGGACAGTTGGTGGACAAAGGCTATGATCTCCAATTCAAGGATGGAAAATGCAAAATCTTTGAAAGTTCTAGAACAAAGATTGCATCCGGTACTCAAACTAAAGGTAATATCTTCCACTTGGTTGGTACTGGTAAAAACTACTTATTTGTTCAAGTTGATCAAAGTTGGTTATGGCATAGAAGGATGTGTCATGTAAATTTTGATAATATCATCAAGATAAGCAATACTCAGGCTGTAAGAGATCTTCCAAAATTGGTGAAACCTACTAACAGCTTGTGCAAGGAATGTCAGTTGGGTAAGCTGAGCAGAGTCACATTCAAAGTCAAGGAACTGTCTTCTACCGGATTATTGGACTTAGTTCACACTGATCTTTGTGGTCTGACAAGAACCAGGAGTAATCAAGGTGATAGATACTTCATGCTGCTAATTGATGACTATTCCCGGATGATGTGGGTAACCTTTCTAAAGGAGAAATCAGAAGCTCTTGAGAAATTCAAAATATTCAAGGCTATGGTAGAGAATGAAACAAGATTAAAGTTGAAATGTCTAAGGTTTGATAGAGGTGGAGAATTCACATCCGGTGAGTTCATAGAGTTTTGTGAGAAACATGGAATTAAGAGACAGTTGTCTGCACTTAGGACTCCACAGCAGAATGGAGTAGTGGAGAGAAAGAACCAAACCATCCAGGAAGCATCTAGGACCATGATGATGGAAGCAAATGTTCCTCAGATCTATTGGAGAGAAGCTATTAGCACTGCAGTCTATACTCTCAATCGAGTTCAAATCAGAAGCAATACTAGTAAGACCCCTTATGAACTTTGGTTTGGCATTACTCCTACTATAAGATATTTTAGAGTCTTTGGTAGCAAATGTTACATCAAAAGAGATGAAGATCTAAGCAAGTTTGATGCTAGAAGTGATGAAGGAATATTCTTGGGTTACTCTACTCAAAGCAAAGCATACTGGTGTTATAACAAGAGACTAAGAAAGATGATAGAAAGTACAAATGTGAAGGTTTATGAGGGAATAGAGAAACCCTCAAGGTTTTATGAATATGATGAAGATGATCAGAATGTTGTTCTGGTTCAAGGAGTTCAATCCTCTTCTGAAAGTCAAATTCAAACTAATCCAGTAAATTAGGAAGAAAGGATACATCTGAATGAGCCTGATCAAGAAGCAGAAGTGTAAGAAACTCCCAAAGTTCCAAGGTATGTAAGACTAAACTACTCTGAAGATCAGATCATAGGTGACAAAAGCAAAGGTGTGCAAACTAGAAGGAAAATTGCTCAAAATTTAGATGAATATTGTCTGATTTCAAAGATTGAACCTAAGACAATAAATGAAGCCTGCAATGATGAAAATTGGACCAAAGCAATGGAGGAAGAGTTGATGCAAATTGAGAAAAATCACACTTGGGATCTTGTTCCCAGGCTTAGAAACAAGAATGTGATTGGAACCAAATGGGTCTTCCGGAACAAACTAAATGAAGTTGGTGAAGTAATCAGAAATAAAGCCAGACTAGTCTACAAGGGCTATTCTCAAATAGAAGGAATTGAATTTGAAGAAATTTTTGCTCCGGTAGAAAGAATTGAAGTAGTCAGATTATTTATTGCATTTGCTACCTTCAAGGATTTCAAGGTGTATTAGATGGATGTCAAGTCTGCTTTCTTGAATGGTGACTTAGAAGAAGTGTACATTGAACAATGAGGAGGATTTCAATTATCTGAACCTGGTGATATGGTCTACAAGTTGAAGAAGGCATTGTATGGACTAAAGCAAGCCCCAAGAGCCTGGTATGAAAGATTGGACAAACATCTTTTGAAGATTGATTTCAACAAAGGTACTGCTGACAATAACTTTTTCAAAATTGATCATGAAAACATCTTGATTGTTGAAGTATTTGTTGATGATATCATCTTTGGAGGAAGAGACAGTATGTGTAAAACTTTTGCAAATCAAATGAAAAGTGAGTTTGAGATGTCAATGCTTGGTGAAATGAATTTCTTCTTGGGTCTGCAAATTACTCAAACAAAGAAAGGAATCTTTATTTCTCAGACAAAATATGTGAAAGAATTGTTGAAGAAATTTGGAATGGAAGATTCAAAGCCAATGAATACTCCCATGGCAACCAGATGTAAGTTGAGTAAAGATGATGACTCTCCTAAGGCAGACCAGACAAAGTATAGATCAATGATTGGAGGATTGTTGTATCTCACTCAAACTAGACTAGATATAATGCAGGTTGTTGGTCTTGTTGCGAGATTCTAGGCTGATCCCAGAGAATCTCATGTCATGGAAATCAAAAGGATCTTTAGGTATCTAAAAGGAACAGTTGAGTATAGTTTGTGGTATCCTAGAGATCATGATTTCTCTCTTCATGCATATACAGATGCAGATTGGGCAGAAGATGTGGATGACCGGAAGAGTACCAGTGGTGGAGCATTCTTTTTGGGAAAGAGATTGGTTTCTTGGCTAAGCAAGAAAGAAGAGGCAATATATCTATCTACAACTAAAGTAGAATACATTGCAATAGCATGTAGTTGCACTCACATTTTGTGGATGAAGCAGATGCTAAGAGATATTAAAGTAGAGTATGAGGAGCCTATCACAATCTTCTGTGATAATTCAAGTGCTATAAATATATCTAAGAATCCGGTGCTGCATTCTAAGACTAAGCATATATCTATCAAATTTCACTTTTTGAGAGAGCAAGTGAACAAGAATGAAGTCAAATTGGAGTTTGTGCCCTCTAAGGATCAGATTGCAGTATCTTTACTAAACCTCTACCTAAGGACTCTTTTGAGTATCTCAGGGAGAAGTTAGGGGTTATTACCCCTCCGGTGATGAACTAAGTTGCACTGAGGTGCATCAGTCTAGTGGATATCACAGTCATATCTTGTGATCCAGATTGATGGGAGTTGCTACTCAGGGGGAGCAGTAGGTATGATTCTATAGTGTTGGAATTGCAAGTATGAGCCCTTTGCCATTGATGTCAAAGGGGGAGAGAAGGCATGTGAAAAACAAGTGGTTGATGATCAAAGGGGGAGCAGTAAAGGAAGAGAAGACATGTGAATGGTTGTTTCTGATAGGGGGAGTAGTGACAGTAAGGAGAAGTTCTTGTCTTAATGGTTTTTCACACCATATGTTGCCATTAATGACAAAGGGGGAGATTGTTGCAAGTATGGGCCTAACGAATGTTGTCATTGATGTCAACATACTCATGCTGCATTAATGAGAAGGATTGGATGAGCAGAGAGAAGCAATGGAGACAGTGAAGTGGAGATCACAGCTAAGATGCAGATCAGAGGTTGCGGTTCAAAGGGTTTGTAGATATGAGTCTTGAGATGATCCAGTCAAGTTTTCAGAGGTCTGCATGAAGATCTAAAGAAGTTATGGCCACTCAAGTAGAACCGGCTTCGACAGGTGTTTAGAGGTGACAGAGTGACACAGATAGGTCTGGTGAGATCCGGTAATGCACTATCCCATTCTGCAGATTTGAGGGAGTGTTGAGGACATCCGTATGAAGTGTCAACTCGATTGGTTCGTGGTTTGAAGGTCCGAAAGAACCTATTCCTTTGTGACAATAATGACAGACTGTGTTCTTAAAGCTCCGGATGAAGGAGGGGAGAATTCCAACAAGAAGATGAAGTGTGGATGTTCTCAAGTGATTCAGGAAAGGTTGTGGGGATTGTTTCCAGTTCATGTTGGTGGTCTGCATTGAAGTTAGAGTGCGCATTTGAAGAATAACCACTGGGTGATGGTGTTCTTCTTGAGACTGGCCAACCGGATGTATTACACGTCTTGTGGATGATCTTGTAGATGTTTGCCGACCTAGATGATTATTCCTGCGTCGATGCCTTGTATAAATAAGGGATTGTGAAGTCTTTCCAAAGTGTGTCTTGTGGTGATGAGTGTGTGGTAGCGAGGAGGAGTGCGAAACGCAGAGCAGAAGTATTGGGCTTAAATGGAACTGATTCAAGCATGGTGAAGATGCTATTCTCTAGTTCATGAAGGTGATACTTATTTCTTTGTAGACAGTGTGTCTCTTGTAGGTAGTGAGTCTCTTGTGAGAAGTGTGCTCGGGCAGTGAGCCCTAATTGGCAAGTGCCATTTTGTTCTTTCTATTTTTCTAATAGAGAATACATTCTTGGGTTAATCATCCCGTGGTTTTTCCCTTAACCGGGTTTTCCACATCAAAATCTTGGTGTCTTATGTGTTGATGAGTTTCTGCTTTTGATTTGAATGCATTATGTTTCATGTTTAATATATTGCTAATCACCAAGAAGATTTAAATGTGTAAATTGGAGAAAGTTTTGCACAACTGATTCACACCCCCTCTCAGTTGTGTGCCCTAAGTCTAACAGATTTGTGATGGAGGGAGGTGATTGTGTGTGGAAGTGTGAAGTTGTATGAAGAAGGAAGCCATTTGTGCCCTATGAGGGAAGGGAATCCCCCGACTTCCCCTTTATAAGAATTATGTGTGCGGATTCTTTGTGTGTGATTCGATAGTCTCAAGTTTTTTGATTTCTCTTTACTATTTGTATTGAGCATTTGATTTTGTTTCTCACTCGGGGTGGATTCGATTTCATCAGTCCTATGGCTGGGAGGATAGTAGGACTAGGCTACTCTATTATGGGTGTTTGCAGGTTATAGAACAAGATCTAGATTTGAGAAAGATTGAATGTATGAGAATATTGTTACGGATCAAATCTAGATTTTTGTAAAATTTAGAATTGCAGATTGAAGGATATCTCTCTATTTGTAATTGAAATAAAATTAGAAATCAAGCCTCTATTCAAGTAATCTGTTTATTCCATCTTCTTACATAATGAATTTATATTTTTATGGGTTGTATTTACACCAATATATGAAAACTTTTGAGCAAGTGAATGATTCTACAGTGTTATTATTTCTTAATGGAAAATTTGTTATTATAAATATTTTTAGATATAAATTATCTTTTGTAATTTTTTATTATGAATCTGTGGACATTGTTATTCTTTTTGTATGATACAATGTGGAATTACAAAGAATAAACCAATTTTTTGTACAACGAATTCGAAAGAAGATTGCATGAAATTTTAAATTGTTTTATTTCTTTGATGTTTGTTGGGTAGTCATGTCTACCCATGGCTACCACAACAGATGTTGTGGGAGCCATGGGAGCCACGACTCCCACGCAAAGAAAGTGGTCGGCTATGGCTGGCCAAAGACCGCCACAGGTCGAGCCATCCACTTCGTTCAATAAAGAATAATAGGCTTTGTTATTATTTATGTCACTGCTTGTTAAACTCTCTTAGCAATCGTTACATATCTCAATTTTAAATTGATATTAATTGTTTACAATCAAATTTTGTGTATATATATATAATGCAATGTATTAGCAGTGCGTAGATGATCAGTAATGTGAATGATTATCATTGTAAGAAAAGTTTGTGTAGCATGCAACAATATACTTAAATATATATATAAATGCACATGCAAAGTTCTGAGTTTATATTAGAAATACATAAATTATAGCATGAAAGAATAATGGTCCATATTTGCAGTCGTGTCATTATTATCCATGCTTATTATTAAATGTAATACATATATATTTGACTATGGCCAACTCTAACTGACAGATATGTATAATCGTTGTTCATGAATTATTAAATTATCAACTTGCAATAGTTTATTATAAATGAAGTAGTAATCTGTAGTAAATATGAATATATTTATACTAGTCTTTTTTTGACATTATAATTTGATTAGAGAGTTGAGTTTTAAAGAAACAGTAAGTAATCTCATTATCAAACTTGTATCTTAGTTTAATTCTATGAGGAAGATTCATTCTTTTTATGCTATAGCATTATGGTATAGGGATGGCGAAATTCCTTAATACAACGATTATAATCTTCTTTATTAGTTTAAGTTTTTAGATGATTGTTGAAGTATTTATGCTGAGAGGTGTTCCTACATTCATAGTGGGGGTGGAGTTGAAGAGCTCAAAGATTTTGATTCTGTGTAATTTTATAAGATTCCAATCTAAAAATTAAAAAAAAAAGATTCCAATCTAAAAACAAAACAAAAGAAAAAATTTGGTTTTTATTTTTTATTTGTCCAATTTCTTTTTTGGTTCCATAGTTTTTGTGATTTTCTTATTTTCAATTTTTTTTTTGGTTTTTATTTTTTATTTTTTCCAATTTCTTTTTTAGTTTTTATTTTTTATTTTTTCCAATTTATTTTTGGGTTTTTTATTTTTATTTTTTTCAATTTCTTTTTTGGTTCCATAGTTTTTGTGATTTTCTTATTTTCAATTTCTTTTTGGGTTTTTTATTTTATTTTTTTCCAATTTCTTTTTTGGTTCCATAGTTTTTGTGATTTTCTTATTATCAATTTCTTTTTAAATCACAAAAAATATCAAACTAAAAAAATTGAAAAATTAAAAAATAAAAACAATGGAAGAAAAAAAGTGAGAAAATCAAATAAACTATGGAAAAGAGATATCCCTCAGTGTACTTTAGATATATTTTTTAAATATAAATATACTAGTTAACTTATAATGTAAACTATTGAACATATATCGACAAGTAAATTTTAATCAGCGTTGTTATATCCAAAGCATTTAGGAAGTTTTAATATAGTGTAAGTTGATGATATTAATTTATAACATTGAGTATTATTTTGTTTATGATAGGATTCTCTAACACTTTGCTTATTTGTTCATTCAATTAGTTTAAGTTAGATCTCAATTAGTTTATATATATATATATATATATATATATATATATATATATATATATATATATATATATATATATATATATATATATATATATATACTTAAAATATAATCTTTTGTTCAGATTGTGGACGGAAAGATTTCAATATTTTTATTATTTGAGGTTATAAAGATAGTGTAAGTAGACTTTCTTATAATAACGTATTGCTTCAATTACTACCCTAATTTATTAATTTATTATTGTGTTTTATTTGAGTTTTCTTGTAAGGGCATTACATTTAGAAACTTTCAAGCAAATACAATTGAGAGGTGTAAAGCCAAAATGTGATCTTTGGAACATGGTATCGACATCCATCAAAGTATAAAGGATATGGGAATTTTGTCAGATCTTGTAGTTGCAACTGTCCTAGTAGACATGTATGCAAAGTGTTGAAGCATAGACAAGATACGTGAACTGTTTGACATGATGCCTCAATGAAATGCCATCTCATGGAATGCAATGATTGCAAGATATGAAAAAAATGGATTTTTTTGACAATGCTTTATAAACTTTCAAGAAAATACAGTTGGCAGGTGTAAAGCCAAATTTCACAACCTTCTAGTATCCTCCTTGTCTATGCCAAAATGGGATCTTTGGAACACGATATAGACATCCATCAAAGCATAAAAGATATGGAAATTTTGTTAGATGTTGTAGTTACAACTACCCTCAGAGACATGTATGCAAAGTGTGGAAGCATAGACAATGTAGGTGAATTGTTTAGCATGATGCCTCAAAGAAATGTTGTCAAATGGAATGAAATGATTGCAAGATATGAAAGAAATGGATATTTTGATAAGGCTTTAAAAAATTTCAAGCAAATGCAATTGACGGGTGTAAAGACAAATTCTACAACCTTAGCCAACATTCCCTTCATATGGCAAAATAGGATCTTTGGAACATGGTATGGACATCAATTAAAGCATAAAGGATATGTGAATTTTGTCAAATCTTATAGTTACAACTACCCTAGTAGACATGTATGCAAAGTGTGGAAGCATAGATAAGGTGCATGAACTGTTTAACATGATGCCTTGAAATGAAATTCCATTTCATGGAATGCAATGATTGCAAGATATGCAAAAAATGGATTTTTTTGATAAGGCTTTATAAACTTTCAAGAAAATACAATTGCTGGGTTTAAAGCCAAATTCCACATCTTTAGCTAGTATCCTCCTTGCCTATGTGAAAATGGACATCCATCAAAGGATAAAAGATATGGGAATTTTGTTAGATGTAGTTGCAACTGCCCTCGGAGACATGTATGCAAAGTGTGGAAGCATAGATAGGGCACGTGAACTATTTAGCATGATGCCTCAAAGAAATGTTGCCTCATGGAATGTAATGATTGCAAGATATGAACAAAATGGATTTTTTGATAAGGCTTTAGAAACTTTCAAGCAAATGCAATTGGCGGGTGTAAAGACAAATTCCAAAACCTTGGAAGTGGTATCTTTGGAACATGGTATAAACATCCATCAAAGCATAAAGGATATGGGAATTTTGTCAAATGTTGTAGTTGCAACTACCCTACGAGACATGTATGCAAAGTGTGGAAGCATATACAAGGAACATGAACTGTTTGACACAATGCTTCAAAGAAATGTTGTCTCATGGAATGCAATGATTGCAAGATATGCACGAAATGGATTTTTTATAAGGCTTTAGAAACTTTTAAGCAAATGCACAAAAGAAACTTTCAACCGAATGCAATTGGCATGTCTAAAACCAAATTGCACAACCTTATCCAACATCCTCCTTGCCTATGCCAAAATGGGATATGGGGAACATGGTGTGGACAACCATCAAAGCATAAAGGATATAGGAATTTTGTCACATATTATGTTTGCAAATGCCCTTATAGACATGTATGGAAAGTGTGGAAGCATAGACAAGGTGCATGAACTGTTTGACATTCAATGCCTCAAAGAAATGCACAGTCTCATGGAATGCAATGATTGCAAGATATGCACAAAATGGATTATTTGAAAATGATTTATGAACTTTCAAGGAAATGCAATTGGCACATGTAAAACCAAATTCATGTAATGATAATTGATCATCATATTAAATATTTAATATAAACTATCATATACATAATGTCATGAACATAACATATAGTCTATATATAAAGCCATATAGGCATGTCCAAACAAAGCCATACAGGCATATACAAAAATATACATCAGTAACATACAAAAGTATGTATACAAAGCCATCTAGGCATATGAAAATGTCTCAAAATCTAGTTTCATATAGACTTCTATCAAATAATCAGTGGCCCTTGCTTGACTATGAAGATGAAGAGCCAACTAGTGACTCATCCTCTCTCTCCCATCGAATAGACCTCCTCCACAGAGATTTATCCAGCTCCACCCATTAATACAATCAAACAATATGCACATTAATATAGAAAACATGAAATATATAACATCACATATCTAATCGATGACTTACCACTAGCTGATGATCACTCTTAATCATCTTTTCTCTCTCTTCATCCGTAGTTGGACGGGTTGGAGTTGTGACCTCCTGTGAGAAGCATCAAGAAGCAAAATTAACTAAACATAAATATCATAAATGTGTACATCAAATGAAATGAGATAAAACAAGAAATACAAAATGACATTTTCATGTTATTGGCTCATACCTCGGTCAAAGGATTTGAAGACATCATGGCTATAGCAATGCCTATCTATGCTGACTCACAAAGATGAGAAGGAGTCTCCATATTCATCATCTAAAAATAGAGTTCAAGGTTATTCGACCAAAATAGATACATAACATTATTTAAATGCATAATGATTACAAATGGTTAAATTTACCTCCATATAAGTGGTTTTGCATCTAGGGGACCAAGGAAATTATGGAGGTGCTGGTGAAGCTCCTTGTTGAAATCAACAAATTGTCACTAAATAATATTACCATTGATATATGTACAATAATTACAATCATGTGATAAATTACATACATTATTTTTGACTTATAATATAGATAGTCATATAAAATTAATTACAAATTTTAAATAAGAATATATTAAATCAATATGAAACTTGTAAAAAATTACTTGAGAGTCAATACCAAATGTATGTTGTAATACATCATTAGTGAGAACAATATCATCCAATATGGATGTGTCCATCATTGGATGTCACCTCTGCGTCGCAGTATCTTGCCAAGAGTCCTGTCACGAGTCATGCGTCCCATAATCACAAAGGTTCCCACATGAACTACACAAATGTGGGGACAAATGGCACCTACTGCTCTCACCCTCATCATCCTGGGTGAGATCATCAGTGTGTTGTGCTAGAGACTGCATGAGAGAAATCAATGAATGTAGTGTCTCCACCTCAACACTCTCCTTCAAAGTTGAAGGGAGTGACACACGTTCTGGCCTCAACAGGGGTCTAGGTACATGGTTTTGGTCTTGTTGAGGCCCCTCTCTATCTTGGGCAGAGCCACCACCTCTACCCTGGAACTCTCAAATGTCAAAATAATTAGGAATCTTCTTGAGGATGAACTCACAATGGAGTTTCCTCAAGAAATATTGTGGCACCTCATTGTTGTTGTATGGATGCTCATCAAAGACAATTTACCATCTATCCCAAAAGTTTTGGGATATATCTTGATTCCTACACCAATGAATAGGGAACCATTTGCAAGTCTCTTCTAATCTTTGGCCAGTTTTAGGATTAATAAAGTGTGTACATAATGCAGATTTTATAAAAAAATTTATTCTTCACTTGTTCATAAGACAAATTGTCAGCATAGTATTTCTGACACCTCTCCCTATAGTCATGAAATTTGGTGATTTATTTTGTCACCGATTCCATGTGAGAAATAATCATCTCTAGTGACTTCGCAAGTGCTCTCCTATGATCGGTGCTTGCACTTGGATTGTTTAACATTTCAATTAGGGTTTGAAGATGTCTTTTATTTTCTTCTATTTTCTCTAAATAGTTTTCTCGAGTATCTCTTTCATGGTGAGGACGTGAAGGTGGGTTTTTAGGGTTTGGAGGGTTTTTAGCATTGTTTCGACCCTCCTTAGCTGGATTTGTGTTTTCTCTTGCCTCATTAACTGTAAATGCAATATAAAAAAACTAATCAGACATTGCAAAGGTCAAAAATTCTTTTCAAACTCACAAATATTAATCAAACCCTACCTTCTTCGGCTACTAGACCCTCTATATTTACTTCACAATGTCTTTGGGAGCGGGTTTGGCGAGATGGCATCGTGAAAACATTAATCTCTATTTGCACTTTCTTGATTTCACCTTTCTTGAATGTGCTCGCACTATAAACTCAGATTTTTCTCTCCAACTCTCTTTTTGGCTGTGGCTATTCAAGCAAATGAGTGTTTTTTGCACTTTTAAGCAGAAAATAATGCGATCGCATTATAACACACTCGCATTTTTCTCTGCATGGGACCAAAAAGTCATGTGGTGACTTTTTGGTCCTACAACTCCATGCACTTACCCTTAGGTCTTAGGGTTTTGAAATTAAGTTCCAATAAATATATTGAAAATGCCACAAATTAAGAACTTTACCAGAGACAATGACCTTTTCAATAATCCCAACATAAAGCATGACTTCAACTAATTCAAAATTCAACAAGCTAGAAAGCATGTGCATGGAAGTTCAACATAAGATTATTTAATGTAGATTTATTGAAAATTCACCATATATTTTCTTAATACCTAAATTTTCATGTGAATGAGAACATCACCATGTAATGTTAGTGAAAAACTTGAATCGAAACAATTTCTTTGAAACTAATCAAGAATAATCAACGTATTTCTCACATAACACCTGAAACTTCCATTTAATTTCCACATTCATGATAGATAGTTTAAATTTCATATCCAAATTCATTATAGAATGTAGACAAGAAATTATTCAATTATATAGTCACAATAATATCATCATATAAATTGGATTAGATATCAAATATAAATAATGTGATACCATACAAGTGCATAACCAATACAAAAGTAAACAATCAACCTAACCAAATGTTTAGCACTACCATGTGAACAAAGCTAACCCACCTCCACCCTTGTCTCCATCCCCGTCTCTTCCTCCATCTCTGCCAATGAAAATAAGATGATGTGAGTAGGTTTTTATTGTTTTGAACGAGGGTATAATTCTTTTTAATAACAAGTGTTATGTAGAAAAGGTGGGATTTTCAATTCAATGCAAGGTGTGGTTAAATCTTCCTTTCACTACATACATTCAAGGACATTCAACCAAGAAGAATCTACTACAGATCTCCTGTCACTTGGAGCAGTGGAAATTTGGAATTGTATGGATTTTTTGTTTAATTAAGTCCAATTATGCTCAAAACCCTAATTTCATAAAATCATAAACAAATAGACAAATAACAAAAAATGCTTGCACACAGATATACCAAATGACAATCAAATATGGGTAAAAGCACAATAGTGTGTCATACTTTTAGCTAACTAAATAATTCTGTGTGGATCATTTATGCACGATTTAGTTACACCTATTTTTGTTATGCCTGAAACCACATTGCACCTATGTGGTGCCTATGTGGTTGTACATTTCCTGGCGAAACCTTATCGGGCGGTAAGGTTACGTCCGGTTAGATTTTGGGCGTAACCAAAGAAAAAAAAGGTGAAATTGTCATTTTCACCTGGATTGATATTTTGGAGTGTTCCGCTTGGAGCCCACGACGGATAGCGACCCATAGCCAAACTGCACTGCCACCTCCAACCAACACTGCACTGCACTGCAAGTTGCCACCTCTAGGTACTGTTCCTCAACACCCACGTGCACCATTGGGATAAATAAACAATACCCACCTCTTGATTTGAATAAACCCTAATCACGAATGTTGGGAATGTATAATATTTATCCCATAGCTTATATCTTATAAATCCCATAGTTTATATCAATGAGCTACAACATCCACACAACTTAGTGATAAAGTTTATGGTGTCCTCAAGATAGCCAATGTGGGCAAGAATGTCAACCATGCACACATACTGCTCAATTATAGGTGTAATGCAATAAGGGTTACTCATATGATTGAAGCATACATGCAGCGCTCATCCACTAAACCTGCAACTTTCCAAGTGTCTATGCTTCCACATTTTCCATACAGATAGCCAACGCAGGTAAGAAGGTCAACCATGCACACATAGTAATCAATTGTAGGTGTAATGCAATAAGGGTTACTCATGTGATTGAAATATGTACAACCCTCATCCACTAAACCTGCATAGATGCATGCATATAGAACACAAGAAAAGTTTACAATGTCATGATATGTTTCAGAGTGCTTCATTGTTTCAAAGATTTTGAGAGCATCCTTGCAAAATCCATTTTGTGCATATCTTGCAATCATTGCATTCCATGAGATGACATCTTTTTGAGGCATTATGTCAAATAGTTCATGTGCCATGTCTATGCTTCCACATTTTGTATACATGTCTACCAGGGCAGTTGCCACTGTAATATTAGACAAAAATCCCCCTTCCATTATGCTTTGATGGATGTCCATACCCTGTTCCAACACTCCCATTTTGGCACAGGCAAGAAGGATGCTGGCAAAGGTTGTGGAATTTGGCTTTACACCTACCAATTGCATTTGCTTGAAAGTTTCCAAAGCCTTTCCAACACTGCACTACACTGCAAGTTGTAAAATCCATTTTGTGCATATCTTGCAATCATTGTATTCCATGAGATGACATCTTTTTGAGGCATTTTGTCATATAGTTCACATGCCATGTCTATGCTTCCACATTTTGCATACATGTCTACTAGGGCAGTTGACATTATAATATCAAACAAAAATCCCCCTTCCATTATGCTTTGATGGATGTCCATACCCTATTCTAACGCTCCCATTTTGGCACAGGTAGGAAGGATGCTGGCAAAGGTTGTAGAATTTGGCTTTACACCTGCCAATTGCATTTGATTGAAAGTTTCTAAAGCCTTTTCAAAAAATCCATTTTGTGCATATCCTACAATCAGGGCTTAAATGTGACAGTCCACCTTGCCTGTCAAGTAACTTTTTAATGACAGTTATCTATTCAATGGTGCCCTTCAAATACTATAAAATGCCTTAGTATAATTAAATCATATAAAAATTAAATATATATCATCATAATCTTATATAATTTTTGACAGTCTGTCCAAAATTTTTCCTTTCATATGATACAATCTTTTTTAAATTTTGATTGTATTTTACAACAAAAATGCCTAAATACAACTATACAACTGTCATATTTAATCCATGCATGCAATCATTCCATTCCATGAGATGACATCTCTTTGAGGCATTATGTCAAACAGTTCACGTGCCTTGTCTATGCTTCCACATTTTGCATACATGTCTACTAGAGCATTTCCACCTACAAACAAAGGTTTAGAGTACAACAATAAACAATAAATGATGATTTACAAATTTCATCTCATTGTAACACATTACAAAATATTTTCCAACCCTTTGTACAATGTATGCATATTCTATTTATAGGAAAGTGATAACACTCATCTCTCAGATGATTGACACTTGTCAATTCTTACTACAATCTAAAATTAGTTAGGTGGTTAGCACCATTACAAGTGCCACCTAGGTCCAAACTCATTGATGACTAGGGGCTATGTATTACAAAGAGAATCAACTCCTAACTTTATTTTGTTCTTGCAAATGAAAGAAAGTAATTGCCATGAAGACACTAGACTCTTTTATCCTCCCAACATGAATGATTTAAATAAGTGCATTGAATTTGTTTCAAGGGCCTAAATCAAAATGATGGAGTGGAATGTAGAATTTGACACCTCTTTCCCATATATTGTAGCTCAAATCCTTCTAAAACTTGTCTCTAGGTATAAAACATAATAATTCCAAGACCCTTCCATTTCTTCTTGTTAGTATTTATTTCAATAAAATTTGCATTTTTATTCAAGATCTGTGAACAATCTAACTACATTATTAGTTTGAAAATCTAAACTTGGCTAGATGTATTTGAAATAGATGTATTAGATTGAATGTATATTTAATTTTTAAATTTTAAATGTTTATATAGTTTTGTAAAGTTAATTTAAATGTGTAGATTGTTCATGTGTATTTAATTCTTAGATTTTAAATATTTTTAGTTTTGTTATTTTAAATGTAAAAATTGAATGCACATATAAATTCATTAAATTATAAATTAAATGTATGTTAAATTTTTTAAAATGCAGAAATTTGCACATACATGGCATCTGACATGGCATCTCATCATAGTGATGGCCATGATAGTGAGCATAATAGTGGTGATACACATAGTGTAAGTATGAGTGAGTTATATGCTTCCACTCTTGATAGACTCAATAATGCTTTGACACATTTAGATCAGACGATCCATAATACACCTAACCTATCTAATAGAGATGGGTTGGTGCGGACTAGAGCAGAGTTTACACGTATGATTGACATAGTCAAATCATACAATCCCTATGATGATTTGAATATTGAGGATTTTTATGTGTCACTTGCTAGCACTGTTACTGGGACAGTGAAATGACAGAAGTTAATAGGTCCATTTCATTGAATATGGTGCATAGTATGTTTCCACATTATCACGGACATGACAGAGTTTGGGGTTATTTTGTCACCAAGTGTACAGATGTTGTTGCTGCACCACTTATATATCCTAAGTGGTTAGCAGCACATCATAGATGGTCACACAATGATGAGTTGCCTTTGTATTTTTGCAAACAACTATTTGGTTTTACTCATTTACAACTTGATGTTGATTTCACATCTATACCAAAACATGCGCAACAGGGTCATGGGAGGTTTTTAGAGAAATTTTGATGTCCTGATCGAAATTTGCCTAAAAATAAGAGGGCATTAGTGGGTCTGAACCTTTTGGTACTTCCAAAAAGGTTGGATCTAGGACGATCAGCTGAGGCAGCAGTTACATCATCGAGACAACATATTTTTGAGAGTTTAGGTTCTAGTGTCGATGACGTTGACCATTTGGCATCAGATTGTGTTGGTAGATATATGTTGCATCCACACACCAGCATAGGATCAGTTGATTTGACTTCTGCCAGTTATGATCCTTACATAGGTGCTGACATAATTTCACCACGTGATGTGGCACAGACTTCTAGAGAGAGTGCTTTATGCAGATTAAGGACATGTCTGGCGTAGGATCTACTTTTTGTATATCAGTTTGTCAGTTCTGAGTACAACATCCCTCTCGAGACCATGTCCACATTTTTTAGTCAGTGTAGTGATCAGCGAGCTACACATATGACTGACACAGTGTCGTCACAGCAGACTCCATCACAGTCTGATGCTGGTATTGTGCTACCTTACGCACCAAGATCATTCCATGATCTTTTGTTTCATGAAAACATTGTGATGACGCTTAATTCATCCGATCTTAGTGGGATTGGGAGGGTCATCCATGGAGCTACACAAGTTGCTAATGATGAGGTACATACATTTTAAATATTTTTAAATTTGATAAAATTTAGTCTTGTGCATCATACACGTGTTGAGTCTTATTTAATCAATATTACATTAGGGACCAATGAGAGAGGTGTTAGGACATGACACTATGCAGCAAACAGTAGATGTAGATGAGGTTGGATGTGAGGTATTTAGTGTTTAATTGTACATTTAAAATTTTTAGAACATGTGTACTTGAGATTCCATATTTTTTACTATATACTTAAATTTAATTTAATAGAGATAATTTGTATGTTCAGGGATCTACACATCACTCAGATGTTCATAGATGGATGGGATTAGACACACATGGTTCAAGACAGGGTTCGAGACAAGGATCAATACAGGGCTCATGACGAGGATCAGTACAGGGCTCAGGATGAGGATCAGTATAGGGATTAGTACAGGGCTCAATTCATCATTCTAGTCTTGGGTTGAGTGAGTTCCATTCCACCCATAGGAGGTAGGAGTCATGATGTGCACAATTAGATGTATTCATGTGTTCTTTGTTATGTTTGTCCAAACTCTCATGATGTTATATTGCAGTTATACTTGATGTTATGTTGTTGCGTTTACATGTTGCAGTTAGACTTTATGTTATTTAGACTTGATGTTATATTGCAGTTAGACTTGATGTTATGTTGTTGCATTTACATGTTGCAGTTAGACTGTATGTTATTTAGACTTTATATATATGATATGTATATATGTACATTTCGATGTTTAGTTAAATATAGATCTGTATGGATGTTTTCCTTTGAATATATGGGTCTTAATTTGGATAAAATCAAGTTTTAACTTACATAGTTTTAATTCAAATTAATATATCTTAAATAGGGAAATAATTCAAGTTGTATATTATTCTTCTACATCACATAAAGTACATATGACATACTCAATTTTTGTGATTTCAAGAAGTTTGAGTTATCAAAATTTGAGAATTAAATATAGTGTCATCAATACAAATAGGATGGATGGCTGGGAAATATGTTATTCTATTTTGGCATGCAATGATTTCAATTTATGATTATACTACAACATCTACATTTTATAAAAGTTGCCTTCAATATTATAAAATAACATTTTGATACAACCAACATTTTTCTTAGGTGCATACAATCAAAGGTTTTATATTTATATAAATATGTTTTATTATACCCTGCCATTGCTAACAATAATTAAATACATGCATAATCAAGAATCCTAAGTAGGTCATTAGGTGAAAAAAATACTTCCCAAAGTGATATTCTAATTTAGTTCATCAACTTAACCCCAAATATATACATAAATATATTTTATCATTGATCCCTTTACAAAAATAAGGAAATGACTATTACAAAGTGGAAATAACAAGGTATTCATTTAATAGGTTTAGCAACTCTCACCAATCTATCTTAAATTATGCACGAGTCATTACATAGAAATCTTTATTAAGTGTATGTTTTCCAAATGGGTGATAATAGCTAAATTTAGCATATGATGATATGAATTATTCACTCACTAATTTTTTATTAAATGGAATATAGTATAGCTTAGTTTGAGTTTTGGATCGTAGTAAATATATACTTATTATTCTAATTTGGAGCATTATATTATAACTACAATGTTGAATAATCTTAAAGTTAGTTGCATTTAATGTGGAGCTTTAACTTATAAAAGTAAATGAATGAATTTGGAAGCATGGTAAAATTCATGAAGTTTAACAATACCCAAAAAGCTATTGGCATTGAATTAAAAATCATGCTTGCCATTAGAATTGCTTCATTTCAAGGAATTTTTTGAATAAAACTTTTAACAATTTATATGATATGTTAGGCATGTAGGGCACACAACTATGAATGGTCTTCACTACTAACAACTATTTCACTATCATATTTTTTTTGTATTTTATGAATTCTATAAGGTTCATAATACAATACACAAATTAATTTTCAAATGCATTACAATGACTAAAAATAACTCTTGGTGTGCATAATTTTCAATTATCTTCTCTAATAACATAAGGGATTCACCTCTAAAGCAATACCTTATCATGTGTATGTGTATTGGATTTTTAAATAACCAAAATGTGACCCAATATAACACTTCCATATTAGGAGGAAAGTGGATAATTGAATTGATGTGATCATATTTGGGTTTGAGAAGTATGTACAGAAGTGGGCTAAAGTGTTTATAAGTGGCATTCCAAATCCTCTGCAAATCACATAGAAAAATTCAATTAGAGGAAATTGAAGCTATATTTTTCCTATGCCACATAGTCTTTTATTTTGTGAGAGCCTCATAATCCTAGGGGTACCTATGTAATCCCAAATATAATGCAATTAAAAAGGAAACAATAGTCACACCTTGAGGTCATGTAGGTTCAATACAATCCCACACAAGTTTCCTAAAACCAATTATTTGACACCTTTGGGTAATGCCATGACCCTACCCAAAAGAATCATCTAGTATCTATAAAACCTTCAACTCTAATTTAAATTAATATGTATATTGTAATTGACATATTTTTTATTAGGAAGATTCATTGTTAGAGTTGGTGTGGCAAGGGTTTGGGGGTTGAGATATATTTATAAGTACTTTTAAATCAAAGCATTCTATAGGGTGACATGTTTGCCATCTCTCTTCTAGGTTTTTTTATGTCAAGGCTATAATGTATTGAATGGAAATCAAAACTTGTTTTGAGTCAAATGTAGGTGTGGGTAGTGCCCTTGGTTGATAGGGTAGAAATAATAAGGAAATATAAAAAATGTAACAAAAAAAGGCATATAGGATACCTAGTGAAAATAGGGAGATATTTCAATTATACTAATGAATTAAAAGTGGGTATCAAAACATAAAATCAAGGGGTAAAAATAAAATTAGGGGTGTTTATTAGTAACTTACAAATGCACATGCTATGCCATTGGTTTATTAAGTGAAACCCTTGGACCTTATAACAATTATTTTACCATTATAAATTTTTAAATAATGTTTTGTGAGTTTTATAGGGTTCATAAAATAATATACATAACATAATTTTCAACTAAATTACAACTACAAGAACTAACTATTAAGTTTTATGCTCTTTGTTGCACAAACTCAAAGAACACTAGTCTATATTACACCAACCTCTATTGTCCAAACAACCTCTACACTATGTGATACTTTACACAATGATTTGTACTCCAATCAACTATTGCTACTATATGTATAAAAAGGATCCTAGATCAATTGTAATCCATTTGCATAATTGATCATTATTAAAATCCTAAATGTAAAGAAATGTTCAAGACTAAAGTGATTCTTTGGTTGTGGTTACCAAAGACATCCTAGAAAGCTTGTATTATGTGACACATATTTTATAGTGATAAAAATTTCAAACATTACAAGACATTCATATTTATATTTGAGTGATGAAACTTACTCTATTTCACTTAAATAACATATTAACTTTAAATTTAATCAAATTTTTATTATAATTCATAAAAATAAGCCAAGGAATTTGTATTAAGAATGTCTGGTAGAAGAAAAATGTCCTTTAGATGGAAGAAAAAATCACACAGCGTTTATTGCACCTTTTGCATATAAAATTTGTAGTCAAGAAAATTGCCAATTTTGAATATGAAATTAGCAAGGAAAATAAAATATTTAAAGTACATGTTACCTTTCTGAGTATGAAGTTTTCATCAAGTCATCCTCAAGTTATAGTGTTTCCTCTACTATTTTAGTATTAAATTTAGTAGTTACAAGGAAGGGGGTTTTAAGTATTTTGATGTGGGTACTTGGTGAACGCCTTTGACTTTGTGGGTGTAGGTAGATTAGTTGCACATGATTGAATTTGTTTTCATATTATTTTAGGAGGGGTTGAACTGGTTGAGTTTGATTTGACATCTAAATTTTGACTAACATTGTAACACATATACCTATAATCTAAGACCAAATCAAGAAATAAAAGGCAATAATGAATGGAGACTTTATCCAGTGTTGAAAATTACTATTCATCAATCTTAACATAAAAACATATGATGAAGACTAGTATTGGCTCTCATAAGATACAAAGATTTAGATTTATCAAGCTATATAAGTTGTCAACACAAGTAAAAATAAGCATAAAGTTAAATGAGTTTTGGGCTCATTGACAAGATTGTTCGAGTCTATATAACAACTTTATCAAGCCAATAATGCATAATTATCCAATACAACCCTTCAAAAGTTTAAATAAATGCATTTCATATAACCTCATAAAACTCAACAAGCTAGAAACCAACATTGGCTGTGATTGATAGCTTCCAATAAGAATCGCAATGTATACGAGCTACGTGGTGCAGGAACACCTAGAAAGTCATGTTTTCTTTTGTAATAAGGTCTATTTGACTAATGCATTTTCATTTCATTTTGTATCTAGGTTCATTTTGTAACTCCCAAGTGACTTAGGACATGTTTGTCAAATTGTAACCGCATAATGCCAAAAATAGATAGTTGTCTCCCAGCCGCTTGGATTCAGTTTGGTACTACTTAGGGTGAGTTGATAAATGGCCAGAGGAATGAACCAAATGATCATCGAATGTAATCAGATCAAAGAAGGGTGTGAATGTGATTGTATTGTGCTAAGGAGAAATAAAGCAATTCTATTTTGTCCATTTAATTTCCATTTCTTATAACTGTAAATCGTGTAACTATAGATTTCCATTCATTCTACATTTTCCATTGTTGCCGTATGTCGTCGTGAAGCATTCCACTGGTGAGATTTCTGTCGAAATCAGTGGAATGGCTTCGTTGTATGAATATTTATTTTTATTTTTCTTTTGTTTACCTGTTTGGCGGTGCAAAAAATCCAGACAGGGTGTTTCGTGTAGTAGGATGACCTAGCATCTCCATGTGCTAGGGTTCACGGGAAGTAAACTGTGCGATGGTGTATTGGCGCATCGGCCAAAGGTTACAAGTGTTCACCGAAGGAACGAGTCTCACCAAGGGCAAATGCCATCAGGGCATTGGCAGAAGGATGAGAGACTTGACCGATGGAGTTGAATCGGTGGCTCATTTGTTAGTTTGTCGACTGTGAGAAATTAGAGCATCAGTTTGTAGTTTCTGCTATGTGCATCCAATTAAGGATTTGTAGGAGTGTTGGCGTTTGGGTGCTATCTGTGAATGTTTATGTCAAACAGAGAAAGCGAGACAGAGGCGGAGAGGATGTCTCCCAAAAGTATGTCACAGGATGTCGTTAAGAAGATGATCGAGGAGATGCTTGAATCCAAGTTGGGAGAGTTCAAGCAGTCCAAAAGCAAAGATAGGGAGGATGAAAGTGACAGTGATAAAGATGATGCAGAAATTGCTGAAACTAGTAAAAAGACAGAGGAGATACCAGCAGACCAGAGGGCATTTTTAAATGCATTAAAGTTAGTCAATAGGGACACCATAGATGGGTTACCTATGTATAATGGAAGTATGGAAGCTGAAGAGGTGATTGACTGGATTGAGGCATTGAACAATCATTTCGAATACAAAAAGTCCCTGGTGATCAGAGAGTTAAGTTGGCAAAGGTAAGATTGAAGGGATCTACTCTTGCATGGTGGAATTATGAGCAAGGAGAGAGAGTCAAGGAGGGGAAGAATATGATAACCTCCTAGGAAAGGATGAAGACCAAAATCAAGGCACAATTCTTACCCCTAGACTATGATGTGCAGATGTATAAAAAATTGTAGAACCTTAGACAGAGAGACCTTGATGTGAATGCATACACATAAGAGTTTCATAAACTCAGTCTCAGATCAAAGAGACAAGAAGAAGAGTCAGAGAAGGTGGCCAGGTATTTGAATGGCCTAAGAATGAACATCCAAGATGAGATCAACATCTTAGCACCAGACACAGTGAACAAGTGTTTGCAAATGGCCTTAAGGGCCGAAGAGAAGATAAAGAGAAAGAGTGAGCAGAATAATAGAGGTAGAGGTGGAAGGAATTTCAGAGGCAGAGGCAGTTTTGGAGGAAGAAGTCCTAACCAGAGGCCTAGTGGTGAATCTAGCCAAGAAGAGCAAGTTGGGGACTCAATTAGCAGAGGAGGCTACTAAGGAAGAAGGCCTAATGGAAAAGGTGGGACAAATGGATCAGGTAGAGGATTCAAATTCTCTAATATGAGATGTTATAACTGCAATTAGATAGGGCACCCAGCATACAAGTGTCCAGAGAAGACCTCAACTTCTCATGGTGGTGAGAAGAGAACCACTTTGATTCAAGAAGATGCAAGGAGTGTGACATCTCTTGAAGTGAATCTAGCATCTGAAATGGGAGAAAGTTTGATACTCAAGAGGACATTGCTCAAGGAACCAGTGCAGACTGAACCAACGCAAAGAAGGGCTTTGTTTAGAATCAACTGCAAGCTCCAAGGTGAGGTTTGTAAAGTTATTATTGACTCTAGTTCTATTGATAACATTATATCTTTGGAAGCAGTGAATAAGTTGAAGTTAGAAAAGATACCCCATAGTAGTCCATATAAAGTCATTTGGTTGAATAAGGGGAAGCACATACTCATCAATGAACAAGCATGAGTAGAATTCAGTATTGGGGGTATAGAGATAAAATCTTGTGTGACATCTTTCCAATGGATGGTTGCCATCTTTTGTTAGGCAGACCATGGCAGTTTGACAGAAAAGCTCATCATGATGGAGAAAAGAATGCTTACTCATTCCCAAAGGATGGTGCGACTTATAGGATATAGTCATTGGTAGAAGAGGATCCATAGCATGTAGGGTCTAGTGTAATGTTGGTAGGAGAAAAAGAATTCATGGATACACTAAAGGAAGGTGATGGAGTAGGTTTTGCTTTGATTGTGAAGCCTAAGGGGGAAAAGAAGGAAAGTGTGAGAGAAGTAGGACCTAAGGAGGTCAGAGATTTGCTTGAGAGTTACAAAGGAGTGATTGCAAAGGATATACCTGATTCCCTACCACCAATCAGAGACATTAGCCATCAGATAGATCTCATACCAGGAGCAGTACTTCCTAATAAGGCAACATATAAAATAACCCCATAGAAAAATGAAGAGATAGCAAATCAGATTCAAGAACTCCTAAACAAAGGGCTAATAAGGAAGAGCCTTAGCCCATGTGCAGTACCTACTATTTTAACCCCAAAGAAGGATGGGAAATGGAGATTGTGTACCGATTCTAGGGCCATAAATAGGATAACCATCAGGTATAGGTTTCCTATTCCTAGAATAGAAGATCTAATGGATTGTTTGGGTGGGGCTACTTATTTCTCCAAAATAGACTTAAAGAGTGGGTATCACCAAATAAGGATAAGAGAAGGGGATGAGTGGAAGACAGCTTTCAAAACCAATGAAGGGTTGTATGAGTGGCTTGTGATGTCATTTGGTCTTTCAAATGCCCCTAGCACCTTTATGAGGCTGATGAATGAGGTGTTGTAGGAATTCATAGGAAAATTTGTGGTAGTCTACCTTGATGATATCTTGGTGTTCAGTAAGAGAAAGGAAGAGCACTTGAAACATTTGGAGATAGTCTTGAAGAGGCTGCAAGATCAGAAGTTACTAACAAAGTTGGAAAAGTGTGACTTCATGAAACAAGAATTGGTGTACCTAGGTTTTGTCATCTCTAGGGGTGATTTGAAAATGGATCCTTCCAAGGTAGAAGCTATTTTGAATTGGCCTACACCCAGGACAGCAAGAGAGGTTAGAAGTTTCCATGGTTTGGCCACATTTTACAGGAAATTCATTAAGAACTATAGTGACATCTGTGTACCTATGTTGGAGACCATCAAGGGTGGAGGTAAGATGAAGTTTGTGTGGATGAGAGAAGCAGATAGGAGATTTGAGAGTCTGAAATAGAAAGTTGCTAAATTCCCTATTTTAGTGTTACCTGATTTCAATAAGGTTTTCACAATTGAATGTGATGCAAGTGGACTGGCCATAGGAATAATGTTGAGTCAAGAAGGAAGACTAGTAACCTTCTTCAGTGAAAAGTTAAATGAATCCAAGAGGAAATACTCCTCTTATGATTTAGAGTTGTATGCTATGGTACAAGCTCTAAAAAAATGGAGGCACTATTTGCTTCCTAAAGAATTTATTGTATACACTGACAATCATGCTCTCAATTTTTTGAATGGATAGGAAAAGCTCAGTTATAGACACATGAAATGGGTGGAAAGTCTACAAGCATACACCTACATCATCAAGCATAAGAAAGGAATAACCAATAAGGTTGTTGATGCTTCAAGCAGAAGGGTGTTGACAATGCAAGAAGTGTAGCTACAAAGTATGGGTATTGAGTCATTCAAAGGATTGTATGAAGAGGACCACGATTTTAAGGAGATTTACAAGGTATGCAGTGAGTTTTCCAATGCTTTCTATAGTGACTTTTCAGATTATACATTGTTGGATGGACTTTTGTTTAAAGGTAGTCAACTATGTATCCCTAAGTGTTCAATGAGGGATAATATTGTGAAAGAAAAATATAGTGGTGGTTTAGGAGGACATTTTGGGCTTAATAAGACCTTAGATCTTGTACGAAGGTTTTACTTTTGGCCAAGGATGCAATCTGATATCAGAAGGTTTGTTGAGAGTTGTATGATTTGCTAGAAAGCAAAGGGAGTCTCAACCAATGCAGGACTGTACCAACCTTTGCCCATACCAAATAGACCTTGGGAAAGTTTGAGTATGGATTTTGTGATGGGATTGCCCAAGACAAGAACAAGTTATGACAGTGTGTTTGTTGTGGTAGATAGATTTAGCAAAATGGTGCACTTTATTCCTTGTAAGACCACCAATGATGCTAGTTACATTGCAGGTTTGTTCTTTAAAGAAATTGTCAGGATTCATGGATTACCTTTGAGTATTGTATCTGACAAAGACAACAAATTTGTGGGATATTTCTAGAGAACCTTGTGGAAAAGATTGGGTACAAATTTGTCTTTTAGTTCAGCCTATCATCCTCAGACTGATGGCCAAACTGAGGTTGTCAATAGGACATTAGGCAATCTGCTGAGATGTTTGACAAGAGAACATGGCAGTAGTTGGGATGTTGTACTCCCACAAGCAGAGTATGCCTATAATGATTCTCAAACAGAAGTACAGGTCTAAGTCCTTTTGAAGTTGTTTATGGTAGTCATCCGAGAGGAATTTTTGATTTAAGAGATGTTCACAGGTTGGACAAGAGGAGTGGACATGCTGATACATTTGCAGAGGCTATGAAAGAGATCCATCAACAAGTCAGAGATACTCTACACCAGAATAGTCAGAAGATCAAGGCTAGAGTGGATCAAAGAAGAAGGGATGTGCAGTACCAAATAGGAGATATGGTCATGGTTCATCTCCACAAGAACAAACTGCCCATAGGAAAACACAACAAGTTGATGATGAGAAAAATTGGACCTTGTTAGATTCTGGAGAAATATGGTCCTAATGCTTACAAACTTGAAATCCTTGATGATATTGCTATTTCACCTATATTCAATGTTACTGATCTAACATTATATAGGAGTCCTGATACAGGCAAAGGTACAACAGATTTTGTCCAAGATAATGCAGAGTGGGTACAAGATTTACCACCTAAGGAACCACCAAAGATGGAGTGCATCTTGGATAGAAGGACAACCAAGAAGACAAGAAATCAAACCTATTTTGAGCACTTAGTCAAATGGAAAGGACTTCCAAACTCATAGGCCACATGGATGCTGGAAGCAGACATCAAAAAGCTGGGTGGTGATTTGCAACAGTTAGTCTCTAAGAGGACTTGAGACAACTTTCACCCGGGGAGTATGGTGTAGGAGCACCTAGAAAGTCATGTTTTCTTTTGTAATAAGGTCTATTTGACCAATGTATTTTCATTTCAGTTTGTATCTAGGTTCATTTTGTAAGTCCCAAGTGACTTAGGACATGTTTTTCAAATTGTAACCGCATAATGCCAAAAATAGACGGTTGTCTCCCAGCCACTTAGATTAGTCTCCCAACCACTTGGAGTCAGTTTGGTACTACTTAGGGTGAGTTGATAAATGCCCAAAGGAATGAACCAAATGATCATCGAATGTAATCAGATTGAAGAAGGGTGTGAATGTGATTGTATTGTGCTCAGGAGAAATAAAGCAATTATGTTCTGTCCATTTGATTTCTGTTTCTTATAACTGTAAATCATGTAACTGTAGATTTCCATTCATTCTGCATTTTCCATTGTTGCTGTATGTCGTCGTGAAGCATTCCACTGGTGAGATTTCTATCGAAATCAGTGGAATGGCTTTGTTGTATGAATATTTGTTTTGCTTTTTGTTTTGTTTTACCTATTTCGCAGTGCAGAGGATCCAGACAGGGCGTTTCACGTAGTAGGATGACCTAGCATCTCCATGTACTAGGGTTCATGGGAAGTAAATTGTGCAATGACGTATTGGCGCATCAGCCAAAGGTTACAAGTGTTCACCAACGGAACGAGTCTCACCAAGGGCAAATGCCATCAGGGCATTGGCAGAAGGATGAGAGACTTGGCCGATGGAGTTGAATCAGTGGCTCATTTGTTAGTTTGTCGACTGTGAGAAATTAGGGCATCAGTCTATGGTTTCCACTGTGCGCTCCCCATCACTACCTTATTTCAACATTGCTGAGAATGAGGCAGAAGATGAAGATTAGATTTAAGTTTTATCAGTATTTAGGTATGAGTGATACTGATTTTTTAAACTATAAAGAGTTCTAGCTGCTGCAATTCTCTTATAAATGCCATACATAGAAAATCATGGTTGATACTCTAAATGAAGAAAAGAAATTACAACATGCCTAGATACATTCCAATACTTGGATAATGTTGGGGATTGGTTGCAAGTGATAGCTTCCAATAAGAATCGCAATGTATACGAGTTGTACACTATTTCAACATTGCTGAGAATGAGGCAGAAGATGAAGATTAGATTTAAGTTTAGTCAATATTTAGGTATGAGTGATACTAATTTTTAAAAGGAATTTAAAGGCAAAATATATGATCTAAAGTCACTAGGTTTTGTATTGAAAGCATATATATTCAATTAGACAAAAATTTAACAAATTTAAATACAACTGGACAAAAATAAATGACTAGAAACCTTTGAAAAGAACATTCTAAATCATATCACATGTCCAATCAATATAGATATCTAGATAGATCTATAAAAAGTTTGAGTACATACATATATATCCAGTCATATGTATGTACATATATCCAAAAACCAACTTAAAGCTCCTGGTACATGTAATCTGGATCCTCGCTATCTTTAATTATCTCTAAAATCTTTTCACGATCTTCAATAGGGAACCTCCACTTTTGTTTGGCACGTCCTTTTTTAGGTAAAGTTTCTAAATTTATTTTGTTGCTATAACTAAGTGGCTATAATGTAGAACCTTTTATCCTGGCATATAATCAACAAATACAATACCATGTATGTCTATATTTATTTGTTGATAATATGTGACTTCAATAATGACTGATCCAATGGGATACTCTTGTCTATCACCATTTATCATCAATTCCACTAATTTGCTTTTTGGTTGCATACATCTTAGTAGATAGTAATCTACACCTTCCACATTGTCATGATCTGCAACAACAAAAATATCGCTTGTACACACACCATGTAGAGTTTAGGAAAGTTGTAAATATATATTTTTAATATATATAAATTTAAATTTATATATAAACTTACTAGTACATAGAATATATAAATCAATTTTAAGTTAATCAATTAAATACACACTTGTAACAACTAAATCAGATACACATTCGTAATCAGCTGAATATAGAGGATCATAGACATCAACATTATCATTGTCTTCAAAGGGAGGCATTGATATTAATTGTTTCATTTCCATCGTAAAAAATACCCATCTCTAATATTCTCACATTGAGCAATATTTGCATTGTCCTTGATGCAATCAACACAAAAACATGATTTTTCTCTCACATTAATTACATAACGCTTGTTACCCCGTTGTCACGATTTGATGCATGCTTCTAATACCATTAATTGTTTGACAATTAATAGCATTTGATCGATTAATATCTGCAAATTATATAAACATCTAAGTGATTAATTTATATATATATGTATTTAAATTTAAAAATTTAATTAAAAATCATGTGTATGTACACACTTTGAAATTCAAAGTTAACAAATTTTGACTAGATGTACCCGTAACTTCCCAAAAATACCGTCTGTTGTATGTTGAGTCGTGAGTGGAAAAATGACTTTTGTAACATTCAACAATTTCATTTGCATTCTATATGGCATTACCTACAAGTACACATGTTGGCAATTTATTTGTCACCTATTACTTTCAAGGTTTATTTAAGAATTTAAAATTAAAGTTTTTAAATATAGATCTAATTTTAAAAAAAATATCTCTAGATTCTATATATATGGTACAAACTACCTGCAAGTTCATGTTGACGAAGTGCACACTTCACACATGCTCCTGCTCCATCGTGCTCTCCTTTTGCGTGTCCACTCTCATAAAAATTCAACAAGAATTTGGTGTTGCATCTAGCATGTTGATGGATTAACAAAAAAAAAGCCTTTGCAGACTTAAATTGTCCTATGAAGTTACAAATAATTACACTCAAACAAAATTAGCTTCAAAAAACTTGACATATATTAAATATATTAAATAAGTAATTGAGCAATTTAAGTCTCAAAGTTAAAAGTAAATAAAAATTTAAAATTAAACCCTAAATAATGTACTTACCAGCACATCCATCAGACCATATCTAGTGTTGTTCTTGATTTATGTTGTGCCGGTTTAGGTCTTCAAAAAACATTTTCATACAATGAGTACATAACTTCTATCATGACCCGTATCATCATGGATATAAAAGTGAACCTCTTTGATGATAATTCGATCATCTTTGCTACTTTGTATACCATCTACCTGAAACTTGGCATGTCTATAGCAAACTTGCACAAAGATTGCAACTTGCTCTAAATGATAATATTGACTTTGAATCTCAGTTTGAGGACTAAATGTATAGTTCTCAGAGAAATCTACAATAGAGAGAATACAACCTGGTGGAAAGCAATTCTTTGAATTTGAAATTTCTTAGCTTGCCATCTTGCACCATGACAATGTTGGATATGTGGATATGTGATATTGCGAAATTTATTCATAAATTCATTGTAAGGCAATCCACTCTCTTTGAGAACAATTTTTCTGGCCTCGACTCCTGACTTCATTAAGTATGGCTCATATTCAAATCTCTTCCAAATAACTTGCATTTCAATGTTGTCAACTTGTAATTTAAGATTCTTTAAATTTTCACAATCATTACATATATTTTTTTACACTCAACATTGACTTCATCTGAATCTTCTAATTTTTCACATAAAAGAGACTTCACAAATTGTGTTGTGCTTCCAGAGATAGCTATAATTCGATCAATTACTACCATAGCATTTTTATATGATTGTAGCTGTAGATCAAATTCAACATGATTTCGACAACAAGTTTCATGTACTTTATTTATATGTACAAATAATGGTCGTAGTGTCTCAAGCATCCTTTGAGAAATCTTCGCATTTAAAAATTCTTACTTGAATGCTTCAAAAAGTTCACTTTGTGTTGTATCTATAAAATACATTTTGGATGAGAAATTTTTGTACCATCTTCACCTGTTATTTGTATAGTATCCCTTCTATTAGAAGAAACACGAGAGTGATTGTTCCAATATTCAACAACCTATTTCTTTACATCTAAAAATCTATATTTTCAGGGAACCCTACAAATATTTACCTAATTTTTCTCAATTTTTGCATCTATTTCATTTCTCTTTTCAATATACCTTTGAACAGTTCTCCTAGATAAATTTAGTAATCTAGAAATTGCTTGAACTTGTCTTCTATATGATAATTTCTTACTAGAAATTATAGTCATCAATGCTCTACGTGTAGTAGTTGGATCACTAGCTTGACTCTTTCTATCAATACAATTCAATGCTTATTACAAGTTTTCAACAATTGTTTGTTTTAATGAACCTGATGGCTGTTTCCTATTATCAACCCCTAACAACTCCAAAATAGGGGTCATTTTTTTTCGTCTAAATAACTTTGCAACTAACTGTGCTCTTCCAATTAGAGATTTTTCTTCAAAAAATTCATCCCATAATCTTTTAGAGTGTAATTTTACTGTGCTTTTAGGTAACATAGCTTTAGATGAAATCTTATTGAAAAGAGAATCCTCATCCATCTCTATTAGATGTTCCATACCATAGAGCAAATCTCTATTACTAGGTTC
Source organism: Cunninghamia lanceolata (assembly GCA_027924645.1). Taxonomy (NCBI): domain Eukaryota; kingdom Viridiplantae; phylum Streptophyta; class Pinopsida; order Cupressales; family Cupressaceae; genus Cunninghamia; species Cunninghamia lanceolata. Next base: position 28,784,179 of record BSBN01000334.1, on the reverse strand, counting down.
AGTTTGTTCTTGTACCTGTACGTCACCTTGGTCATCAATATTTTTCATGGGTTGTTCTTCAATAGATGTTCCTTCACCCACATTTCTCTTCCTCTCTCTTATTCGATCATACTTCCTCAATCTAGTCCTTCAATTTCCCATCACAAATTACACTCAAATTTGAATTCACCTACATACAAGTGTACACACATGCGGTCTTTCAATGAATACATGTAGTTAATATTGCATAAATAGAATGCTAAATTATAAATTATTTATTTGTTAAAGCTAAAGTAAAAAAAAATCAAATTACAAACATATCATGAGTAAATTTGGTATCATAAGCATATTTGGTACATATCACATGATGCCTCTAATTTAAATATATCATAATAAAAGACTTATATGATGTGAAAGAGAGAAAACATGATATATAGATCCTATGAAAAGGTATATAGCAATGAAAGGATAAGATTTCAAAGGGGAAGACCTATGATTCCTTAAATGCAAGAATGTGATGTAAATAAATCACACTAGATGTAATTGATTTCATTTGTTAAATACTAATTTGTAACAAGGGATGGAACCCACACATGAGAAATAAATAAAAAGTAAAGAAGAGAAGAGGTGTAAGGGAAAACATGATTGTGCACATACATAAAGCTAGTTTTCTCTAGATACCTAGGATAGTATATATAATGATTTACTCATGAGGGGGGAAAAATATTATGCCTCTATTTTAAATATATATCATAATAAAAGACTTATATGATGTGAAAGAGAGAAAACATGATATGAAACAAACCTTTTTTTGTTAAAATAAGTTTTCTTTTCTCAAAATAAGCCTTCTTTTGCCAAAATTTGTCTTCTTAAATTGTATTTAATTGAATTTTCTTGAGTTGATTTTTTTTTTTTAAAGTTGTATACATATCGACTCTTTACGGCTGATACGTTATTGACCAACTACATACCGACCGATATTTAATCAGGTGACAACTTATCGCCCGATAAGAATACACCTGAAACCAAGTTGGCCGTAAAGTACTTGGTTGAGTATGTCTAGTTGGTATTTTTCACAGATTTATGAAACATTAAACTTTAACAGGGTATTTTTCCTATCAAAATAAATTTTCTGCAACAAAGAAAAATACCCTTTTGTAGAGCTCAAAGTGGAGAATCCATATATGTAATTTTTTTCATATTTTGATTAGTTTTAATATATTTTATTTTTAAAATACTGCAAGTAGGTTGTTAAAATTAAAAAGAGGTTGATTAGAAATTTTAAAAAAAATAGTAAAACATATTAAATTTTTTTAAAAAATATATGGTGCACTAGATAAGAGAGTCCTCTTCAAAAGGGTATATTTTGTTTTTTGAAAATTATTAAAAAAAAGACAATAGTCGATGTCCCATGAGAACTACCAAATTCTAACAAATTTGACTTTAAAACATTATTACAAGAAAAATATACATCAAAATTTGATATTTTTTCCATGCACTAGATATTGAAGTTACCTATTTGGAAAAAGAAATTAGGGAGAAATTAATTTTGTTTTAATTTGTTTCTTGACATCCTATGAACGTCACTTTTTCCTGAAATTTCCAACATTCCAAAATTTGTTCTTACACTAATAAAAAAAATTGAAAACAATTTTTAAAAAATCTGAAAAATTACAGGAATAAACTTCATCAAAAGATCTACATTTCATTAGTTTACATCATTTTAAAATTCAAAACATAAAGACCACTTTTATGTGGTCAAAGTTCAGAAATTTTTTTGTTGTTGGCCGATTCCTTTATAAAGTGTGACACACTATTGCGCTTTTACCCATACATACCAGATTTTGAAGTTCGATGTGTGGAAAAGTCGAGGACTAATGAGCGGGCGCCCTAGTCCAATGCCTCAATTTTTGTCAGGATCTGGAAATGTTGTTTGCAACACAGTTTTGTTGTTCCATAGATTTCACTGTTGAGGGATCTAGAGGACTAATGAGCGGGTGCCCAAGTCCAGGTCCATGTTTTCTTCTCAGATCTATAGTTCTGACAGTCTACACTTCTCTCCTACAACTCCACTTCTTTCACTTCTGTAACCTGCAACCTGCAATAGCAAAAAAGTTGGTTAGGGGTTGTGGTGTTAGAGGCTTGTCTCGGTCAAGCCCCGGAGAGACATTCAAGTCTTCCGAACACCGTTGTCAGATCAAGAGTGCATATCCCTATGGGATAGAGGCAAAATCTAAATGATAAATGATTGAACATGAAGATCCTTCACATCATGATAAGATGAAGCCAAATCTGTATAAACAAACACAATAACAAAAACAATATTGCTTTGCAACAATAAATATCTTGAATGCTCTAAAATCATAAGGATGCCCAAAGTTTATAATAATCTTCTAGTTTACAAATGAATCCCTAAACATGCTTATATATGCTTCTACATTCATTCCCGCTTAAAATTTTGTAATTCAAACTTAAGGTGTCGGCATATGACCTAATAACAGTCACATACCCGACACTTAGATTTAGGTCTTGACCTAAAATAGGGCAAGACTAGGGTGCGGGCGCCCAAGTCCTCCCTCCCTATTTTAGGCAAGGCTTAACATTATAGCACCCCTAGGTCATATTCATCATAAAACTTTGGGGTTTTCTCATCGGGAAATAAAATTAACATGCAATATGCTTATATTGCATTCTAAGGACCCAAGAGCTAAGCCTTAAAAGGGAAAAGCCCCAAGGGGACATTTTTTGACATAACAACAAGTTGTTTTGTTTACTAGTTGTGATCATAATAGTGTTATTCCTAACATAAGTTTACTTACTAAACCTATTTCATTTCATATCCTATAAATGTATGTATCAATACCTAGAAGCATATTTGAACTAACAATTTATGTATTTACATTCTTTTTCAAGTTAGAACATACTTAAATAAAATTTAAATCAACCATGTACATAAAATATCCCTATGAGAATTATATAATTAGTCCTTGAACTCACGAGGAGAAAGGAAAATATCAAGAAGATTTGTCTTTGCTATGTTGAATCACATGTCCAAAAAGTTTTAAATAAATATAAAAAAAATTGACACTTATAAATACTTGTTGAAACTAAACACCAAATTACATTTAATATGTAATTAACTAAGATTCAAATAAAATATAAAACAAAAAATAGGCTCTATTATATATTGTATATCAATCAAATTTAACAAGATACCAAATTACATAATGTGTAATTAACTAAGATTCAAATAAAATATAAAACAAAAAATTAGGCTCTATTATTTAGTGTATCAATCAAATTTAACAAGAATTTTAGAGAACTAAGAAATAGATTATTTACGTACATTGTGACTTTCTTAAAGGATCTCGAGAGAGACATTAAGAACACAATTGTTTAAATCCACCGCACATTTCACAAATCCCAAATAAAGAAGATTAGGAAATAAATAAATTGGGTGTGACACAGTTCTTGGCTAAAACAGAACAACAACAAAAAATTGTTCTATTTGAGGAGAAAATATATGATGCTAAGAAGCCATTTATGGGCATGTGCACAAAGATGGGGGACCAAAAAGTGGCCAAAATCACTTTTTGGTCCATTGTGCATATAACACGAGTGTGTTATAACATGAGTGTGTTATTAAAAACATTAAAAATAGTGTATTTTTTATGTTTTTCATAATACGAGCATGTTATGAAAAACATAAAAAATACACTTTTTAAAATTTTTTTGTAACATGCATTAAAAATAGTGTATTTTTATCTTTTTTATAATGTGCTCACATTATGAAAAACATAAAAAATACATTTTTTTAGATATTTTTATAACACTAGTGTGCTATAATGTGAGTGCATTTTAACACGCTCGCATTATAACTTGCCTTGGAAACTACCAAACCTTAGGGTTAGATTTTCCTTAGGCATCCAACCCAAAGGGTTGGACTTGTATGTCAATGCTCAAAGATGTGTTTTTTGCAAAATATAGAAAAACAACTAAACGTCAAGCATGCTCTCCATTCTAGAAGGTTTGCACATTTTTCAATGTCAATCTAAAAAATGCCACAGTAATGTCAAGCTCTCTCTTACCTTTCTAACTATATAATTTTTTTTACATTTCAAATACATTAAGGTTTTGATCTTCAATTTCTTTTGCTAGTGTCTTTTTTTTTGCCAAAAACCTATGTATAGTATTTTTTGTTTCATTTTTTATTCATTCATCTAAATTTGAAACAAATTACATTTTTACATTCTAAACTCTATTCTATACACATTAAAAAAAGAAAAACTAAATTTTGATTAGTTTTCAAAAAAATCAGGGGGGAGCACACTCAACTTTTCATTATTTAGGAGATGTCCCCTTTGAAACTTCATAAAAAAACATATATTCATTAAAAAAAACTAGCAGAAAATTCAGGCATAAACTAGAGGATGTTAGCTAATTTTCCATTCAAGCAATTTATATTTAATACATAAAAAAATTCAATATTTTAGGGGGAAGTACACTAGATGCTATGTTATATTTTTGTAAGAAAAAACATGAGCAATTTGTGTGCTCCTCCTAATTGAACCTCTTAACTGAGCCAACATTTTTGAAAAAATAGTAGTTTAGAAACTAGATTCTTAGCGCTACAAACTTTGTTCTTGTTGCATCTTCAAATTTTGAGGTCTAATTTCATGCTCTTAGCCGTCAGCCCACTAGTTTCTATTTTTTAACAAGAATTTGAAGATTGTCCATCTTCACTTCCCAACTATAAGACCTTATGCCAATCTCTAAAAACCTTTGGTATCCTTTTCTTAATGATCAACTTTCTCTCATGCCTACAATAACTAGAACAAGATCAATCTAGGAAATTACAATAAGTAATACATACAAAGTAAAAATCATATAACCAACCTTGAACTGAATAAATTAGCAAGGGGTTAGATGTCACTAAACATCAACTCTAAATGTATGTTTCTTGCTCAATGCCCAACCAAGTATTTGAACTAATTTTAAACCTAGCCACCCTCATAGCAAGGCAAGCGACTTCACATGGCTACCATTGAGTTGTATGGAAAATTTTAATCTCTACAACTGGCCTATTAGTATTGAATTCCCATCAACTTAACTATAAACAATGGAATTTACTATCTAGTAAATCTAAGAATAAGTGGCATTACACCACTTAGCCAATCCAAGCTTCAAAATTTACTAGCTTGACGAGCCACATACACACAAGTGTGCACATATCCAAGAACACACACAAGTCTTGACATCTAAGTTACAACACATTCAAGACATCATATCGGAGGCCAATAGCCACTCTAATGAGCCTAAGATTGATTAACAAGAACTACCTTGATGACAAGGAAACAACTTATGGTGGCAAGGCAACACTATCCAATTATTCATCATGACAACATCATCATGACAACACCTCGTAATCAAGGAAACACCATGCCAAGGCATAGGAACACTATCTACTTGTTCACCATGACAACCATTATTTTGACACCTCAACATGAATGACCATCATCTAACTTAATTGACATCAAACCATAAAACTATGCTCTCTACATTTGGTAGCTATACAACTCCTCTAAGGCCTTAACTTCATGGTCATTCCTATCACCAACTCACACACATTTAGCACAATAGAAAACCATACTCACACACAAGATCCCTAACTTAGGCTTACTTGCATGAGACTCGCAAGATCACATTTGACACAAAGACTTAACCATTGATCACACACATGATGCTAACACAATTGACCAAACATATACATTGCACATATACAAACATTTAATTCACTAGTTTTCAGCACTGAGCTTCTACCTTGACATATTTCTCATAGTTTATCATATTGAGAATTTCCCATAGCACATATACCTTATCAAAACATTCCTCAACTTCTTTGTTCTCAAATTTTATTCATAGCTTTATTCTTAGAATTCTTCACAAATTCAACAACTATCAACAAAAGCTTCTTTTGTTGATTATACACTCATCTGAGTTCTTCCCTCTTGGACTGTATTGGTCAATATAGTTGGTTCATTCATTTCTTAGAATGAACATTTAGAGAGTCTTTTATGTCAAGAAATTATTTCTCTTTTGAGACTCCTCATGCCATGCAAATTTCTATCTTTATCCAATTTGGGGATTTGGTGGTATTGTTTCTTCTTCCCATGCACACAAAATTTCTCTAAGCTCATTTACTCCTTCACATTATCCTTGAGCTTGATTTAACCATTATTTCTTGCAATTAGTTGGCTCGTGTTGTTCATGACTCGACAACTATTTGTACCATTTTTCTTTGCCTAGCTCACTCATGCATCATCACTAAAACACTTGGCAATACTCCTTGTGAAGTTGTCTGTACCCCCTTTCAACTTGGTTGATTGTTTCACGTAAGAAATTAACTATACATTGAGTCAAAATTGACATGACATCACATATGTTAAGTAGTTTAAGTAACTTAAATTTAATATTTGATGCATTAGTCCTTAATTCTGAAAATCATAATTTAAAATTGTGAAACCATAGCCAATGAGAAACATGCCATCTAGTCTTATCTCACAACAAATTTAGAATCAAAATGTTAATCTAGATTTAAACTGAAATCCATAATTTAAAAAACTCATATTATATATATATATAAACTCTTCAAAATTCCTATCTAATTAGGAACCCTATAAAAATTTAGGAGAAAAAGGGATATTACCCGTTGTTTCAAAAAAGAGATCATATGGTGCATGATTTGCAAGTAATGAATTTTGGCCTTGCCATATAGAGGAAGGTGAAAAGTGAAGTTACTTCCATTTCCACGCTCACCATCGGAAACCTAGTAAATTTAGATATCTAGCTTATTCTTGTGCTTTTAAATGATGGTGGTCTAAGCCAGCATCGTGCCAACATGGGGCTTTAGAGTGTGTGCTTAGATCGAGCGTGGGGAGCCAACAGAGTCACGAGCTCTAATTTTTCATCATTTTTGAATTGTTCTGTTCTTTTTTAAATGTTCATTTTTGTCTGAGTTTTATTGAGGTTTAATTTTTATTCAATTTTGGGTCTGCAGACTTGTCCTGCATGGTGCAGAATCATCCTGTGGACCCGACCCATTGCGGCGGATATGCCTGCGGGTCTGTATCGACTTGTGCATTCGTCCCAGACGGTATAATGAGATGATTTAGTAAACTAGTGTAGTAATTTTGTCAGATATTTTGTTTTTATGCGGTCTTTTTTTTATCGTGTTACGACGATACCTCATTTTCAATGTGTTTTATATTTAGATAGACTTCGAAATCCGCGCGGAATCAGTAGTTGATAAGTCCTTGAGCTCTATCCATAGAGTTAAATTCAAACTGGGCCATATTAGAGGTCATGGATTTCAAATATATGGTCATGACGCTCACCTTGTATTTTGATACTTGCATGCTCACCAAGCTTGCATAATGGTGGAATTCCAATACTAGGTTACACATTTTACCTGTTGATCGGTGAAATGACAGTGGCTCTAAAGGATGTCTAGATGATACTTAGGATTAGAGGACATAAGACGTTTGTGAGCTATATGAGAAGTGCATTGGTCGGGTCGAGTATTGACAGGGTGGGGTTTTATTTTCAGAGATTATAATGGAGGCATGTCCGCGATCGCAAAAACTTAATCTTATTTATTAGTAACAGCCTAAACAATCAAATGCAATTGAATTTTTCAATTATGGCGAGTGGAGCTAAGGAGGATTTCTATTTTTCTAGTGAGAGTTTTGGATGGAAACCTTAATTTCTTTCATCATTGTAGTTGGTTGATTCATGCCTATTTGTTCTCTTTGTAACAAGGGCATAAAATGATTACTAGTTCTTTTTTTTAATTTGTGTCTTTCCTCTTGCTTCTATGGTCATGCTTTGTGGTTGCTGCCATGTGCATATGATTCGTGCCTCTTCTGATCTTTGCTTCCTTCATGTTCATAATGAACAATCTTCGTATATCTTTGCTCTTTCTCCTTGTAGCCTTCAGATTTGGACTCCCTCCTACTTGACTTCCCATTTACAGAATTTCTTTGTAAACAAGTTTCACATTAAATAGAATATTTGCTTCACGTCATTTTCTCTCCTCAGATACCCATCTCCCAAAAATTAATAAAAACAAATATAATTTATTTAAATTATATACTAATTCTTAAAGAAAATCAGTTTATTTATACACTAAGGAATAACCAAATCAAAATTAACCCAAAACAAAACAAAAAAAGTGCACGACATGCAATTTTAATCATTCAACGGATGTTTATCCTCCAATAAATAATAATCGTCTAGTATTTAAATAATTTAACAAGTATTAGGTGTCGACCAAGTGTAAGCTTCAAAAGTGCTATAAAAGTCAAACTTTATCCACCTCACAATACATACCTAGAAGTGTAAACTTCCACGTCTCCGCACACCACATTTCTCCAACATGTGCAACAGTGCGTCTAATAATAGAATTGCCTCGAATTGCGTAAAATGCGCAAATTTCCACTTCTGGAAATTTTATATCCGAACAACAGACTCACAGAAAAAGCGAAGCAAAGCAAAATAATGGCAGCTCATGCGTTAGTGGTTCCATATCCTGGGCGAGGCCATGTAAATCCAATGATGCAGCTCGCCTTTAAGCTTGCCTCTCACGGAATCTCCGTTACATTTGTGGTGACCGAGTCATGGCACAAAATCATTACTCAGGCCGACGAGAATCCTTTCACCCACGCTCCAAACCTCCGGGCTGCCCTCATTCCAGACTGCGTGGTGGAGGGATCACAAAGGGAGAAAAACTTCACGGAATTTTTTCTGTCCCTGTCCAACATGGAAGCTCATGTGGCTCAACTTCTAACCAATCACAATCGCTTGGGAATACCCACAACATGCATCGTCGCCGATGTATTCCTCGAGTGGGCGGTTCCTTTTGCCAAAAGACACGCTCTCCAATCTGTTTCTTTGTGGCCAATGTCTATCACAATTTTTTCCCTCTTCTATCATTTAGACTTAGGTATGTAAATGACTACAATTGAATGACTGCAGGCTTGGTGAGAAGAAAAAATTGATTGTTTGGGTTTTTGTCGTTGCAGGGTTGGAAGGGTGGAAGGATTATATTGCCGGGTCGCCTCCGATCCAACCGACGGACCTTCCGGTCGCTCTTATCCCTCCCTCTCCTGTGGGCAATGAAATTGTAAAGTGTTTTGCCAATGTGAGGACAGCAGATTGGATCGTGGCGAATTCTTTCTACGCCTTGGATTGCAAAGCAGTGGAGGGTTTGTTCCACAAAACCCCCGTGCACTGTGTGGGTCCTTTAAACATGGGCTTCTCTTCAAAGCCCGAGACGCACTGCAACGAATGGCTAGATTCCAAACCAGCGCGGTCGGTCATCTATGTTTCTTTCGGCAGCTTCATGACTGTGGCGAGACCTCAGGTAAAGGAAATAGCAGCCGGTCTCATGAAGAGCGGGTGCTATTTTCTGTGGGCGCTTCGTCCAAATAATGAGGCGAATCATTTCTCGGAGATGTTGCCGACTGGATTTTTGGACGAGTGTAAAGAGCGGGGTGTAATTGCGCCCTGGTTTAGGCAGGCGGAGGTTCTGAAACATCCTGCCGTGGGAGGGTTTTTCAGCCACTGCGGGTGGAATGCCGTCATGGAAAGTGTCACGGCGGGTGTTCCCATGCTGGGATTTCCTCTTGCAGCGGAACAGATTGTCAATTGCAGATTCATGGTGGAGGTATGGAAATTTGGGTTAGGGCTGAAAAATGCGGAGGACGGGAATAGGATTATAAGAGCTGAAGAAATAGAGAGCAAGGTGAGAATGTTGATGGAAGGGGAGGAGGGTGTCAGAGTACGAAGGGCAGCAGAGAGATTTCGGGATGTGGCCGAGGAGGAAGTGAGTGAAGGAGGACGGTCTACCACTAATTTGGAAGTGCTGGTGAATAAATTGAAGGTAGTTTGATAAATTGCCTGATTATCAAATGTTTTTAGTTAACATGACAGCTGCGAGAATTTGATAGCGCCCTGATGGATTGTTTTGTCTCAATTTATAAGTGGATTACAACTCTCCCTCTACTGTGGACTGCTCTACGCAGTTGCATACGTCCTTGACTTCTTCTCGTTTTGCTGGGTGGTAATGGCTACAGCGCCAGCTGCTATTGTGATGTAATCTGTGTTATTTTTAGCTTTAAATACAATTTAAACCAGGGCTGCGGTGTACTTGTAGTCCCTGCCATGTATTTAAACAAAGGCTTCAGTGCAGTTGCAGTTTCTGCCAAAGGCTGTCATGATAGTTTCCAAAATCTTGTTAGAATAGTTTGCAATGATAGGATGGTTGATGCCTGGTATGATATCTTTGTCATTTAGCAGAATTGTTTGTGTTCAGTTCTAGAGATGTCTGAAATTTTAAGTAAATTTATATTGGAAACAGGGGATTATAGGAATAAACTATTTACATTGACCATAGACAAGGATGAGATACATAAGAACCTAGCCATGGTCTTGCTTAAGATTTCAAGAGCTATATGTTTTAACTAGTAATGATGGTTCTTGAAATGACAATCTAATCTAATCACATCAAACACAAATTAAATTTGAAGGTTATCCCAATATATAAAAGTAGTTTTACAAAAGTGTATTCTATCAATGATGTGGAGCTTAAATTACCAAATTTGTAAAGTACAGATCCATTTTAGATAACTTAGAGTGTATGTACATCGTCCCATACATAGTCTTATATAGCAGCCAAACTTTTGTTTTAAATGTATTACACAAATTTTGGTAGCAAGCATGACATACACTTAATATGAACCATCATGATCTTAGGTTCACTAAGATGTTGTGGCTTCCCTTAGTTATGCAACCTTAGAACTTGGTGGTTCCTAGAATCGTAGGTCTATAATCCTAGAGTATTATCATTCTCTTGAGGCTAGTGAATTATCGTCAAGTGGGTACGAAATGGGCTCATCAATAGATTAAGGATGATTAATTCTAACTCCTATGAGTGGGTAGACTTACCTTCATCTTTAGGCTATGATAAACCAAACATGGGTTTTCCTAAGGTCTCATCAACCTCGACAATTAAAAAGAAACAAAACATTAGACTCAAGGCCTTTAAAAAGCATTACCCAATATGCTATAAACCCAAAGTTTTGTCACTAGGTTCATGTTAGTATTGTGGTGAAGTTTCTAATACTTAATAATGATTAAGCTTACAAAACCTTCAGTAAATGTACAAAATAAGAACTATGTGGAGTAAAGGTGTGTGTATATTTTTTGGCTTATGTTTACCCATGAGTATTCTAAAATTTCATAGTGCTAGGGAACTGCTAGATTGAAAATTTATTCACTACACAAGATAAACCATTTGGTGAATAAATAATTTAGATGTTCCTAGCACATATATTTCATTAAGGGCTTCTAAATTATTCTCAATAATAGATTTTCAATTATAATTCTAGGTAAGACAACAAGATGTGAGCAAAACATTACATTAATCTTCTAAATCTCTTGCCAAAGAGTTGCTACAAATTCTTATAGGAAATGGAAATCATTTCAACATTTATTTAAAATAATGATCAAACCTTAAGAAGATGAGGAAATTTTTATTTTCTTTTCGTATGAGTAGGGCATAGAAATTGGTAGTTGTGAAGACAAATTCCATAACTTTGTGAACATCCTCCCTACCTATACTAAAGTGGGTGCTTTGGAACAAGGTATGGACATCCATCAAAGCATAATGGAAGAGGAATTTTCATAAGATATTATACTTGGGAATGCTTTGGTAGACACTATGTAAAATGTGGAAGTATAGACAAGGCAATGAAGTGTTTGACAAAATTGCCTAAGGAAAATGTGGTCTCATGGAATGCCATGATTGTAGAATATGCACAAAATGGATTTTTTAAAAGTCTTTACAAACTTTAAACCAAATGCAATTGGTAGGTGTCAAACCAAATTATACAACTTTTGCTAGCATCCTACTTGCATGTGCCAAAATGGGATCTTTGGAACAGGGATCTATCAAATAATAAAGGAAGGGGAATTTTTGTCAGATGTTATAATTGCAACTACATTGGTGAGAGGACCAGAGTGGATATCTTGAAATATTTTGGGAGCTTGGATCCTAAGGAGTTGATTGATAGGATCATTGAATTAGAGGAGCATTTTTGGTATGAAGACATCATAGACCTTGATAGGGTGAAATTTTCCCAGACCAATATGAAAGGTCATGAGATGATATGGTGGAAGGAAGTCTAGATAGAGCATAATAGAAAAGGGAAGCCTTGCATCGAAAAGTGGGATTTGATTGTGGAAAAGTTCAAATCCAAGTTCATTCTAAAAAATTACTAGTTGGAGTTGTTGAAGGAGCTACACAATTTGTGGTAGAGAGATATGATTGTGAAGAAGTACATTAAAGAATACTATAGGCTAATGATTATGTTAGGACATCATGAGTAGGGGCTAATAAAGTGGCCAAATACATCAATGGACTGAGGGAACCATCCAAGGGGAGTTGGATATGTGTAATACCTAGATAATTGAGGAGTCCTACTATTTCGCTCTCATTGCGGAGAATAAACTAAACTCGAAAAAAGAGGAAATGTAAAACCACTAGAGAGTAAGAGAAGAAAAGATATAGAATAATAGGATGAGATGTGGTGACAAGGGACTAACCCTAGGAGTTCAAGGGATAGGTAATCAATATTGTAGTCAAAGAGAAGGTCGAAGTTCCCATCATAGAGAGAAAGAAGATGATAGGAGTTATCATGGCAATAGGGAAGATAATTGTAGTAGCTATCATAAGGGTACAAAGGATGATGAAAGCTACTGCAAAGATGAAAGAGTAGAATATGTTCACTATAGGGCAGCTCAAGAGGAGTGTGGAGGGTATACTTAAAATGGTAGATGAGGATATGAGAGGAAAAACTAGAAATCCTTTAGGGGAACCTTTTCAAAGTGTGGCAAACGACACATGGTATTTGAATGTTGAGGAAGAAGGTAGAGGATAATGCCAAGAGTTGTATTTGGTGATGAGAGGTCACCTACTTCATAGAGGGATCTTGATTGTGGGGATTCATTGGTTTCACCCGAGAGATTTAAGGTGTGATAGGAGGGATGAGATGACACAAAGAAAGAGTTCATTAAGGACCAGATATAAGGTAGGTAGTAAATTCTATGATGTGGTAGTGGATAGTTGTGGCATAGGCAACCTAGTGTCTATGAAAATGGTCAAAAAGTTGGTGCTAAAAAGGATGAAACATCCATGCCCATACCGGATAGTATAGTTGTAGTAGGGAGACTAGATTTTGGTGGAGGAATAGTGTTGGGTGAGGTTCAACATAGGGGCATACCATGATGAGGTGTTGGGTGGCATTAAATAAATGGATGTGTGGCATCTTTTATTGGGAAGATTATGGAAATTCGATAGGGAGGCAGTGTATGATAGGAGATCTAACATGTACATGATCTAGAAAGATTCATAAAAGCATAAGTTGATGTCCATGAGGGTAAGTGAAGAACAATTCTACAACAGTGTTGGTGTGTGCATTGGGAGGGATGGTATGCATCGATTCTGAAGATGTGTGGCATTGCTAGAATAGGTGGTAGTGCCACAAATGAAAAGTAGTACTAAGGAAAGGTTGTGAGAATGAGGATTACTAAAGAGGGAACATATAGAGGACAAGATAGATGAACAGGAGGATGATGAGTTGTACTAAGGAAAATGAAGTAGATGAAAGAATAATAGAAGGGTATGTGATGGCTAGGAAAGAGGTTGATAGATGTGAGGAATTGATTGTTCACAAAGGCAAGTGAGTTGTGACTAAATATTGGGTAAGGACAAATAGTGGAACATACTGATAACACTACAACAGAACATGCCATTAGAGCCTAAAATAGTGCTAGATTTTAGTGCAATTAAGCTCAAAAATTGGACACTTTGTCTGGCACAAAACTCGGTACAATTTTGCATGCTTACTTTTGCACCAGATTTAGCACCAACTTTTACGCCAGATTTAGTGGTGACTTTTGTACTGGAAAGTAACAATCAGATTTGGCGCCGGATTTAGCATCAGATTTGACACCCAATTTGGCTTCCGATTTTGCTTCTAGTTTGGCTTCTAGGTTTATTTCTTGTTTTGCTTCCATTTTTGCATCCAGTGTTGCTTCCAGATTTACTTCCAATTTAGCACCGGATTTGGCTTCCAATTTGGCTTCCTATTTTGCTTCTAGTTTTGCTTCTTGTGTTGCTTCTAGGTTTGCTTCAGGTTTTGCTTCCAGGTTTGCTTCTAGTTTTGCTTCCAATTTTGCTTCCCATTTTGCTTCCAAATTTGCTTCCAATTTAGCGCCAGATTTCACACCCAATTGGGCTTCTAGTTTAGCTTCTAATTTTGCTTTTTGTGTTGCTTCCAAGTTTGCTTCTAGTTTTGCTTCAATTTTTGGCTTCTAGGTTTGTTTCTTGTTTTGCTTCCATTTTTCCATCTAGTGTTGCTTCCAGATTTACTTCCAATTTAGCACCGGATTTGGCTTCCAATTTGGCTTCCTATTTTACTTCTGGTTTTGCTTCTTGTGTTGCTTCTAAGTTTGCTTCCAGTTTTACTTCAGGTTTTTCTTCCAGGTTTGCTTCTAGTTTTGCTTCTAATTTCGCTTCCCATTTTGCTTCCAAATTTGCTTCTAATTTAGCACCAGATTTGGCACCCAATTTGGCTTCTAGTTTGGCTTCTGATTTTTCTTCTTGTGTTGCTTCCAAGTTTGCTTCCAATTTTGCTTCTAGTTTTTCTTCAATTTTTGCTTCTAGTTTTGCTTCCCATTTTCCTTCCAAATTTGCTTCCAATTTAGCGTCAGATTTGGCTTCCACTTTGGCTTCTGATTTTGCTTCTAGTTTTGCTTCTTATGTTGCTTCCAATTTTCCTTCTAATTTTGCTTCTGGTTTTACTTTCGGTTTAGCTTCTAGGTTTGCTTCCAATGTTGCTTCCAATTTTGCTTCCAAGTTTGCTTTAGGTTTTGCTTCTAGATTTGCTTCCATTTTTGCTTCCAAGTTTTCTTCTAATTTTGCTTCCAATTTAACACTGGATTTGGCACCCAATTTAGCTTCCATGTCTGCTCCCATTTTTGCTTCTAGTTTTTCTCTCAATCGTGCTTCATATTTTGCTTATTGTGTGGCATCTAAAATAGATTCTTTTTTGGCTTCCTAATTGACACCAAGTTTTGCTTCCATTATGACCTCCTTTGTTGCTTTAGGTTTTGCTTCCAATTTAACAAGATAATTATATAAAAAAAATAAGATAATTATTATAAAATAACAAGATAATTATTATAACATGATCATCATCTATAATTAAAACAAGTGAGTCAAATATCTATAATTTAATTAAATTTTACAACATCCATCTTGCAGTAAATTAAAATCATCATATGTAATAAATATCCATCCAAAAATCATCAACCACTTTCAATATATAAAAATTGACAAGTCAATACTAATAAGATCATCATCATATATAACTAAAACAAGTGAAAGTCAAATATGCCAATAGATCAATAACATGTCAAAATGATACATGTCCAAATGATATAAGTCAAATTGATACATGTGAAAATGATATAACTTAATAATATGGTACTACTGGCCGTGAAAATGATACATATGATAGTAACCATGAAAAGAGGCATCATAATGATATATCAACAATGATCCATGATGTAGTCTATATGATCATGAATGTCACTGGCTACTTCCAACAACTGCCTCATCATCATCATCACCATTGTGATCATCATCATCATGATCATCATCATCGTCATCATCATCATCATTGGCCTCGTTGTCTTCTATATCTACATCATCATCATCCTCTACCATGTGATCTATCCCAAAACCAATATAATCTAGATCTATATCATCAAGATCATCTTCATCTTCTGGAAGACCGGTGTTCTGCAAAAAAAATATTTAAAATGAAAAATTATTATTTATTTTATGTAATAATTTATTTTTCTGTTATATATCTAATATTCCAACATATGAAATGAAACCATAATCATATTACATCATATTAAAGTGCACATACCATAATAAAATTTCAAAAAAGTTACAGCTAATATGTCATTCCAATGATGTAAAACATGCAACAATTGTAATAAACGTTACTAAATACCATAAAAAAATTGTTATACAATTTAACTATCAACTATAAATTCTATTACATAACCTTAAGTGCCAAAATTGTGTGGTCAATGTATGTTCTTTTTCACTATTAATCTAATAACCTGCATTAGACAGAAACATTAAAGAGTTTTTAAGTAGTAGTTGATTAAATTCTCTTACATGTCATTAATGAATGCATAGTTTTTTTTCAATAATTGTTTATCTTAAGGTTCATGAGTAACCTTAAGATAAAGGTCTAATAGTTGTTCCATGGGGCATGTTTAACAAACCAAATGCAATTGTCAACTTTTCACTATGGTGGTAGAGAAATAATTCTTTTTCCAATCCTTCCACAACATTAAGTAAATTCTTGAATCTAGAAAATACTTGCCGCCTTCATCTTCCAAGCTAATTTTTACAACTTTGCATAGGTCTACTTTGTCTATGGATGTGATCTATCTCCTACACAAAAAAACATGTACCATTTTATGCCCTTCAATCCAACTGCATCCAGGCATTTTTTTAATTCCTCTATCTTTCATCAATCTCCTTATCTCACCACACCTGCCCACTTGTGGATAGATGTTTGAGAGAAGAACATAAGTTGTGCAACAATTTTAGGATCCAAACCAAAAATTAGTGTTGCTATAAATACTCCTAAGCCTATATTCATATGTGATCTACAGGCTCCAAGAAAACACATGCATACAACCAACACAGATTTAACATGTATCTCAATGATAAAGTTTAGGGTGTCTTCAAGATAGCTAGCAATGGCAAGGAGGTCAACCATGCACATAAACAAAGAGGCCCTAGTTAGTAGGTTGTATGGGGAGAAGGATGCTTCTCATTTTCAAGACTCCTAAGTCTCATTGCTACATATGTTGCTTAAAGAAGGGCCAATTTTAAACTAGGTAATTGTTTTGTCACTCACTTTGTGCAATGAAATGTCACTCAGTTTGTGCAATGAAATGACAAGAGTCAAGTCTCCTTATATCACTGTAGATTTGCATACAGCAACCTCCAATACAATAACACCATACAATGCACACTTAGCTTTATGGTACCTTAGCCCAGACATGATGCTACAAAAATCTAAAGGTGCCTCCTACTAAAGATGTCATGCCATAGACTAGATACCACTGTACAGTATATATCACATCTATAGTAACAATTTCCTTCTAAATGTAGGGTTATAGTCTATGATTAACATGCATAGACCTCTCTATTGTTTACAAGATAATTCCTTAGTCAACACCATACTAGTGTCAACAAGATGTTTCCACAGTTAAAATAAGAAATTAATGCTACTTTGCAAACAATAAGCTTAATAAACCCTTAGGATTTACATCCATGCACAATAACTTAATCAACCCTTAGGATTTTATAGATAATGAAATAGAAGGTCCTATATTCCATTTATGAGTCCTCTATCTAGATGACGCAGTGATCACAAGTACATAATATCTACTATTCCGTAGGTAGTGCTTAGACATTTAAACACATGGAAGTGCATACTAAGATAAATTTGTTCACAAACAATCTCCAATTTAATAAATACTAGATTGAAATCACATTTCTAATTTAGTGCAAGTCATTACAATAAACTCAAAGGTCATTGTCATCAAATGAATGCCTTCACAATAGACTGTTCTAGTTACAAGTATAATACAACTATTGCAATGTTACACAACTATATGCAATTGACAAAACCCATTCTTTCCAAGAGTCAACTGGTAATCAAATACAATAATGTAGTGTTGTTTCAACATTGTATTCCATTGTGGCTTCAGTAATGCAAACCTCATAACCTTGGAGGGAGTGCTGGGGGGCAAGTTGACCTAAACCAAGGATCTAAAACCATCCCAAAAGCCCACCTAGGAGCAGTATTATTAATCCTAAGAAGACATCGCATCCACAATTGAGAGAGTGGACATTTATAGTTGAAATACCAACACCATGAGGGTTGAAAACCATGTCAAAAAAGATAACCATGAACCAGGCTAGGTTTCCTCAAGACTCATGGTATGTTGCAATGATAGCATTCTAGCAATTCTAGCCACGGTTTGAAACTCCACCTCAAACTGTGGCCAAATTAATGTAGCTTCCTTCATGATAGAAATCTAAAACACAATAACCAATAGTTTTCCACAACTCATAAGTCCCAATTAACAATATTTTCCTCATCCAAACCCTTTAGCATAGGCTTTCACAAGACCACATACAGTTTCACAAGTTAAAGGAAATGTTTCACCAAAATGGTCAGTGTAATTTACAAGAATGGATGACAAGGAGCTTTACTTCAAAGAAAGGTTAGCTTAGTTGAAGAAGACTAGTTGGTGATTTGAATCTTAGTCTCCAACCCAAATAGCAAGACACTCAGCCAACATGATGAGCACACCCAAATTCTCCCTTCCTCTAAATCACTTATAATCCAACCATCAACCTTCTTTCCTCGACCCCAAGGAAAAAAGAAGAATTTCTCCCCAAAATGGTTCCTCACTCCTTCCTTTTCTCCCTCACATACCCCAAAAGCAAGCACATTAAAGACTAGTACTTCCCAAAGCCTTTATGGCAGAGAATAGTTAATGCCTACTGCCAATGATGGCTCCTTCTCAACAAAAAAAAATGTGCATATTAAAATTTAAATGTCCACTATTATATTTCAAAGGTTTGAAATATAACCAACAACGTAACTGTAATGCATGCCCCCCTTTAAGTCTTATAACAAAAAGGTTAGAAAATAAAGACTTGAGATAAACCCTTTGTTCTGTTCACTTAGGAGACCACCTAAAAACTCAATGATAACTACATCCACATGATCAAGAAGACTGACAAGTGACCTATGAATAACAATTCACTTGTGTCAAAAAGCTAAGAAGACCAATAGAAACCAAACACAACAAATAGAGTACAACGGTAACTATTCGTCTCACTTGTATCACTCTATAATGTCTTCAAATATTATTGAAACTCAACACAAGAAATGCAAATTGACATATTAACACAACAATATCCAACTAAGTTATTGAAAATCAACTATTGATACCTCGTTCTCCATCTAGATTACAAAATTGGCCCACTTTTTTCTTTGTAACATTTCCTTTTCAAATTGCGTTGGTTGCTGGGCATATTTCTCCTCCTGTAAAAACATGGCACATGGACTAGTTAAACTAAATAATATGCAATCATTTATTTTTTCCTAGGAAATAAAAAAAATATCATTTAACATATTAAATATACTTACAAATGTATAGATCAAGGCCTGTAAACCTTTCTAGCTACTGTGATGAGTGGCACAAAGTTTGTCAAGCCTAGCCTTGGAGGCCTTGTCCTGAAACATATACTAATTCAATTTAGGTAAAGCACAAATACAATTTAAAAATTATTTAATAAATTTGATATAGTCTTATGAGCAAATTCAGATACCTACGTACTCTCCTCATCAAACTTCCTCCATGCATTGTACTTCTCATATGCTTTTACAAGCTCTTTCCATACTTTGAGACTTACATCAATTAGCCTTTTTTTGAGCCTTTGCTCAGGAGGGATTTTTTTTATCTTTTTTGTTTGATTGTATTGAAATCTGTTGCAGTTTTGAGACATTCGTAGCTTTATTTTCTTTACAGGCCAACCTATGCCAAATTTAGTCTCCATGTCTTGGATAACTACTTTTTGTAGGTGCATGGGTATCTTTGAGAATGGAAAATGTAGATGGTCTTTGAACTGTTGAAGGCATGATTCCTTTAACCTATTCACAAACATTTTTCTAGCATCTGTCATTCAGACTTCCCCTAAAACTACATCATATTCTATCTTGGTATCGTAGCTACCAATGCAAGATGCAAAACATGGTGTGGTGGTCGAAGAAGTCTGTGTCCCAGAAGTGGCTAGGACATTGGAAGCCTCTACTCCTTGTTCCACATTCTTAGAGGTTACTGTTATTGATTTCCTCCTGGATCTTTTGCCTGATCCATGACTGGTTGGGGAATCGATTGATTCCATTTGACACTGTTGATTTGGTTGCAATGTTTCAGGGGCTTTACTAGATCATTTTTCTATGTATCTCGCAAGCATTGTCAAGTCAACACCATCCAATTTGTTCATTGCGTCTACCCCCAAATGGAAGCCAATGCCTCTTTATCTTTGTCAGTCTCATGTCCCTATATATAAATATTTAAATAAAATAAATTTCTTTTTCTAAATTTAGAAATAGAAAACTAAATACTAAAAATCAAAGAAACAATGGAAACATTTACAAATCTATAAATTGACAGTGAATTACCTAATTGTGGCTAGAGTTTGCTCGCTTCCCTCTATTGCTTGACATTTTGAGGTGACCCAGGGCAAATTATTTTTGTCCAGTCTGTGGAGGAAATCATAGCCATGTATGAATTAACAACGTGCTAAACCAATCGTAGCCAAAAACAAAACTTAACAGCTTGTATTTTGGGTATGATGTACAAAGAGACCTTATTCGACAGGCCTTCTAAAAATGGTAAATGCAAGTTATATTGCAAGGAAGGATAATTAACAACATTACTACTCAAATTTACCCTAAAGCATGAGTACATCTTAGAAAAACTTTCTTTGAGCTCAAAATTCTATCAAAATGGATAAAAACCTAGGTCAAGAGTTAACTTGCTAAAAGATAGACGAACAAGCTTGATTGAATGGATGAAGTAGATAGAAACCCCAAATTTAGTAGCTATCTCAAGCAATTTTTTATCTTCTGGATGTCTAGAACCAAAAATAAATAAAATACAAATTCACGGATCCATTGTAGAAACTTTTTAGTAACTTCCATTTTCGACATAGTAAAGTTGTCGCTTCATAGGAAACCTAAAATAGAGGTAGAGTACACTGTGTTGTGGGCTTAAATGTATTAACTTATTTGTGTTTATTTTTGTGTGGTATGTTTTAATGTTGGTGCGAATTTTAATTTTTTTTTGGATTCATTAGTCGGCGATAAAGTCAATGTTTCCAACTCTGACTTTTGCACCAACTTTTAGCCCTAAATGTAATCTCTTTGGAACATCAAAACTAACACCAAGTGCGCCTCATTTAGTGCCATCATCATCCATCTCCCAAGAAAACATCTCCATTGCACCCTACACCACCTTCACATCACAAGCTTCGATGTTTATGAGGATGTGTGCAACCATTGGGTATGGTTCCCTTCCCTTCCACAATAAATCTACCAACATCGATGAGGGCACTCAACATGGTCCATGTGCAAGGACATTGTTCTTTAATGGGACTATAACCTTTTAGTGCAGCGTAATGCAACCCTCAACCCTCAACCCTAAACACTATACCTTAAACCCTGATCCCTCCACCCTAAACCCTAATCCCTCAACCACAAATGCTATCCTAAAAGCCTGAAGCATCAACCCTTAAACGTTAAACCCTAAACCCTCAACCCTAAACACTATACCTTAAACTCTAATCCATAAACACTAAACCCTAAACCCTCAACCCTAAACACTATATATTAAACTCTAATCCCTCAACACTAAACCCTAATCCCTCAACCCTCAACCCTCAACCCTAATCTTAAAGCTAAACTTAAAGCTTCCACTCATTCCACCATCCCCAAGGGATCTAGAAATGCAAAATTAGATATCTCTACTAATAAATCCAAACATCCTAAGGGTCGTCATGCCTCAAGACATAAAAACAAAGAATCAAAGAAAAATCAATCCAAAAAGTTATCCAAGCCCATACCTCCACAAGCAAAGTCCAAAACCAAAATGGTATGGGTACCTAAGCAACAAGAAATCAAGTTAAATGATGCATCTACCTCTAAAAAATCCCAACCATCTACTCACATCTCAAATTCCTATTCCACTCAAAAGTGTCAAAACATTCCATCCCACATTAAGCAAAACAAAAGTAATAAAACTCCTAAGTCTATGTGGGTTCCTAAAGCCCTTCATCATCCATCTCCTAAGCAAACATCTCCATTGAACCCTACACCACATCTGCATCAAAAGATTCAACTTTTATGGGGATGTGTGCAACCATTGGTTATGGTTCCCTTCTATTCTGCAATAAATCTACCATCATTCATCCACTATCCTACATACCCTCCACATACCATCCCTATGGTCCATGCTTTGGCATACGTTTGACATAATCCACATCATAATCCACTATTTTCCCTACATAATCCAGATTATAATCCACTTTTCTTCCCTCTAGAATCCACGTCATAATCCACTATCTACCTAATCCATTTTCCTTCCATGTATCCCTTACCAACATCGATGAGGGTCCTCAACATGGTCCATGGGCGAGGACATCATTTTCTAATGGGACTATAACCTTTCAATGTTGTGTAACATAACCTTCAACCCTCAACCCTAAACACTATACCTTAAACCCTAATCCCTCCACCCTAAACCCTAATCCCTCAACCGTCAACGCTATCCCTAAAGCCTGAAGCCTAAACCCTTAAAGCTTAAACCGTCAACCCTATCCCTAAACCCTGAACCCTAAACATTATACCTTAAACTCTAATCCCTCATAGTAAACCCTAAACCCTCAACCCTAAACACTATATCTTAAACTCTAATCCCTCAACACTAAACCCTAATCCCTCAACCCTAAACCCTAATCCCTTATCGCTAAACCCTAAACCCTATCCTTGAAGCCTCAACCCTCAACAATTTAACCTTAAATCCTAAACCCTATCCCTAAACCATCAACCCTAAACAATACTTTGCCTTAAAAACTTGAATCCCTCAACTCTAAATCGTAAACCCTAAACCCTAAACCCTCAAACCTCAACACTATACCTTAAACCCTCAACCCTAATCTTAAACCTAAACTTAAAGCTTCCACTCATTCCACCATCCTCAAGGGATCTAGAAATGCAAAATTAGATGCCTCTACTGATAAAGCCAATAAATCTACCATCATTCATCTACTATCCTACATACCCTCGACATACCATCCCTATGGTCCATGCTTTGGCATAAGTCTGACATAATCCACATCATAATCCACTATTTTCCCTACATAATCCACTTCATAATCCACTTTTCTCCTCTCTAGAATCCACGTCATAATCCACTATCTGCCTAATCCATTTGCCTTCCATGTATCCCTTACCAACATCGATGAGGGCACTCGACATGGTCCATGGGTGAGGACATTGTTCTCTAATGGGACTATAACCTTTTAGTGCAATGTAACACAACCTTCAACGCTCAACCCTAAACACTATACCTTAAACCCTAATCTCTCCACCCTAAACCCTAATCCATCAACCGTAAATGCTATCCCTAAAGCCTGAAGCCTCAACCCTTAAACCTTAAACCGTCAACCCTATCCCTAAACCCTCAACCCTAAACACTATACCTTAAACTTGAATCCCTCAACACTAAACCCTAAACACTATATCTTAAACTCTAATCCCTCAACACTAAATCCTAATCCCTCAACCCTAAACCCTAATCCCTTATTGCTAAACCTTAAACCCTATCCCTAAAGCCTCAACCCTCGACACTTGAACCTTAAATCCTAAACCCTCAACCCTAAATAGTATTGTGCCTTAAACCCTAATCCCTCAACTATAAACTGTAATCCCTCAACCCTAAACCCTAATCCCTAAACCATCAAACCTCAACCCTCAACCCTCAAATCTAATCTTAAAACTAAACTTAAAGCTTCCACTCATTACACCATCCTCAAGGGATCCAAAAATGCAAATTTAGATGCCTCTACTAATAAAGCTAATAAATCTACCATCATTCATCTACTATCATACATACCCTCCACATACCTTCCCTATGGTCCATGCTTTGGCATAAGTCTGACAAAATCCACATCATAATCCACTATTTTCCCTACATAATCCATGTCATAATCCACTTTTCTCCCCTCTAGAATCCATGTCATAATCCACTATCTGCCTAATCAATTTGCCTTCCATGTATCCCTTACCAACATCGATGAGGGCGCTCGACATTGTTCTCTAATGGGACTATAACCTTTCAGTGCAGCGTAACACAACCTTCAACCCTCAACCCTAAACACTATACCTTAAACCCTAATCCCTCCACCCTAAACCCTAATCCCTCAACCGTAAATGCTATCCCTAAAGCCTGAAGCCTCAACCCTTAAACCTTAAACCGTCAACCTATCCCTAAACCCTCAACCCTAAACACTATAACTTAAACTCCAATCCCTCAACATTAAACCCTAAACCCTCAACCCTAAACACTATATCTTAAACTATAATCCCTCAACACTAAACCCTAAACCCTCAACGGTAAACAATACACCTTAAACTCTATAATCCACATCATAAATCACCATGTTCCTAATCCATTTGCCTTCAATGTATCCCTTACCAACATCAATGAGGTCACTCGACATGGTTCTCTAATGGGACTATAACCCTCAAGTCTAAACCCTAATCCCTCAACTCTAAACCGTAATCCCTAAACCCTCAACTCTAAACCCTAAACCCTGTTGGGACAGGAAAATTTAACAATTTTTCTGTACTTCTATCCATCCCATTTTCAACCAAGATCAGAACATTATACCCTTAATTTCATAATAGTAATCAATTGTGTTACAATATCCATAATTAACCTAAGTCTTGCTTATCCATTCCACAAATTGTACCCTTTGCCTTTCCTAAGAACATATCGGCCCAATGTGACCCTATCGTTGGAACCTTTCACTTTGCTATACCGATGGCTCGATAAAGATATAGTATCACTATATTAGTAAATCAATGATCTATCAGGGTAACCTTTGAGGTCATCCCACTGATAGACCAACAAAATGGAATAAAATGAGCTTATCGGGATACCATATAGACATCGATGGAAACCACATCATGGTTCCACTAACAGGCCAATAAAGTTGGTAGAAGAAGGTTATATGACCGTAACATGTGGATTTCGGTAGAATACATATCACACCCTCATTGATGACTCAATGAACTTGATAGGAGTTAGCCTATCACCAGAACTTGTCAACTTCGGCAGAACTTATATACGAGTTCCCTCGACATGTTGATAAAACCAACAAAGACAAAAACATCATTGTAGCATGTAAGGATCGGTGGAACTAAGGATGAAGTTTCACCGATAGCTTGAAATAACTATAAAACATTGAGGATATTAAGAACATCATTCAGACTAGGGCACATTGGAGCAACTTCATATGGAACCTCACTGATGGACTGAGAAAGGGAAATTTATTGATGGAAGGGATGGACTTCGATGGAGAATAAAATAAAGCCTCAACAATACGATGATGATTTTTAGACAAGATTGATGTGACATTCCAAGACATAACTCAAATATTTGCAATTAATAAACTGGCCCAATGCCAAGATACACATCGATGGTGCATTTATGAGCTGAGATTGAAATAAGTTATTCCACTCTTGTAAGATTTGGCTCAAGAAGGTTATATAACTGGAACATGTCAACTTCGGCAGAACTTATATACGAGTTCCCCTAACATGGTGATAAAACCAACAAAGACAAAAACATCATTGTAGCATGTAAGGATCAGTGGAACTAAGGATGAAGTTCCACCGTGTTGGTAATTTTTCCCGAATCAGCAGTGGGTTTGCCAGTTCCAATGCACGGGCAGATTCGGCCAACGAATACGGGAGGTTGCGTGAGCTGCCTCCCCTTCACTTCTAGTTCTGCCACACCAAGGGGGGTATCCCTATAGCTAAAGATTTAACATTTACTCTCCAAATGATAGAAAAATTTAACTTTGTGATAATAGTCAGAATACTCTCATGTATGGACCAAGATTTGAATGACAAATCACAAGTTTAGCAACACTCTTGGACATGCGTGTCTGGTTAAGGATGAGAGCATGCAGGGGGTTCCTAATTCCTACTCCTACACTAATAGATGTAAGTTATGAAAAGATGGATTTTATGACTTGGATGCAAGACAAGGGGTTTTGGGTTATAACTACTAACCCAGGAGCAGATTGGTGCCTATCTCAGGGCAAGGAGTCAACTAGATGTATGCAACGGATGGTTTACAACTAACATTCAAGTTTCAAGGGGTTGGATTGATGCTTGCCTTACAAACATCACCCAAGAATGGGTATTCAGCTGCCTCTACTTACAGATATCCCTGCTGACATACAACCTTCTCCATGCTTAACCTAAAATAGTTTAATCCATTCCTTGAATGAAAGTTAGAGATGAAGCATGTGATATAGAACCCTGTATCCTAGAATCTATGAAACCCTTAGCAACCAGATTCAAAAGAAAGAGATGCATGCAGCAAAGGAGACAAACAGATAAACACATGCATAAGAGTATTTTTCATCTATATCAACATGAAACTGAACATACATACAAAATACATTCATGATGCAACTCATAAACTCCAAAATGAGATAAAATAGCCAGGAGATGCCCTGTTTTTCACTATTTACACAAAAACACCTAGGTCTTCAACCCCACAATGAGTGACATAGCTTCTCTTTTATAGCACAAGTGTGTACATTCAGCAATTAATTACAAAAGCCTTCTCAAAAATTTGAAATTCTACCAGATACAGAGCACCATGAGAATGGCACTCGAAACAATTAATGTAGTAGGCTGAAAAGAAAGCTGGGAGTGGTTGAACTTGAGCCCCACACCGCCACCTGAGAATTCTCTTCTTCAATCGGGTAGCTACTTAATCAATCAAGCCATACCTCTGCAATCCTTGTGCCATTAATGGCACACCAACCCGTAGGACGTAGCAACTGTTCACACTCTGAAAATTACTGCTAGAAGAGATACAGCGAGCACGGGAAATCCCACGCTAATGAAAGTTTGAACCATGACCATCGAAATCCTCCCTATCGCTGAGATCTGCGGTGTCAAAACTGTCTAAAAAGTCAAGAACCAATAAAAACGTGCCATGTAGGCACCTCATGCATTCATCACTGACTAATCCAGAAATGTGAGATCAATAATCCCACATTCACCTCGCAATGCCTGCTTGAGTATCTTATAAACCAAGCCATGTGCAAACCTAGCGTCATGCGCTTTTTCCCTGCACGACTAGCAGACCACCTGCCACCAACCTGTTGCTTTGACTCCTGCTAACATAAAAGACCCAATCGGCGAGACCAACTCCATCGGCGGGTTCAAAAAATCACCTGTCGATATCACTTGCCACTTTGATGACCACCCCGCTAGATCAGTGAGACCAACTCCATCGGCCAAACTCCAGCTAGCTTCCCCAATACGGAATATCACTCTAACCAACTTACATACACTTCATCGGCCCGTTGGAAAGACTCTTTAACACCACTGCCAATGGACAATGTCTGGGCGATGAAAGGAACAAGCCACTGTGGACAACATAATTGCTGAAACAAAAACCAACTCACGCCGACGGACTTAGAAATTTTAGGGTTCGAGGGAAAAACCTACAAACGCCCAAGCTTAAAACCCTAAACATAAATGATTACTAACATAGGCTCTATTTGGGATGCATGCCTCTTGTAGGCATGGCAAGAACCTCGAATCTCTGGTTTCACAGATTGGGCCTTATCCATTGGGCAACAGAGTCAAACATTGCACCGACCTGCACACAAAACACATTTATTAAAAATTACTTGGTGGCCCAGGGCCACCAAAAAGGAAAAACCAGTGTTTTCCTTTGTCAAACACTTGATTCTCTTCTGATCTCACTGGGTCAAGCCTGAAGATGCTGCCATGATTTACCCACAAACAACCCTTGTCATTTGCATATTCAAACATCTCATTTAGCTTGCCCCTGTCAAACCTTATGCAAACAACCATCAGCATCAAGCAACATGTGAATGTTATATTTATGAAACAATGCATATTTATATGGCATATAGCACTTGTCATCATCTGTATCAACAACATGCATTCTAAAATGATTCCTAGCTGGATTGAAAACTGAAAACATTCATAGTCCACCATATAACTAGGAGCATCAGGCCTCATTGTATCATAAGTTGGCATATCAAGGAAGAAGCTCTCAAATCCATATTTGTGCACTTCGTGCACACAACCATCAGCTGCACCAAATAGAAAAAACTCAGATTCTGGAACCTCCCTGCAACAATCTTCATGATATATGTTGGTTGCTCTTTCATTAGGATGAAAAATAGAATCCGTATCAATTACATTGCTTAGATCCTCACCATACTCAAACAGATCCTCCTCACTATATGTGTCAGAAAAAACTGATCCAAGTGTTTCAATTTCATTATAATATGCTACTGGTTCATGGGCAACAAAACATGCCTTTTCATTATTAGTGAATTCTCTTTGTGGAGGAGTATCAGCTTGTGTGTCATAGACAAAACTATAATCAAATAAAGAACAATCATGCTCAGCACTAGCACTTGTTTCAATTTCTAATTGCTCTTCATTATTTCCATGTGTCTAAATAAAAGGCAATGATTCAAACATGGAACTGCTCCTCTATTTGCTGATTTCTTCTCTATCTTGAGCACATACTCACAATCATCTCCACAAATCCATTCAAATAGATGTTCATTTCTGTCCATTACCTCATCATTATTTTTAGAACCGGACACCTCAACCTTGCAACGGGGGTCATCATTGATCCTTCTACTAGCATCCTCAACTGATGTATTTTCATTCTAATTTTTATCTTCACATGATGCCATAATCACTTGGTCATTTGTAGCCTTACAACTATTATTCACACCAAAGCCTGTGGACAGGGAATTCTGCATATGCTCATTTCTGATTTTTTCTATATTTTCTAAAAGCTTGTATGCCATTTGCATACTTGTTATCTTGAATTTCCTCAACAATGCACTAGAGCCCTCCTCGAAAGCTTCAAAATACATGCCAACACAGGCTGAAGTATCAGGTCTGAAGCCTTCAGGGATTTGTGAAAGGGCAACTACAAATCTATGACTGAAATCAATAGCAGGCTCTTTATCTTGTCTTCTAATTTCCATTAATCTTGCAACAAGATTAGCAGGTTCTCTTGCAAATTCTTTTCTAAAATAGTTAGTAAGTTCATCCCAACAGGAAAAGAATTTCTTTGGAAAGCTCAAATACCAATCTCTGGCTCTAGCACCAAAGGATCTAACAAAAAATCTCATCCACATATCCTCATCCCTAA
Source organism: Cunninghamia lanceolata (assembly GCA_027924645.1). Taxonomy (NCBI): domain Eukaryota; kingdom Viridiplantae; phylum Streptophyta; class Pinopsida; order Cupressales; family Cupressaceae; genus Cunninghamia; species Cunninghamia lanceolata. The sequence goes on along the minus strand of BSBN01000334.1, from coordinate 28,754,941 downwards.
ATGAATGTCTCTCCATGAAGCAGTGAAAGTTTTGGATATGTGCACCCCCATCACACACATTGTGTCCATTAAATCTGGGCATCTGATTGTAAATTTTAGTAGGCATACTTTCAACTTGATAATCAACCCATGACAAATCTAATTGGTCATACAAAGGATCAAAAGAGCTTACAAGAGGGTTATCATTCTGACTGGTAGACACAACAGGGTTACTACTATTTAACTCAGCCTATCGGGCTTCTAAGGATATCAACCTATTCTTTATTTCTTCAAATTTTTACTCAATACATCATCCCCCTCTTGACTGAGTATGGGTGAATACATACTTGGATTCATATAAACTTCATTCTTAGACATCTTATGTCTATCTAAGGCCTAAGGCTTCCCCCTAGCATCTAACTTATGCAATAAAACAACAAATATAAATGGGAAGGAGCTAGGTACCTTTTCTCATCTAGATGCTGAAGCTTTGAACATAATATTTTTAGATCACAATAACATACATCAGTGTTTCATGTGCACTAAATTTTTTTTGCAGAGTTGCCACCTCTCCAAAGAGGATAAAAATTTCAAACAGTTGAAAGCTCATCAAATATTTTTCTGAGTTCATTCTACTAGTAGAGCACCATATTCACATGAAAGAACTAGATATGCAGCAATGATTTCACATTATTTGACTCTTTTCCCCAGCAGAGTCACCAATTTGTTGGTATTTTTTCTAGAATCAGTAGTGGGTTTGCTAGTTCTAATGCACGGGCAGATTCGACCAACGAATACGGGAGGTTGCGTGAGCTACCTCCCCTTCACTTCTGGTTCTTCCACACCAAGGGGGGTATCCCTATAGCTAAAGATTTAACATTTACTCTCCAAATGATAGAAAAATTTAACTTTGTGATAATAGGCAGAATACTCTCATGTATGGACCAAGATTTGAATGACAAATCACAAGTTTAGCAACACTCTTGGACATGCGTGTCTGGTTAAGGATGAGAGCATGCAGGGGGTTCCTAATTCCTACTCCTACACTAATAGATGGAAGTTATGAAAAGATGGATTTTATGATTTGGATGCAAGACAAGGGGTTTTGGGTTATAACTACTAACCTAGGAGCAGATCGGTGCCTATCTCAGGGCAAGGAGTCAACTAGACGTATGCAACAGATGGTTTACAACTAGCATTCAAGTTTCAAGGGGTTGGATTGATGCTTTCCTTACAAACATCACCCAAGAATGGGTATTCAGTTGCCTCTACTTACAGATATCCCTGCTGACATACAACCTTCTCCATGCTTAACCTAAAATAGTTTAATCCATTCCTTGAATGAAAGTTAGAGATGAAGCATGTGATACAGAACCCTGTATCCTAGAATCTATGAAACCCTTAGCAACCAGATTCAAAAGAAAGAGATGCATGCAGCAAAGGAGACAAACAGATAAACACATACATAAGAGCATTTTTCATCTATATCAACATGAAACTGAACATATGTGCAAAATACATTCATGATGCAACTCATAAACTCCAAAATGAGATAAAACAGCTAGGAGATGCCCTATTTTTTACTATTTACACAAAAACGCCCAGGTCTTCAACCCCACAATGAGTGACATAGCTTGTCTTTTATAGGACAATTGTGTACATTTAGCAATTAATTACAAAAGCCTTCTCAAAAATTTAAAATTCTACCAGATATAGAGCATCGTGAGAATGGCACTCAAAACAATTAATGCAACAAGCAGAAAAGAAAGCTGGGAGTGGTTGAACTCGAGCCCCACGCTGCCACCTGAGAATTCTCTTCTTCAATTTGGTAGCTACCTAATCAATCAAGACATACCTCTGCAATCCCTGTGCCATTAATGGCACACCAACTCGTAGGACATAGCAACTGTTCAAACTCTGAAAATTTCTGCTAGAAGAGATACAGCGAGCACGAGAAATCCCACACTGATGAAAGTTTGAACCATGACCATCAAAATCCTCCCTACTACTGAGATCTGCGGTGTCAAAACAGTCTGATAAGTTAAGAACCAATACAAACGTGCCATGTAGGCACCTCGTGCATCCATCACTAACTAGTCCAGAAATGTGAGATCAATAATCCCACATTCACCCTGCAATCCCTGCTTGAGTATCTTATAAACCAAGCCATGTGCAAACCTAGCATCATGTGCTTTTGCCCTACATGACTAGCAGACCACCTGCCACTAGCTCGTCGCTTTGACTCCTGCCGACATAAAAGACCCAATCGGTGAGACCAACTCCATCGGCAGGTTCAAAAAATCACCTGCCGATATCGCTTGCCACTTCGATGACCACCCCGCCAGATTGGTGAGACCAACTCCATCAGCCAAATTCCAGCTAGCTTCCTTGATACAGAATGTCACTCCAACCAACTTACATACACTTCATTGACCCATCAGAAAGACCCTTTAACACCACTGCCGATGGACAATGTCTGGGTGATGAAAGGAACAAGCCACTGTGGACAACATAATCGCTGAAACAAAAACCAACTCACGCCGATGGACTCAGAAATTTTAGTGTTTGAGGGAAAAACCTACAAACACCCAAGCTTAAAACCCTAAACATTAATGATTACTAACACACCGATAGCCTGAAATAACTATGAAACATTGAGGATATGAAGAACATCGGCTGGACTAGGGCACATCGAGGTAACTTCATATGGAACCTCGCCAATGGATCGAGAAAAGGAAATTTATCAATGGAAGGGATGGACTTCGGTGGAATATAAAACAAAGTCTCAGTGATACAGCGATGATTGTCAGACAACATTGATGTGACATTCCAAGACGTCGATCGAATATTTGCAATTAATAAACCGGCTCAATGGAAAGATACACATTGATGGTGCATTTATGAGCTGAGATTGAAATAAGTTATTCCATCCCTATAATATTTAGCTAAAGAAAGAAGGAGAAAGGAATTTTGACCTCTCGCAGAGAAAGGAGTAGAAAAAGGCCAACTAGAAATATATTTCAAGTAAGTATATTGGTCCTGATTGTAAATTTATACTGTATAGAAGCTTTGGAGTCTGCATTATGGAAAATAATCCAGAGAAACATAAAGCTAAAAAGCAGAAGGTTGAGAAAAGATCACCTTATCAAGATTTAATTGACTAATGCCCAGGGTTTGGGCCAAGACCAAAAAGAAGTGCCCAGACTAATCCCTCCATAGATAAATTGATAGACGAATATAAGGAGTTAGGAGATGTTTGGACCCCTCTTTGAGGGTATCAATTGTTTTTGTATCATTTCAAGAAACAATATAGGGATAAACCTGTCTGCAACCCTTGGAGGTTAAATTTAGCAAGGCTAATAGTGTCAAATGTCTTTATCAACGTGGATTTGATTAAAGCCTTAGCTAGCAAATATGACCTGAAAACAAGAAGTATTAGATCACACACTGGTGATAATATACTGGTGCTTTCCAAGGATTTCATTGCGAATGTTTTTCAATTGGAATGTGGCTTCGACATGCCCATTATAATTAGATACCTATTGCTAGAGTATAGGCATATGGACACCATTTATAAGAGAGGCAAGTTAGCTTTACACAGGCCAAAATATGACAAGGGTCAAATGAGGAAATTTTCCAATGCTGAGAACCCTCCATTTTTTGAAGAATTATTTGAGGAGTACTTTCTTTACACTTATTATGCTACTGGTCAAGTCTTAGGTCTTGAGGTTCCCCCACAAATGTCAATTGCACCTATAGTGTTAGCTGTAGATATTCAAACAAAGGGAGCAAGGCCTTTTGATTATGCAAGTTACATAGCTAATGCTCTGAACCATGGATTGGAGAAAATCAAACATAATAGTGATAAGATTAATTTCAAACACTACTCTTTGTTAATGCATTTGCTTTTACACGAAGGGCATGGTAGAGAATGGTGGAATTCAAAGATGAAAATTCAAGACTCGTTTGACAATGGGGACCCAAAACCAGTGCAAATGTGGACTTCATGGTGGGATTGTCATTTTGACAGATCTCATTATTTTTGCTTTGAAGAATATTTTGTGAAGCCTCTAATGCAACTATTGGGATATTCTCATGACTATAGCCTCTCTCCCACTATATAAAGCTTTCTTAGGCCAAAGGAAAATGATCCAAAGACTAAGGTGAATCATAACTGGGGAGATTGGTATGCATTTTCAGACTACACCATGATACGAGTCTATGGATTTGAGGGTTCCCCTTATCTATTGTCTAGGGTTGTCCTAGATAGAATTGCATACTTAGAAATTGTGAGACAAATGGCTAAATCTAATACTTTTCATCTAAAGAGGAACAACAAACAATCATTTATGTCCAACACTTTCTACTTTGGGGAATTCAAAATAGTCATGAATGAGGGTTATGAAGAACTCAATGTCAAACTAGCACAGTATGATCTCCCAATATGAGATGAAAGAAAAGGTTTTGATATAGAGGGTTTTATTCATAGATCTAGAGTCTCACAAGGTCTGTCTGGTTATGAACATCTTTTTTCAGAAGTAGATATAATTAGAAATCGAGATGAAGCCTCTACTAAATATAGAATGGCTATATTTAATAAAATTCTACTTGCATAGGATTGGAAATGCAAGAATGTTCCTTCATACTCAAGAGCCTTTTCTAAAATTGAAGACTCACTATCAAGAGTTGAGCAGCTTATTGCTCATGCAGATGAGATAATTGAGGGTGTGCCTTTAATTTCTTTTGATATAGATTACATACAATACTCTGGGACACAAGCTCAAGAGGTGCAGCCTCTGACTCACATACCTTCACAGCCAACCCCTGAAGTATCATTTTCTATAGATATAGATATAGATGAAGAAGTGAGTGATGATGAGATGGACCAAATGCAAACAATAAGTGCTCCAATTGTTCCACGTTATGAGCCTCTTGCAGAATTGAACCATGTAAAATTTGAGACTTCTGAGGATCTGTCTGATGACATCAGAGTTATGGCTGCTCAAAAGTTTGTCTCTGATGATGAATTTATTAAGACTCCTGAATTTAAATATTTTGTATATGAATATCAAGGAAATAAAATGAAGCAAAAAAATGAAAGATACTACCCCTGAGCAAGAAACTGCTACCTTGGAGGAATTGAAAAAAGAGATTGACAGAGAAATGGAGTCTTTTACTCTAGAAAGAGGAAGACAACTACTCCAAGAAGCCAAGGTATTGCTTGTGCCAAGTTGGGATATGAGCTCTGCCATTGTATTTGACACGTTTAGGAGGAGGGAAGATAAAACACTGAGTTTGACAAAGGAAGCAAGTGACAAAGTATATAACTCATGGTCAGGGTATAATGTAGATGAAGCCACCTTATTGATTTGGTCTTTTTATCCCCAAGATAAGAGACCAATAATAACCAGTGACCCAAATCAAATGTTTGGTCACCTCTTGGTCAAAAGGATAAGAGACACAGATCCCTTGGAAATTGCTGAACTAAATGTTAATGTAGCAAAGTTCACTAAGGCCCAGATTGAGAAATTAATCAAGGAAAATGACAAGATGAAGAAAGAATTAATATACCACAAGGAAAGAGCTTCTTCTTCTGTATCTGAGGTACATTCCCCATGGATCTAGAAAGACAAAGAAATGATAGAGGCATTAATAAATGTAATCTATTGGAATGCCATGCTAAATCCCAGAAAAATGTGAGAAGCTTTTTAGGGAAGTAAAGACCTTCAAATACACCATGGCCTCTGAAATAATAAAAGAAAGGTTAAAAAAGATGTGGGAATGTGCATATACCTATTGGAAATCATTCCAACAAACATATTCATCCATTATAGAAAACAAAAGATTGAAGGAGAGGATGATGGAAAGGAAAGAGGAACTTTCAGACAAAAAACTTTTAACAGAACAAGGATTGCAGATGTATGATAAGTTGGTCAAGATGCATGAAAAGTATCATAATAAATTAAATAAGGATTTGAATTCTTTTGATATCGCTCCCTCAATTCATCATGATACTGGAGAACTGCAAAAATATGAAGAGTGGAAGGAAGATGTATCCATAGTTCTAAATACCACTTTACAAAAAATCAATAATGAAGATATGATCATGTAGAATATTCACAAGTATCTTGAGAAAATGATGAATATGGAGCATGACATGAAACAGATAGCCCTTAATGTTGACACATATGCAAAATAGGAGTATATTGAACATTTATCTGAAATTAATATGTTCCTGTGTAGAGCAATTGATACAACTGACGCTGCCATGAATTCTTCAGAGGGAGTAAATTAGCTAGTAGACAAATGAAGTACCTTATGGAAAAATAGAAAGCCTTGCTCAGGCCTTGAATGGTCATGGGCTTCTATTCGTAGATTAACAAATTGGTGTTTTCTAATTAAAAACATTTTGTTAAGTTTAACAGTTATGAATAGTTATGAACATAAAATAGAATGCCTTGCTCAGGCCTTGAATGGTCACGGGTTTCTATTCGGTGAATAACGGATTGGTCTTTTCTAATTAAAAACATTTTGTTAAGTTTAAAAGTATTTTCTTAATAGTTGTGAACAATTATGTCTTTTCTATTGTAATGGTTTTGAAGCTTGTTTATCTCTCCTATAAAAAGAGAGACCAAGACTCGCTAAAAGTATATAGGGGGAAGAGAGGAGCTAGTAGTGGTAGATAGTAGAAAAAGTTCCATAATATTTACAAACTCAAAGACCATGTTGCAAGCATAATTTTGAAGTTAATGGAAAATCTCTGATTCTATGGTGCCATATTGGTACCAATTGTTTGTTAAAGTTATTCAATTATTTGGTTGTCTCCATTTTAGTGCTTCCTTGTTATTTAAATTGATATATCATAGCTACCTACCATATAAAAATTTACGATGGTTTCCTCCACTATAGGTTCAATGTGATTTCCACTACTATAGGTTCTAGTATTGACTCTTGTCACAGCTACCTGCCATATAAAAATTTATGATGGTTTGATCTGACTGGTTTGGACTTTTTTTGACCTCAGATTTTGTGCTCAGATTCGGTCAAAATTTAGTGAAGACTAGGCAATTAAATATAGAGATTTTTAAGGATTTAAAATTAGTTTCATGCATCCTTTATTAAATAAATTTTAAAGACACAATAAACTAATCTAATAGAAGCTACTAAGATCAAGTATAAAAGAAATGATATTTTTAGATATATGAGTATTGTTAAAGTGTTTTAGGAATATAAAACTTATCAATTATAATATCCATGGCATCAAAAACAAAAATTATAATATGGAATCATGAATTATGGTAGAAAGAAGTTTGGATCATTTTTTAGATATATAAATATTGTCAAAGTGTTTTAGGAATATAAAACTTATCAATTATGATATCCATGGCATCAAAAACAAAAATTATAATATGGAATCATGAATTATGGTAGAAAGAAGTTTGTATCATTTACTCCAAAATTGCTATCTCTTTGTGGAGCCATGTGTTTGTATCTCTGCTAGGGCCATAGGAGCATTACTTAGGATAAAGATTGATTTAGCAAACTAGAAGAATAAATGTAATTCAAATATTTGGGATTTAATTGGAAAAAAGTCAAAAATTAAAAAAAAAAATGTTGTTTTTCCATCTAGCATGGTTCAAAATGTTTTTTATTTTTTTCTTTTTAAAACTAGAGTGAGGTCTAAGGGCAATGCTCTTGACCAAAGGTGGACCAATATTTGCTCAGCATGCTTTTTGTTAAGGTGTCTAATAGTTCCCAAAACAAAGGTGGACCAATAGTTGTTCATTAAGTCATGTTTTGTTGGTGTGCTAGTGTGGCATCACATAATTGGTTATTTTAAAATCTGAAGGGCACATTTCATTCAATTATATGTACTTATAGTCAACACTAACAACCTTAAAGTTACAACTACTACTGCTAAAGTTTTAAAAATATTAAGCCTTAAGTCCACAAACACTATCACAGCTATTGGAACATGCTCAACAATTGGTCCTCTCCCCTATGTTACTTTTAGTGATACCGAGAGCCCCATTGAAGATATCCCAAAAATCTTACCAACACTATTTTCAGATCATAGTAATTTGGGAGTATTAATTGGATCAATAAGAAGAACCACATAATTAGGGTTGGCATTCTGTTTCCAAGTTGATATCATCTACTGTTCTTGTTTGATTTATTCAATTGGTTCCTTCAAGTAGGGATTAAAGATCCTTTTGATAAATTACAAGTAACCTAGTTGTGTCAGTTGGATTATTAAAAAGAGTCTGTCAATTATTTCATTGCACGGTTATCTAAGTTATTAACCAATATTAGTGTGTCAAACAGTTAGAATTACTACCAAATATAAGACACTTATCTCAGATTTTCATTTGACTCCATTTACCCAACAAGACACTAGTCTCACCCATTTCATTTTACTTAAAACTCAAGGATCCAAACCATCTCACTGTGATTTTTTAATTGTGAATGTAAAAACTCAAATCAATTCACTGTACCTGTAAATTGGTTATACAAGGATTCAAATCAATTCACTATATTTGGCAATAGGAATGCAAGGATACAAATCATTTGCATATAACAACTATGAGGTCTGCACAATTAAAGGCTAATGTAGAAAGGTTAGAGGATAAATGCAAACATATATGAAATTTATATAATTTGTTAGGACACATTTGTTGTGCATCTGTGGTTATCTTGATTGGTTCCTTTTAACCTCTTGGTGCATAGCTATTATGTGACTATTGTCATTGTTGTGTATTATAGGATCCAGAGGAGGCCATGGAGAGAGGACGTGGATGGCATAGAACTACTAAATTGCAGAGAGAAAGGTGGGTGGAAATAGATATGACAATGGAATCTGCAGATACAATAGAGGTAAGAAGAGAAAGCAACCTCAACCAAAGGAGGAAGGTGTTTATGAATTCACAAATGCTACAACATAGAGGAGATAAAGTCATTTTTTTGTCCATGAGGCCTTTGAGGTCAAACTTATTGGTTGAAAATGCACAGGAATGGTGATTAAATGTGATTCTATGATCAAGGGAAATGTTTGAAAATTAGGATGGCCAAAACATGATATGAATATGTCACATATATAACTAAAGTGAGGTTTTGTGTTGGATAGCATATTCATTGAAATGATATAATTAGTGTACTAAACATTATTTACTATGTTGTGTATTATAGGGGCCAAATGAGGCCATGGCAATAGATCGTGTCATATCAAATGAGGACACAACGGATGAAGTGGACATTAGGTACTCAAATTTTGACTTAACTTAGGAAAAAATGATCTAATAGCATTTTGTGATATGTCCATTTTTTTTCACAGTATTATTGAAATTTATAATGTATTATCCAATCTTGAGATAAATTAATGCATGTTGTTGATTATTTTAGATGGAGATTGGAGCAAATGTAGAGCCTGAGCGCTCAACTAGCAAAAGAAAAGATATGTATGTGGATGTGGACCTAAAACTATTAAATCACGTAGACGACAGTGGGTGGAAGAGGATATGACAATGGATCCTGCAGACACTACAAATGGTTGCACTAAACAAGAGGTTGGTTAGGACTATAGTACATGGGATGAATACTTTGAGAAAATTGTTGTTTGTGGATGTTTTGTATGTCGTGGAAAGAAACAATTCAAATGAGTGATTGTACAAAGACATTACATATATGACGAGATTCCAGTCGATAGTATGCATCCTACAATAGATTCAAATTCAATAGGAATTATGGTAATGGATTTTCCAATTTGATGTAAATAACATGTGAATTCCTTGGTAAAGATTTTGAAGAAAACATTGTTTTATATTATTTAAATAACTAATTTTTTTCTTAATGGATACTTGCAAGATAAAGTTCTTGATTTAAAGTTTCCTAGATCATCAACTTCCAGCCTAGAGGGCAATAATCATTCATTAGATGATACATCTAACAAAAATATGTGCCAATATACCAGCTCTGAAGACGAGGAATTGATGAAAACAAGTAACAGAACAAGAATTGGTTTAGAGATGCATAATTTGCTTAAAGACAAGGGGAAGGTGGACTACATACCCTATGAGAATGAATGTGATGGAGATGATGACTTGCCCTTGAGTTTGAGATCAATTTACAAAGAGACATTTGATCATCGAATATATTGCGCTTGGTCTAGTGATCAACAACTACATAGAGTGTACGAGGTGTTTCAATTTTGGGGATACAACTACATGATATGACCCTCCATTATTCATGGAGCAAATCTAGGCCTCTTTGTCTTCCAAAATGTACATGTGGGATCTAAACATAGAAACAATTTAGAACAAACCACTAGGAGATTAATGCCATATTATGGTCCATCATATTACAGTGGTGAATGGAGAAGGCTAGCAGAATATAAGCCTAGCATGTCAGCATATGGTCTAAATTTGAATATGTATATACATCGTCTCCAATTGGAAAGTGGAAAAGAAATTAATAGAGGTCATCTTATGTATATAGATGGATGTGCATACACACACAAAAAATATTGTAGGATTTATAAATAGTAGTAAGAGAAGGGACCCTAATGTAAGACCGAATTGTCAATTTGTTGAGCTTATAAATGATAAAGATGGAGATATGTAAAGAGAGGTTGATAGATTCATAATGGTTGAGGCTATTATGGACCTTACCATTGGGGATGAGTTATTGATTGATTACCCCTTCTTAAAATGCACTTCTGCATGAAAGAAAAGAGAAGAACAAGGTCTCCCTAAGGATGTTCTTAAGGGTAGAAAACCAAAGAATAATAAATGAGTGTAAACTGATGTTTTATAAACTATGTTGTCAAAATTGTGTTTTATTTAAATTATTTTATAAAAAAGGTAGCCTATAAAATAATGTTCCATTATTCAATTGATGTATATATGTTCATACAATTTATATTTTTATTTTTTAGGCCATATTTGATTATATTTCTTTGAAATTGATACATTTTGAATTTAGTGCAATTATTGCCAAAAATAATGCTTGTGTTTGTTGATAGGTAGAAGATGTTGATGAAACACATACTAATACCCAAGATCCAACTGGTTTATTAAGGATTGGATGGGATGATCCAAACCATCCTTTAAACCATACCATGCAGAAAAGAGCAACATTGAAGAGAATACTAGCAGTTGAGAAATTTGAATTGCTGATGACATCCGCATACACTGATGACATGCTAGCTAGCCTTAATAATGATGATCATGATAGTGAAAATGTAGGGCATGAAGAAGGATTGAATGAAAAGCTTACATGTTTCTTTCAGGATGGAAACAATTATGATTATAATGATCATATGGTTGATAGTAACGATGATAGTAGGGGTAATTACCACCAACGTAATGTTGATAATAACAACCTGAAAGACTCCATCAAGCAAGCAGTGAAGACACCCATGTTCAAATCGGGTGCAAGTAGAACTTAAAAAATGGCATGCACATTAATATTATTAGAAATCAAGTCACTATTTGGTTGGTCAGATAAAGGATTCACTACCCTACTAAAGTGAGATGAAATCCATTTCTTACTTTGCATTGTCAATTGGTGTACATAATTTGTAAACATTCATCACCTTCATTTTTATGTCTTTAAGGGGAATTTAAAACCATATATTGTATATAAATAGTCCTAGTATAGATTGACATATGAAACATGTTCATCATAAGTCAAACATTCCATTGATTTAATATTTGGTAATCTTACAGGGCACTAAAAACTAAAACATTCCCTGAAGAGAATGTGTTACCATCAACTTGCAAAGAGGCGCGTTTGTTGTTGGTTGAGTTGGGGATTGAATATAAGAAAATTCATTCATGTAAAAATGATTGCATTTTATATAGAGATGAATATGAAAACAAGGTAGAATGCCCTATATGCAAAGAGAAGAGATATCATACAGATGTACAAGGTCCTACAGTTCCAAAGAAGGTTTTACATCACATGCCAATTATACCTAGACTTCAACGAATGTTTTGTTGCAAGTCACTTGTACAATTGATGGACTGGCATGCAAAAAATAGGAGTAAAGATGGATTCATGCGAATTCCAGCAGACTCCAAAGCAATGAAACACATAGAGAAAAAATGGCCAAGAAAATTCAAAGATAAACCTTGTAGTATTAGGTTTGGTCTTGCAATTGATGGAGTGTGCCCATTCTCTTTCCTAAGCTCAAATTATAGTGTTTGGCCAGTTAGATTGATAGTATACAATATTTCCCCATGGATGAGTGTTAGAAAGGAGCACCTTATGCTGACTCTCATTGTTCCAGGAAAACATTAAGTTAAAGACATGGATGTTTATCTTGCACCTTTTATTGATGAGATGCAATTGCTATGGAAAGGCATAAAAATGTATGATATATCACGTCCCCCATCAAATAGGTCCTTCATGTTGTATGGTGTGCTATGTTGGACTATTCGTGATTTCCTAGGACTTGGTGTTTGTTCTGGTAAAATAAAATATTTATGTATTTAACTCATAATTTATTTCCATCCCAACTTTCATACTTAGTTTTATATTAACATTACTTATTGAATTGCAGGGCTTCAAACAAAGGGGATATTTGCATGTCCAAGATGTGCAGAACAATTTCAAGGGTGATATTCTAAAGATCTACATAAATTTATTTATGCGAACAATAGGGTTTTTCTACCACTAGATCATAAGTTTAGAAATTGCCTTACGAATCAATTTGATGGAAAAGTTGAAAATAGAGGCCCTCCCATGATTATAGGTCTAGGTGATTGGATTAAGAAGCTTGGGAGGATTTTTTTGATCGGGGTGATTTAATTGAAGAACCAAAACAAGTTGTAGTTAATATGCCACAAGGAATGAAAAGGAAATCCATATTTTATGAGCTCCCTTACTGGAAGGATCTATTAATATCTCACCTATTAGATCCTATGCAAATCTTCAAAAATGTCCTAGATTCTATATTTCGACATATATAAAGCAAAGAGAAGGACACCTTGTCTTCGAGGAGAGATATTGCTTTTTTGCGTACCAAAATTGATAGAAAACATTTGTGGCCAAATAGGGAAAATGAAACATATGCAGAAGCTCCATGGATTTTGCAAAAAAAGAGTTAGACCAACTAAAAAATGTCATCCATTCAATAAGGACACCTACTGGCTATGGGTTGTCATTGGCTAAAGCTTTTATAGTGGATGCACATATCATAGGATTTAAAACACATGATTTTCATAATTTTATGAAGGTATTATATGTCATCATTTAACATTTACTGCTAACATTGATTAAGTACTTAATATATTTTAATATTTTGTTGTGTGAGGAAAAATTACTAATCACCTTTTCATAAATGTGTTTGATAGCATATCATGCCATTGGCAATTAGGGAGGATTCATGTCTTACAGTTAACTTAAGGAATGCCATAAATCAATTGTCAACATTTATAAGGTAGGTTGTTATATGAAATGTTCATGTGTGAGAAACATATTATATTGCATTTTAATTTTTGATTAAAGGTTCAAAATAATTTACTATTCTTATGTTAGGTGGGTGACCTCCAAGGAGATCCATGAATGTGAAGTGCCAAAATGGAAGAAGGAAATTGTAGAAATTGTATGTGTATTTGAGAAGGATCTCCCTACAAGTTTCATGGACCTAGAAGTCCATTTACTTATACACCTAGTCGATGACATTGAATTGGCAGGTGTCGTATCAATGAGGTGGATGTTTTTCTTTGAGATGTATATGAAAACTCTAAAAAGATATGTCTGACAAAAGGCACATCTAGAGGATTCCATGGCTGAAGGGTATGTATTGAATGAAGCATTTTTCTTCTTGTGTGAATTCCTTGGTAAGGATTTTGAAGATTGGCCACACTTCTGGGATGAAGAACGAGCATCAGATATTATTGATGGAGAAAAACCACATTCTAATGGTGTTCAAGTAGAAATTAGTAAGTAAATTCATGATCAGTGTGGTTATTGTTCTTACAATCATTAATTGACTTTGTAATTTATTTGTCAAATTAACAACATGACATTTGGAGTTTGAAATAAACATGTTGACATGTAATAGGTGTAGACAAAAGTGTTATACTCGACAAGTTCATTCTGTACCACATGGACTTTATGAACAAATGGATCAATCTGTATGATAAAAAGAGAGAAGAAGTGTTAGAAGCAAGGAGACAGTTTAAGAGATCGAACCCAAGGAATACTCCACTTCCCACTGATTTGCTTGGGGAATAGGGCAAAGATTGCACACTAGAATGGGTTACTGAACAAATTCAAAATCAAATGGAAGATGCAGGTAAGATTCAAACATAACAGAAGATGAAATCAACATGTCTAGAGGATGTGAAAGAAAGGTACAATTGGAATTTTACAAAATGTTGTTTCCTTACAGTTTTGACACTATTAACTATTTTAATATTTGTCATTATATTTTTTTTCACTAAAATAAATGGTCTTTCACATGCGAGGAAATATCCAACAATGTGGTCATATGGTCAACATTATCATGTAGAAAGTGTACATGTAAAGAGATGATCCTTTGATTGTGGCATCATGGTTAACTTCAAGCAATCTAGTCGATCAAGCTCAAAAGATAAGAATATAATTGAAGGGAATCTACAATATGTTGGGGAAAATACAAGAAATTATTGAGTTGGATTTCTGCTCTTTTAAATATTGTGTTTTTAAGTGTAGATGGTATGAAGCATTTGAGAGGACACAAAGACATGATACCCATAGTGGATTGTTTTCTATAGATTCCTCATGTTTCCTACCAGAGGATAAGGAGCCTTATGTTCTACCAATTCATTGTGAGCATGTATTTCTTCAACTCAAACAAGAAGCGGTAGTGATCATTAATCTATTAATTCATAGTTTATTGAGAATATACACATGTGTTTATTAATCAATAAAATTGTTATACCAGACGTCTAATATATGTATGTCATTCATGTGCAGGTATTTTTCTATGAAGATATTTTGGACCTAAAATGGATATTTGTCATACATTATGATCCAAGATTAAGGCATGTATTTGATGATGCATTAGTGGATACTGAGAAAAACAATGATGGTGAACAAAATGAGAGAGAGGGACTAGAGAACATCGAAGAAATTGACGCCCATGATGATGTTGAAGATGGTTATGTTCAGGCACAAGAAGACAACAATCCAGAGTTAGATGATGTTATGGAAGACAACAATATGGATGGTATAGAAAATGATGATCCAAATACATCTGGTAACAATATAGATGGTCTACAGTCAAATTTCAATGATGATGAAGATGATGCAGGTCAAGATGAGGATGATGATAATATTAAATACTTGAAAGAACATATGAACATTGACAATGATACATTTGATGACATTGTAGCAGACAATAATGTTAATAACCAAGACTTCTAAATTTTTAGAATTATTTGCAATCCATGTTTAAAAAATGATGATTCTTATGGCCTAAACTTTGTAATGCTTTAGTAATATTATTTGTATCGATACAAATTATCTATTGCAATATCCTTAAATTGTTCAATCTTTGGTATGAATTGTTGGCAGAAAAAATTAGGATTACTTGGATACTTCTTCCATTCATTTTGTATGAACATATGTTCGTGAAAATAGAAAAGTTAATAAAACATTAATGCATTTAACTCACAATTATTTAAATAAGCAACTTTGTTAACCTTGTTATTTTTAAATAGTTTCCATTTTTATGTTGAACATAATTTTGAACATGTAACTGAAAACATCCATAGTAAATGCTTTACTGTATCAGCATATTCATTCACATAAGCATAGTACTCAAGGTCAATAACCAATATTAATTCAAATATAAGAAGAAATAAGTATGGCAAACATAAGAAAAATACATAATGATAAGACAGTCATGGAGTTACACCAGTGCTTTGTCATAGGTAGTCTTCTTAATAAATCCATGTTAATGATTCCCAAGGTAGTGTCAAAACTAAGAGAGGGGTGTAGAATCTAGGCTTCCTATTTCCAATATTTTGCAATACTACAAAGAATGAGAGACTTGATGTGGTTCTCAATTTGCACATATGTAAGGCCACTAGAATTGTTGTTCAAGTGTTGCTAGTGTTTTAGTAATGTTGAGGTGTTGAGTTATTTTGGAATAGTATGCTTCCTAGATGAGTCTCTAGTGTGGTGTGGTGTCTAAAATGTAGAGATACTTGAGCTTGTAGAGAAGCTTTTTAGACATGTAAAATTCACCAACCTATTTGCCTTGTAAGAGCTTGGTGTAGTTCTATGCAAAGTACAAGTCTGGTGGGTAGAGAGGTTCCTGGTCAAAGAAGTTGCGATCACATGAGTCCAACATAATGGTGAGTGCATGAACTAGCTATTAGCTTAGGTAGTCAAATACCTTTTTTTCTTTAGGCTCTGCTAGACCTAGGTTGGTGTACCTTGAAAGATATTGTAGATTTTTGTGTAACCTTCATAGTGGCAAATGGGTATGAAGTAGATGTAAGGGTTGGAATGTATTTCTAAGGTTAAGGTTTGCAAATATGAATAGGGTATGAAGATTAATAATAAATTGGACCAATGCTTTATCTATTGGGCAAAGAAATCAGGAGTTAATGGTATAATGAATCTTTATATTGATTTAAATTAGATTGTTAGGCACTTATGTAAATCTGTATCTTGTGCAGATGTGAAAGAATGTTGAGGTACAAGATTCTTCTTATAAATCCCAATGATATTTCCTCAAATTGCTATGACCTAGAATAGATTATTCAAAGGATTTTAACCCTAGGCAAAGACCAATAAACATTGACTAGTCAGCTGGATTTAAATCAAATTCCTTAGAAACCAATCACACAGATCATATAGTAACAGTAAATGTATACTAAAAATTAATGATATCCTTGATATATTAAATGAAACAACTTGACAAACCACTTTGGAAAAAATCATGCAACTCATATATATTAACATCAACACAACAATTGAATAACAACAAATGTATACTAAAAAATTAATGATATCCTTGATATATTAACTTAAACAACTTGACAAACCACTTTGGAAAAAATCATGCAACTCATAAATATTAAGATCAACACAACAATTGAATAACAACAAATGTATACTAAAAAATTAATGATATCCTTGATATATTAACTTAAACAACTTGACAAACCACTTTGGATAAAATCACGCAACTCATAAATATTAACATCAATGCAACAATTGAACATCAATTTTGGATCCACCAACTAACTCTAATTTTGTTTATTAATTTAGCAATTCATATTGGTTTGAAAACATAGATAGATGGAAATGGATTCTTTGAATACTGCTCTTATATTAAATATATGTCTCTAAAATAGATTGGATAATCTCCTTCATAGTAGCCTTGGTATCCTATTTTATAGGATGCAAACAAGCTTCAGGCCTGAAACATTGTATCTTTTCATAATAACATCTTTTGATAACTAATGCATAATTAACAAACATAAATGAAGATAAAAGCATATGCATTGATCTAATTCTAGCTCCATTAATCTCTATAGAGTGACCCATGACTCAAAGGCCTGGCAAGGTAATCCTCATCTCCATAATACAGATTGATACACCTGCATTGCTTGACAAAATTGTACTCCTTTTGCTTCATCACAGTGCTCTGGATACAAATAGATTTATTTGAGCGATATGGTCAATGTACACTTGATCATCACATGGATCAGTCTCAAGTAAACTGCTCATTGTTGATTCCAGAATAAATATCTTTCCCAGACATGTGTAAGTATTCTCTATCATCCTTTCCTCATTATTGACATTTTCAAGTAGTGGTGGCAGTAACTAACCCAGTTCATTCATCCAAGTATCCTTATCTTTTAGGTTGCCCTCATCATTGAAGAAGTTGGGAAATTCCAAATCAATATGTTGATCAAAATCTTTCAAATCTGCTATCAATATACCATTAAATCTCTCATGTTCTTTCATCAATTCATTATATCGTTTGAGCACTTGTTCCTCAGTGCTTGCTTTAACATTCAACCCTTCCTTTGTTTCCAACATTTTGAGGTGTAGTCTTTTATGCTCTTGGTATAATTGATGTGTTCTATTGTGCAAATCCCAAACCTTGTCACTATTTTTCATCATGTGGCCAAACCTTTTTTGAATCAATTCAAAGGCCATACTATATTTGACAATTTTCAATTCAGTTTCTAGCTGCTTACTTTTGTTTTGATTCTTTTCTGCCTTATACTTCCAATAATTCACATCTGCCAAGGCCTCTATTACCCTTTGATCACCTTCTAGGTATGGTGAGTAGCTATTGGATGAAGGCAACTTATCTTTGTTCAAATTAATCTGTTGTCTTAGCATAGCATTTTCTTTCTTATATATATTATTATCTTTCATTAATTTCCCAATTTGTGCTTTAGTAAACCTTGCAACATTAGCATTTAAATCAGCAGTATCCATAGGATATGTATCCTCAATCCTTTGTATCAACATGCTACCAAAAGGTTTATTAGGATCATCAATGATATGTGGTCTCTTGTTTGGAGGATACAACGCCCATATAAGCAATGCTCTTTTATCAGGGTCATACCCTGATCCTCTTCTGATATCATCCATTGCCTCAATGCTGAGTTTCAACTTCTTATCTTGATTTCTATTGAAAGAATCAAATACAATGATTGAAGCCATGTCCCATCCAAGAATCAAAATCACACCCACTTCTTGTAACAAGGTCCTTCCCCTTTCTGGAGTCATTATCTCCAATTCATTGTCAATCTCCTTCTGAAGCTCAGACAATAGCTCATCCTGTATGTCAGGAGTGATATCTTTCATGCTCTTCCTAGCTTATTTTCCCTTGTATTCATATAAGAAGGATTTAAAATCAGGTGTTTTGATGAAATCATCATCCATTATGAATTTACTGTTAGCCAGTTGCCTTATGTCTTCTGATAGATCATTTGGTGCTTACACAATGACATCTTCTCTATCTTCAGGCGGTTCATACCCATCAATGGTTGGGTCATAACTTTGCACCCCTTCTTCAAACTCTCCCTCTCCTTGTGCAATGTTTGTTTCTACAGAGAAACTTATATTCGGTGTGGGTTGGGGTGACAAGTGACCCAGGGGTACTTCATACTTAGCCTATGCATCTTTAAGTTGTTCTCCTTTTTGTTAAATACATGAAGGGGAACATTCTTGATCAGTTCAAGTGCATGTTTAATCATAGTGTCCAGTCTTTCAATAGGATCATCAATATCCTAGAAAACTTTGGTGTAGGTGAGGTTTTGGGCTACCCTCCAAGCCTTTGCTAACATGGTTTTATTGTACAAACTTCTTCTTTCTACTACTGTAGTTTCATCACAATTTCTGATTAAATCTTCATCAACAAATAGGACATGATCATATCCCTTTAACTTCTGCTTTATTTTTACACTGTTTATGAAGTGTTTCAGATCAAAATTTCATCTTGCATTTCCAAAAGGTAATCTGAATTGTTCTAATTTACTATAAATTATTTGATAACCTTTATTAGAAAGTAGTGTGAAATCTCCAAAGCATAAAGTCCTAGGCATAAATGATTGTTTATGCTAATTCTTGAGATACATGAAGTCTGATGAAGCTAATTGCCTAACAATTTCTAAGTATGCAATTCGATTTGGGCATGTATTTGATAGCAAGAAGGGTGGCCCTTCATGTCCGAATACTCTTATCATAGTGTAATCTCTGAAAATATGCCAATCACCCCAATTATGGCTAAACTTTCCCTCTTCATGTCTATCTTTTAGTTTCAAAAACTTTTGTATTTCTAATGAAAAATTGTGGCGGCAAGGATGTCCAAACTGTTTGAATACTGGTTTCACAAAAAACTCTTCAAAGTATAAATAATGGGATCTGTCACATTTGCTGTCCCAAATAGAAGTCCACATTTGTATAGGTTTTATATCTCCATTTTTGTCTAGGTCTCTTACCCTAAGATTTCTATCCCATAAGCCCATACATTGTCCTTCATATAATACAATATGCATAAATAAAGAATAATCTCTGAATTTACTCCCTCCATTCTTAATAGACATTAAATCATTTGTTATATTATATGCCAAGTATTCAGGATAATCAAAATACCATGCATCATGACTCTATATGTCCGCAGCTAGGACCATGGGTACAATTTCCATGAACATGGAAGCCTCTATTCCCAATATCTGACAGGTAGAGTAATATGTGTTTTTGAAATAATCTTCAAACAATTCAGTTGAGTAGGGTGGATCTTCACCCTCTGAAAATACCCTAAGTTGGTTATTGTCACTGCGAGGCTTATGCAAGGGTAACTTCCATATCATATAATTGCTACTCATATTGTGGTACTCAACCAACAAATCCTTGATTCTAAATTTCTTGTATAAACTTGTGTCTAATTGAAACACTGTAGATATATAGTCTCTGGTAATGGGGAAGAAACCGGTCCCATTGTTGAATTCAATATAACAAGTCTTAGGGTTGAATTTCTCTACAAAAGACTTCAACAACTAGACATTTACAAACACATTTGAGACTACCAATTTACCCAAGTTTAGCCACCATGGATTTGAAATGGGTTTATACCTATGCATTTTTCTATAATGGGAGATAAAGAGATCATACCCTCTGACTGGTGTCCATATATCCCTAATATCCCTATATAAATCTTCAAATTTCTCAGCGTATGGGTTTAGTTGCACATTTCTTCTAGATTTTTGTCTTGACCTGGGACATTGGTCTAATAAATCCTAGTTTAGATGCCTATCCTCAGTTTTTTATCTTTTACTCTTTGGGTTTTGAATTGTTTCTTCCATATTCTGTCACTATGTCTAGATTTCAACTCTGTGATTTATAAACGCAAGCTAATTTATAAAGTGTATTTAGGAAGTACAAGAATAGTTCCACCATGGGAGTCCAATTGACATCTATAACAAGTCAAAAATCAATGAAAAGATGAAAGGCTTAACATTGGGAAGTAGATGATGGTTTTATTCAAATTCCAAAAGTTCTAACCTGCAATCAACACGTTGAAGGCTATTCAATTAAACCAAATGTAAGGATAAATATCAATGCATAAATTAAACACACATACATGTTATCAAAGTAATATGATTTGATTACAAATATCGCAACATCGGGAATACAATAAAATGTAACATTTATAACCACCAACTTTGAACACGTTACTTCAGAGCTATGCAAATTATAGGAAAAACTCAATTTCGAGACAACTCAAAAAATATTCACTAAAAGATTGTCTCTAAATCATATTAATCATGATAATAAAAGTGAATGTAAGAACAATTTGTTTATTTCCCTACAAAATCTCTAGAATGAAGAATTGGTAACTAAAGCAAAAGCCAAGGATTAGATTTTAGAAGCTGAGAATGCATAGTTGACAATAACCTTGAGAGCATTGAAGGAACAATTATCTTCCTATAATGGGTTGATCTTAACCAATGGTTTTAAAGGTCAGGGTTAGTCATAAACACGAGGTTGTTTTTATTTTTTCCTTTTTTTGAAAAAGGTTGCTATATGTTTGACTTCTGTCATTCAACACAAAACCCTGAAGGGTAGATTATGGTTATACGCAAGCACAATCTTAACCTTTTACACTTGCATCCGTAGAAGGCTCAAGGACATGACAATAAAAACAACCGGTGAGTTTAGAAAATTTATGTCTTTCTAGCTTTAGGTGGTTTTATAGTAGGAAGTATAGCTACTGCTACCACCTATCCATAGGATGTTGCAAAAAAAGTGCTTGGAAACAAATAGAGAAAGCAATGAAAACTACTACGAAATGGATTTTGGTGAATGTTTGGAGGCTAGCAATCTCAAGGATTTTGGTGAAAGAAAACTACTTACTTGACAAATCACTCTGGTCCTAAATTGCTTATTCATACATGCCCTGCACTTGTTCTTTGCAACAATATTATCTCTGTGCAATCAATGGCATCTGTGTAATCAATTATCATCGAATGTAATTTAATTTTTTTTAAAAATAGAGTGTTAGATCACCACCATTATGTCTTGTCACTTTATTTTGAGGTGATGTGTTTTGCAATCTCATTTATTGTTTAGGATTTCAATATGACCCTAACTGGTGTTACTTTGATAATATGAGTCTCCTCAAACATGAAATCACCCTTTTGATATTTTAATTTATATTTGTCACCTTTTCGGAGAGACCCCAAAAACCCTCTCTTCGACATAGTAGAGTTTCTTTGAAATACCCTTTACATTATCTTTTCATCAGCGAGACCCCTTCTATCGGTGAGACTCTAAACCATATCAGTTTGATATCCTGAAACCCTTATCTGTTCAACTTTCAAGGTATCGATGAGACTTCTGAATAACTCTTGCCGATATCCCTTGTCTCTTCGATTTGCTCATTACTTCAGGTTTTCGTGTGATTTTCCTTTTGTCTACTTGTGCCTTCAGGTCATAGACGAGATTGTATATTGAGTCTCCCCAATGTAGTATCATCTTGCTGATGTTAGCTATAGTGATTTTTTCATCAAATGTTTTATGGTTGAGGTATACAATTTAGGGCTAATAAGGGAATGGTGATATTTTTTGGGTTCAAGTAGAATGTCTTATTAGGGATTATGGCAGGAATGGCAACCTTTTAAAGTCTAAAATTTTGATCCAAAACAATCCATCAAGGCTTAGAGGTACGGCGCTAAAGTCAGTGCTCATTTAAATGTTAACATCAGCGTACATTTAGAAGTTAAAGTTGGCACTAATGTTCGGGATTTCAGTATGACCCTAACTAGCATTACTTTGATAATATGAGTCTCCTCAAACAAGAAATCACCCTTTTGATATTTTATTTTCTTTTTGTCACCTTTTAGGAGAGACCCCAAAAACCCTCTCTTCGATACAGTAGAGTTTCTTCGAAATACCATTTACATTATCTTTTCATCGGCAAGACACCTTATATCGGTGAGACTCTAAACCATATCACTTTAATATCCTAAATGCCTTAAAGGTTATTGATATTTTTGTTTGATCGTCGTGACATGTTTTGGTGTCACGCTGAAGTGCCTTATCTATTCAACTTTTAGGGTATCGATGAGACTGTTGAATTTTATTTGGTGTACGGTGCTAAAGTCAGTGCTAGTTTAGTCATTATAATCGGTGCTACAGGTGGCGTTAAAGTCAGCACTAATGTGGGTGCTAAAGTCAGCTCTAATTTAGGTGCAATGTGGCACCTAATTTAGTGCCTACTTGTTCTGATCGGCACAAAAAATGCCAAAAAATGCGCCATCCCGACAAATAGCACCAACTTTTTTAAAAAATTGGAGAAAAATACATTAAAACAGTGGGTGGAAGAAAAAATGGAGCAAAAAAAGGAGCTAATCATAGGGATTTGTTGTAGTGTAAATTATAATGTGGGTGAAAGTAGTACTTAGGGTGGATTTCTTGAGGCATACTCGAGAAGATGGAAAGTGCAAGTTGAAGAAGTGGCAAAATAGAATCTCTTGGAAGGGGTGATAAACTACCCTAGAAAATGAGGGACTCATCTTTTTATTTTCCCTGGGAGTCTAATGCAGGTGCATCCTTGGGAATACTGAAATATGGTATCATGTCTAAGGAAATAGGATTTGTGGTCTAATTTATGTAATTTGTGAATGTGTAAAGTTTGTGGTTGATAGTATGTGACAATGAAAATTATACATTTCACTGCATTGAAAAATCAGCTTCTGCAATTGTGGTAGTAGTTATGTATGTGGTTTGTTTATCTTCAGTTAAAGTTTGAGGTTGATTAGATAAGTGGAGACTGATAATTTGGTTCATTGAGTGACTGTAGGTTAACAATGTCTATTGTTGGAACTATTCTTATTTTGTAAAAGGTTTATTTTGGGTTTGTGATAAAGAAGAATATTTGTGAGGTGTTTATTAGCCATTGGGAAGGTCTATATTGTGTCACATGGAGAGTCTCCACCATTGGATCATTGTAGTTTGTAAGTTTGTTATATGTATTGTTGATGACACATTTTATGTGGCTTTAGACTTTGCACCAAGTTGGGTTTGACATAAATCATGTAAGGAGCTTGAGGATGATATAAATAAGAGGTTTTGAATTGGTAGAAAGCAAGTGAACAAGACCATAATGGAGTAGAAGTGTAGAAGTTAAGTTTAGGAGTGAGGGAGCAAGATTTGACTATGGTAATGGTAATATGATGTGGGATAAAATATGAAGGTATCCAACGTGGCATGTAGGGATGTTTCTTTGAGTTTCTTTAAGGTGTGATTTAGAGTACTTATTCCAAGTCATTTTGTAGTCCATGTGGAAAGTCTGTATTAATTAGGTTAGAAATCATTATGTGGTTTCTAGTCAAAAATTTGGAAGTGGTGTTCCATAGTGGCATTTGTGTAATCTTGGAAATCTTATGTAAACAAAAAGCTATAGCTTGACATGTAAGAAGGCCTGTTGTGGCAAACTATGGTTGTAATTCGGTAATAATCTTGCAAGCTATCTATTCAATGTGTGAATTTCATGTGTTGTGGTAAAGTGTGGCTAAAACTAGTTGTGGGTTACACATTTGGATAGTCCAAGTCCATGGAGCCTCCTACTATGACTACATCATTTGGCAATGAAGCTCTATGAAGATTTTGTTGGAAATCTAGTTTTGGGCAATTTTTTATTATGTCACTCATTCTTTAGTATATGTGTGATTGTATAAGTTTAAATCTAGATATGAAATACTTTGAGCTCTTAAGAGTTATCTTGATTCTTTTGCTTATATTTTGGGTTGGTGTATATATTCAAAAGTAAGAATGCAAATAGTCATTTCTCACTTGGGTAAATGCTTAAATCACCTATTTATGGAATATGTGTATTCTTTTAGGATTGTATTGATGCTTGTATTACTTTTACTAGTTTAAATAGAATTAGGTGGTGTTTGTGATAAAACTAAAGAATATATTATTTTTTATTTTGTTTTAGTTTTTTTATCCTCAAAGGAATTATAAGTTTACATCTCCATAAAGCTTCTTTTTGAAATCTACTAATAGTTTGATGAAGTCAATATATGGTTTTTGGTATGTGTTGGGTTTATTTCAATTGATTCAAATAATTATGAAATTTTATTGAAATATCACTTGTAGAGGGTGAAGAATATTTGACAAAGATTAAACTCTTTGGTTTGTCTACTATCAGGACTATAATGGAAATATAGAAATCAAGTTTGAGATATAGGGATGAACTTTAAACAAGCTTTATTGCACAATCTTTTCTTTTGGTTTTGATTATTCTTTGAAACTTGTATTTGTCTTTCATTTTGAAGAGTAAGTGGATTAATTTTAGTTGTAATGATCTTGAAGCTTTTAACTAGTCTAGAATAACAATGGTGGTTAAGATACAATGAGCAATAAACCTAGCATAGTATTCATGTCATTTCCTTATTCATTTTGATATGGAAATAGCTATTATATTTTGGGTATTAATGGGTATGATATTTCTTGTCATGATGTAGTCTTCAAAGAAAATGATAGTATTTCTTAAGCTTTCCTTGTCTACAACTTTTAATTCATCAGTTAAGTGTTGAGTAGTTGAAGCCTATTACCTTCTACATATGTATGACATGATGCATTTG
Organism: Cunninghamia lanceolata; assembly: GCA_027924645.1. Classification (NCBI taxonomy): domain Eukaryota; kingdom Viridiplantae; phylum Streptophyta; class Pinopsida; order Cupressales; family Cupressaceae; genus Cunninghamia; species Cunninghamia lanceolata. The sequence goes on along the minus strand of BSBN01000334.1, from coordinate 28,729,349 downwards.
AAGGAGACCTATTATTTGTATACTATATGTTATAGTTCCATAAGACATTTTAGACGGTATTGGTTTGGAGTAATTAATGTTTTATACATGATTGGAATCCAAATAATGCATTAAGGCTCATTAGTGTATACATGAAGCTAGTTTGATTGAATTGCATGATCATATGTGAAGGATTTGATTTTTTTTGGTTTAAGCATTTGAAGTGATAGTAAGGAGATTAAGGTTGAAGACAAGTAACTTTATTTTTAACATTCCTTTAGTATTATCACTTAATTAGAGCTTTTGAGCACTTTTTGACCTTCAATATGTATCTTAAATAATAATATATGATACTCATCATTTTTGAAAGATGATTGATCATGTTAGTTGAGTTGGATAATATATATGGTTTGAACTATCATCCATGATTATTTGGTCTTAGATAATTTGATGTAGGGTGAAGCTTCATTTGAAAAATGTTTGGCTACCTAATTCACTTCTATTATGTTTTTTATGTTTTAAGAAGATATTTGTATGAGATAAAAGGGTGGTAACATCATTTTTATTTGTTTGCTGCTTGTATTTGAAATTGATATACAAAAGGTATATATTTAGCTCAAATGGTGCATGCGTTTTTACTTCTATCCTAGATGGCAATTTTCAATTTGGATAGTGAAGAGAATAACTATAGTTTGACATGATAATTAAACTTCTATTTTGCATGGTTCTATGTTTTGAGCAATGAAAATTCTTGAGAGATATAGAGTTTAACTGCTTATAGTTTTTCTATGAATGATATCATGTTATGTTGAAGAGTTCTTTGAAAATGTAATCACCCTAGTGAAATCAAAATGCAATTTAACTATTCTATTAATTGGTTTTGATATGGATATTTCATGTGGATAATTGATACTATGTACAACTAACTAAAGACATCTAATTTCCATAGTCCATAATATTGCAAATTGAGTGTTTTAGGATGTAATTGTGTAATTCTCTTCTCTTGCTCTCTACATCTTGATGATGGATCACAGAGTGTGATCTAAAACATTCATAGAAAAACTATTACACAAATTAAATCCTAAAACACTCAATTTGCACTATGTAAGACTTTTCAATTTGACAATAATAATTTATTTATGTACTAATGATATATGATATGTGTTGTGATATGTTGAATCATGAGTGTGGATGAACATGTTGTGGCTTTTTTTAATCTACTTGACATTTGATGGTATCAGTTGGAAATAAATGCTCGATTCAAGATCAAGTCAATTAGATACTCGACTAACAAAGGTATAAAGGGTCAAAATAATTAAACATGAACAATTATAATTTTGAATAGGCCAAAATGCAATACATCCCATGAATGCACAGATACGAAAGGAATATATATCTGTCTTAGGAATAGAGAACCAAATTGTTAAGGCTCTAAGGATGATATGAAGGGTATGCAGACCATATGAAGATGACACAAAAGATTAAATTCTAGGTTGAATAAAAGGCATACAGATTGCTATTGAAACATATAAAACATCCACAAAATCTATGGAATGAATACCTCTTGTGATTGATTATTTGAAACAACTGTAAGGACCTAATACGATACCACAATTACTCAAAATTCCTACTCAAATTCAAATCACCAATGAAACTAGGAAAAATACAAAAAATATGAATTATACCTTGCAAAATTTGATTTATCCTTCATGTTCCATTGTCTCAAGATCTTGCTGATTATGATGGTGCTCTCAAAATTGCACTTCTTTGTTTTTCAAGATGACTATGAGATGAATGGAATTGTGGATTTAAATGAAATGTAAACAATGGACTACAATGCAAGACTAAAGATAATGATGTTGCTTTTGATAAAAGCTAATGTAATGTTATTGATAATGATTGATATGAGGATGATGATATGCAACTAAATGATACTATGAAGCTAGATGATAATGCAACAATGGAGATTATGATATTGATATGCAAATGGGGGCCAAAGGCATGCTTGGGTACTTGATAGAATTTTTGCAGCATGTAAGTATGATAGCTCTTGTGATACAAAATGAGGGTGAGGAGCTTTCTTTTATAGGCCAAGGAGGGCCTAGATCCAAGTGTCAAGAGATCCATGGTTGAGGAATTGGTCTTGTGACATGTAGGGTCAAGATCAAATTGGTTGGATGAGGGGAGATAAAGATGGAAGATGTTCCTACTACGATGACAAGGTGGAGGACTATGAGGGACAAGGAGCCACATGGCGTGATGCTCACAAAGACCAATGAGATAAATATGGAAGACCATGAGAGAAACATGATGGTAGTTGATTGTCATTGATGTCAAAAAGGTGTTGTGTTAATGATACAGATACATCATATGGCAGGAATCGTCAGGTAATGGTGTCAGTTCATCTTCATAAGTTTGGAATTAAGTTGCCATGATGTCTTGGGAGGTTGTCTTACGTTCATCAAAGGTTTGTATTTAATTATAAGGAGCTTGAATTCGGAGGGGAGCACAAATATTTATTTGAAGACCCATATTTAATATTATAAAGGAGAAATTATTTTTCAAAGAGGAGTTTGCCATCAAATGTCTTTGAAATTTAATACATATTTAAAAAGGGGGAGCAAGTAATTTAAGAAAAGCATTCATTTGCTTTTATCAAATAGTTAATAATTCTAAAGGAGGAAAGATTTTTAAGTTTTTGAAAAAGCATGGTATGGATTTATGAGTGAAAAGCTTTATTCATTAAAAAGGCTTCTATAAATTAGAAAAGGCATCGAATTTTTAAGGAGCATGGTATATATTTCAAGGAGGGAGCCTGATTAAATTAAATTTGAAGACCATGCTTTGAAAAACATTTTTCAAAGATTCCTTAATTTATTTAAAATTTCTTTTTAAGGAGAGCATGTCTTATGGAAAGAATTGAAGTATTTTTGTGGCATTAAAATATGCTTTAAGAAAGAAATTTTAAAAGCATTAAAAATGCTCTATAAAAATGAAGAGATAGTTTCACGTTTAAATGGGGAATATGCATATATATTTAAATGGAGAAAAGCATCATTTTAAATGGATGGTGATGAAGTTAGAAACTTTTTATTTCTTGGAGGATAAGGAGATTTTTTAGTGCTTTTAAATAAGGCAATTTTCTTGTGGAGATTTTTCATGACAAAAAGGCTAAAACAGATTTATTTCCTTTTTAAAGTGCAAAGAAGTCCAAGAGTGCTTGAAGATAGAATTTTTTATTTAAAGATGATTTTGTTTTTTTGCTTTTCTCAAATTGAAAGAGAATGATTTTTTTAAGAGGATAAAGATATTGAAGATTGATTTTTGAGGAGATTTTTTTTAAGGCAAATATTTGTGGAGAATTGAAGATATATTTTTGAAGAATAGATTTCCGACAGGGAATGAAGAAAAATGAAGACATTTTTTATGGTGGACATTATTTATTTTCTTTTGCAAGAAGATGAATAAATATTTGCATTGGGAAATTGAATTGCTTTTTATTTATGCTCAGAATATGAAGAGTCTTGTTGAAAAGAAAATGAAGGATTTGAAGAAGATGAAAAAGATTTTTGTGAGAAGATTATATTTTTGAGAAGAAATTTTTGAAAGATGAAAGAGATGGATTATTTCTTCAACAGAGGGCAAATTGGAATTATTTTTATGATTTTCTTGTGAAGGCAGATTTTATTAAGACAATGAATTTGGATGAGATTTCAGAATTGAAATTGTTTTTCAGAGGAAAAATGAAGAGTTTGGAAATGTGTTTTTGCAGAGAAGAAAATTGAAAAGTGTTTTTTTGAGAGGAATATGAAATATCATTTCATTATGTTTTAATACACAGATTGAAGATATTTTTGCTAGAAAAATTTTTCAAAAAGAAATGTCAGATGATTTTATTACAGAGAAGGTTGATTGATAAATTGGTGGAGTTATTTTTGTAGATTGAATTTGCACAGACAAAATAATTTTTTATGAAAAGTTTTTTAAAAGAAATTGTTTTTGACAAAGGCAATATTGAAGATTTTTTTATGCAGGAATTTTATTGAAGACAAATTTGAATATGAAGAGGTATTTACAGATATGAAGAAAAAAATAAGATATTGAAGATCATTGAATTTTCTTCTGCAGAATATGAAAGGTTTTATGCTCACTAAAATGGATTTGCAGGACATAGAATTTGAAGAGACCATATTTGCAAATGCAAGAATATCAAGGATTGAAACAATTGTGGAGAGAAGACAAAATATGAAAAGTCATCTTGTATATAATGGCTTTGCAGGTGGATTGATATGCAGTGTTGTTGCGTGGATCAGCATTCCAGGTTGAATATATTTTGAATATCCTCTTGAAGAGAAAATTCAGATGATGAGAGAAGTATGGTCATACGACAGACACATGAGAGAGAAGAAATGTTTTGTATTGAAACAGATAAACCCTCTGAATTCTTGTTTTCAATTTGTTCTGTGGTAGGGGTTGGTGCTCCTTGAAGCTGGTGCTTCTAAACAGTATGCCAGTGAGGCTTGCAGGTCAGCGAGACCTTAACATTTTTCAGTGAGACACATATTGTAGCCAGTGAGGCAGTGAGGCATGTTTTATCAGTTAAGCCAGTGAGGCAGTTCTGGAGTGGTTTTTCTACCCCTGGAGGGTTTTCCACTCGTGCAATTCTTGTGTCTTGATTCACATTGATTATCTCTCTATGGTTGTATGTTTTACTCATGAGTTTTTGTTTTCATTCTCAGTTATGTGCATATGTGTTTGACAAAGTTATGTGCATATGTGTTTGACAATTCAATGATAACTTTCTCTCCTTGTGCTCTCCAAGTTAAAGTTTTTAAAAAGATTAGAAAATTCACACAACACTGATTCACCCCCCCTCTCAGTGTTGTCCTTAACTCCTACAAAACATGGAGGAAGGAGTCTTTGTTTGTTGGAATGTGAGACGGAATATAGGATTCATGAGACAAGTGTCTCATAGTCAACATTGACCATGGCGATGTGGAAAAACCAATTTCTACAAAGTAGGGATGGTGGAGAGGAAATAGGGCATGTGTTGGGAGGATAAATGCTTAATTAAATATTATTAATATTTAATTTGTTGTGCAACATGGTGAGGTGTCCATTGACGTGGAGGGTTACATAGATGAATGATGTGGATTTTATGTTAGAAATGAAAGCAACACTATTTCAATGGAAATCTGATTCAAATAAATTTCAGCAATCTTTTAAGTGTGCATTAACAATGGAGATTGTAATCAAAACATAAACCCACAATATAGAAATATACCAGAAGCAGAATGAAGCACATAACACAAGTGTTTAACATGGAGAAAACCCTTTCGGGTAAAAAACTCCACCAATAAAAGAGGCCAAGTTGTATTATCTTCACAAAAGGAGATTACAAATACATTCACTTCCTCTGTCCTCCAACCTTCACTCCGGTAGAACCTGGGTACCTGTAAATTGTTATATGCATCTCATCTACTATGCTATGGTTTATATAGAATTTACATAACCTCAAGACATTAAATGACTTCTTACAAGCCTATAACACTTGTCAAGAGTCAACAATACAACCTTGGGCGTCTATGGCCAAGAATAGGCTCTTACGGGGTCATAAATGTTGTCATACATGAATCCTACACTTGGGAAAATGTGCCCATGCAAGCTTGAACGCCTTGGGGCAAAAAATGGCCACTTACAACATCTTATGATGTGTCATATGCTATTATTAGTGTCATAGATTCTTATAACAACTTACAGTTGTCATAAAATCTCTTACACCCTCTTACAACATCTATGACATGCATCATAACACTAAAAATAGATTATTCCTCCACATGTGCACCCCACTTTGACCAGTTACTATTTACCATAGTAAATGACATCCCGTAACTACCACTGGTAACTCTGGGACTTACCGTGCAGTAACTCTGTAATTACCGTGGAGAGTAAATAATTTTTACCACTACCAGTGAAACTTGTACATCCCTTATGTGTAATTACAAATAATAAGTGGAATAATACAATAATGGGATTTACAAGGTTAATGGCACCTTATCCCAACATTTTAGACATAGGACTTTGTCTTACAAGACTAATTAAATAATGATGATTATTTAATTAGAGATGACTTTAGAGGAATTTAAGATATTTAATTGTTGGAAGAATATGATGAAGATGAACCAAATAAATAAACTAGTATGTTTATTTATTGATAGAGGAATAAGTGCAATAAAATAAATATAAAATATTTATTTAATTCATCTCGAGCCATTTTTAGGTGTATATATTTTGCCCCTCTTTGAGATAATGTGTTTTATCACATTGTTTCAAAGAATAAAAATTTTATGAGTATGATTCATGCCCTAGTTTTCCCCTGGTATAGGTTTGATGATGTTAGGATGCCCCTCAGGAGATTGGTCAGGATGAATTTTGCAAAAGGATAATGAATGATCTCATGATGAACAAGAATGTACGGCATGATCTGTGTGTGAAAAAATTCAAGTGATGGAGAATGAGAAATGGATGAAAAAACATAGCATGCATGTGCAAGGTTAAAACACTTCTAGTTAGGGTTGATTTGGCTATAAATAAAGATGAGAGTCCCTTTCTTAGTCATTTGCACACTTGGCATTAGAAGAGAGGTTATAGGGAGCCCTAGAGCATAGCAATCTAGTAAAATTGTAGCAGATTCGGGTAGCTAACCACAAGTTTGAGAGGATCCGTCGATTCGGGCGCCCAACGAAGTATGGACCCTCGGTATGTATATGTTTAATTTCACGTTATGTGCATTTATTAGGGTCAAAAACTAGAGTCAAAGTCAACTATTTTGTATGTGCAACAAGATTTTTCCTACCCATATGATCATTTTTACTATGCACATAAGCACCAAAACTGCGCATATGCATAATCTTTGCATTTGATTAGGGTTCTTATGTATACATTTAAAAGTTGTGCATACAATTAGGGTTTCTACGCATCTATTATGAATTTGCACATTCATTATGAATCTATGCATCTAACTCCTAATTCTATGCATACACTTGAAATTACGCATATAAGATTTTTTTCTACGCATACATGATGATGCTATGCTTTTGATTGATAAAGCTAAGCATTTGATTTAGAAAGTTCATTTACTTAGGGAGTTGATTGAGTTGGCATCATTATCGATGTTGACCAACTGATAGGTAATCTTTGACATTGATAGAATCTCAGAAGAGATGATAGGATAGCTAAGTAATTATTTTGATAAATTTGATAGATATGTAGCTTATTTGGTTGCTTTATTAACATGCTTGTGTTATTGATTGTAGGATGAGGTAGATGTGATGATGTCTCGAGAGAGCTTTCCCTCGACATAGTTGCTATGACTGTACTTGTCAAAGATAGATCACTTGGTGTCAGGGTCTACTAGATCATGGTATGTAACCTTTATGCTTGAGATTTGGACAAACTTGTGTATGCTGACTGCTCCAGCTAAGAGATGGCATAGTGAGCACTGTACATTTCACTTGCCTACTGGAGAGATGATGGTGATGCTGGAGGATGTGCACTAGATCTTGAGGATTCTGATATATGAAGAGATGGTGGAGTATGTTTAGCATGCAAGGGAGGAATTGGAGGATTGATGCTGAGTTTTTGATGATGAGGACATTCAGAAGATAGAGATCAGTTGGGCTAATATGGTTGACTATTATGAGCCCCTGTCATCGATACTAGTAGGATTGGTTGGAGGCTTGATCTTCCTTGATAGGAGATCACATGGATTTACCGTTGGATGGGGGAGGACCTTGGAGAGGATGGTATTTGAGTGGACATGCTTTGCCTAGGGTGTTTTCTTACTAGCTCACTTATATCATGACTTACATCAGTTTGTATATGATGGTGCTGCTAGCTTATCTGCTGGGATGTCATTGCTACAGATATGAGCATGGGGCCATATAGAAGTTACATGACCTATAGGCATGGGAGTGAGAAGTATGGATTGACCTTATTCTTACATGTATCAAGAGAGCCTTTCTTGGCCCAAGCTGGGAAAGCTTGAATACTAAAGACATGCACTAAACAATGTGGATTCAGTGGATTGGCAGCCCTACTTAGACTGGGAGGCATGGGATGTTGATGCGACTGAGTTAGCTTTTTTCTTTCAGACATGATGGTTGATAGGGCAGACACCCTATATTCTTGAGCATTGTATTGTTTCTCATGTGTACTAACAATTCAACAAGGTCCAGGGGATGCCCCAAGGTACTACTGTATTTGCTCAAATGACAAGGAGCATCCATGGTGGTGTCCAGTTACATCGTCTGAGTAGGCTCAAGATGACTTCCTACAGATTCCCTATCAAGCTTGGGATTTGAGACATGATATTGTAGACACTGGGATGACCCCATATTATTTAGCACACTCTATGACTCAACCCTTTCTAAGGTACTTTGGACCTGGAGAGTTAGCTCCTCAATTGGAGGATGGGAACGAGGAGGATGAGGCTCCACAGAGGAGGAAATGATGATGAGGTGGCAGAGGTGGTAGAGGAAGAGGGGATGAGGGAGGTGGACAAAGAGACAGAGGAGATGATGGAGGTGGCTGAGGAGATGAAGGAGATGATGGGGATGATGGAGGTGATGGAGGTGGAGGGGGACAAAGGATGGTCTGGTAGAGAGTTCAGAGGGTACCACAGATATAGCCTCAGCCTCAGGTGTAGGTTTAGCCCCAGGATCAAACACATGATCAGACATAGGTGTAGGGTTAGGATGACAGGGAGGTGCCAGTATTGTGGGCCCAGGTGGCTCAGCTATAGGGATAGGTTGGCCAAATGCAGGGCTAGATTGGGAAGCTATAGGGCCGTATTACACAGCTACAAGGAGATGTGAGGGATGTGACATTAGAGTAGGATACTACTATATAGAGATACACTAGGGCAGAGGCCCTACTTCAACATGTACAATAGACTGCAGTATAGGGTCCTAGAAGACAGACCATTGTAGAGATGGTGTGCACAGGATAGGAGATTTTCTACTGGCGATCTTTGTATGAACAGGCTATGCCCCTAGAGCAGAGAGTGGGTAGCTTTCATCTAAGTTCACGCAACAGATCTAGGTGGACACAGTCTGAGAGTGGAGAGGTTATGGGGTTGCCACCTCCTCGAGGGCCACAAGGGACAGGGCCTTCAGGGCCTCAGCCTCCTCAACCAACACCTTCTAGAGGTAGTGCCTCTTAGGCATTTTTGGGACATGTACCATTTTGTATCATATGTATATACATTATTTTTGATAGCTCAAGATACACATTCATGATATCATTGTATACTTGGACATTTATTTTTTATGATGATGTATATATGAGTTTCAATGCACTATATACATGTGCACTATGGATGGATGCCATCTATATGATTGATGTTATGATTATGCTTCTATTTGATGATTCTAACCTATTGATTCTATGATGTCAATGGTATTTATGATATGATATTTCTATGGTTCACATGATGACTTGTATCTATGTGTAATGTTATGAGTAATGATCCTATATGCTTATAATTTATGATGACTTAATACATATTTTGATGATTCTTAAATTCAGTACATGATGTTTAATTTTACTAAGTATCATGACATAATATGGATATGCTATGACAATGATATCTATGTTTTTGATTTTTGATGATAAAGTTATGTATGAAATCTGCGTTGATATATGACATCACTATATGAATGATCTAGATGTTTTTATATAATGCATTTAAATGATATGATCTTATGATTGACCTGCCTATGTTATGCACAATGATAATGATTTATTTTTGTTACGCGAAGTATACTCAATCATGAATAAAAGACCACTTAGAAGAATTAGAGGAATGATAAATAGATGACTTGTAAAAATGAAATAACTTGAATAAATGAAAGAAATTGATTTGAATAAATGGATAACTTGGATGAAATGAAAGAAAGGACTTGGATCTTAAGCCACTTGGAAAATGTTAATTATGGAATGCTTATAAATGAAATGAAATGCGACCCTAATAACTACAAATGAAGTTTAGTCATCTTATATACAAATATTTAAAGTGCTTGTTTTCATCATTGAGCTTTTAAAATGTTGCAAGGACATACAAGCATCTAGGTATAATTAAATTGAGATGACTTGAGTATCTCTTACATAGATTTTGATTTAGCAAGTTAATACAAGCATCTATGTATAATTGAACCAAGATGACTTGAGTATTGCTTGCATGTATCAATAGACAAGGATTGTACCCTTTCATGCTCAGACCCATAATGTCCTTGATGATCAAATGTTTGCTAATCATTTCGCTAGACAAGTCTTCACATTACTAAAGATAAACCCACAAACAAAAAACAAATGCAATAATCATGCCCCAACATAGCTTCTCTAGTCTTTGACATCCTCGAGTAGCATAGGAAACATGATAACAAAAATCAAGACATAATACTTACACTTATAACAACCATCAAATCTTCTTTCCATAGATATATTTTCTTGCCATAAAAGATAAAATAATCCCAATAGTTTAGGCACATTGTTTTATGATATAGGGTAATGTCCTAGGGCCAAGATTTTGTTTAAAAGCTTGTTGTTGTGTTGTGTGTTGTCTGAAGATAGTATTGCGATCCGAATTGTTATCCTCTGGATTGTGGCATTTAAGAATTCAATTCTACAACTAGGTCAAGGATTTTGCCCCTAGCAAAGTAGAGGATCTACTTATTATGAATGAAACATATGGATGAACTGATCAGAGATTTCATGTGATAGGCCCTAATGGACTAACCTAGTGCCTCGAGGGCTCATTGATGATGGCCTTGCCTATGTGAAAGAGTAGAGGCAATGTAGTTCAACTATTTGGACCAAGTCGTGGGTGGGAAGCCTTGAGGGCTCATCAACGATGGCCTTGCCTACGTGATAGCTTAGAGGCGACGTAGTTCGACAATGATACTAACATTTGGAGTTGTGATAGATGACAAGATGGATGAAGGATTAGATGGATAACCTTATTTGATAAGGCGGTAAAGGCGAGTGAGAAATAGGCCACGATAAGTATCTTTATGCGTTTTGATGGATGTGGAAGAAAATATGGATGAAAACTGAAATCCTAAAATATGGAGAAAGCAGGTTTATCACAAATAGTGTCTATTTCTAGGTTTTCACCATTTGCTTTTATTGCACCATAATTTATTTGTTTTTTTAATGTTTTTGGTTCCCTTGCACTGAGGTTTTTAGGTATGAAACTTTTGAAGATGCATACTATTGATGGGATCATTGAAAATAACTCACCTTCTGATGTTGCTAACTAGCATTCTCCTAATCCATAAGCAACAATGATTACATAAGGACTGAGCTAGTTTGGTTTAAACTTACCCTTCTTTTCTCTATCCTGTTGATTTTTTCAAGTTTTCCTTCAAAACTAAGTCACCAACTTGAAAAACTTTGGGCTTCACTCTATGATTGTAGCTTCTTGACATACATTGCTGATAGGCCTTGAGGTGATTAAAAGCATTTTGTCATCTTTTCTCCAACAACTCTAACTCTTGAAGTCTAGAAACCCAGTACTCTTCATTAATTATTAAACCCTTTAATGATACTCGTAGATAGGGTAACTCAACCTCAATAGGCAAGATTGCTTCTGAGCCATAGACAAGGGCATAGGGTGTTGCACCTGTGGGTGTACGGATAGTGGTATGGTAGGTCCACAAGGTAGGATTTAGTTGTACATGTCAATCACGGCTGGCATCATTGACTATTTTTTTTTTAATTTTCAAGATTGTTTTATTATACGCCTCTGCCTAACCATATGCTTGGGGATAGTATGGTGTTGAGAAATGGTGTTGGATATGGCACTTGTCACAAAGCTCTTTAACATCCTAATTTTTGAAAGGTCTTCCATTATCAATGATAATGGATAGAGGAATGCCAGAATGACAAATGATATAATTTAGGATAAATGAAGCAATTTGCTTACTTGTGACATTGACTAAGGCTATGGCTTCAATCCACTTAGTGAAATACTTAGTGGCGATTATTATGAATTTGTGACCATTGGAAAAGAGGGATGAATCTTGCCCACAAGGTCGAGTCCCCATTGACAAAAAGGCCAAGAAGTAGTTAAGGGCTGCAGTTCTTATGCCGGTGCATGTATGAGATTTCCATGGATTTGACATTTCTTGCACTTTTTGACAAAATGATAAGAATCTATTTCCACACTTGGCTAGTAGTATCCCATATGCATAAGTTTCTTAGCTTGAGGTAGGACCACTAGAGTGCATTCCACAAATACCTTCATGAAATTCCATTAAGGTGGTTTGATATTCCTCACACTCTAGACACCTAAGGAGAGTACCATCAAGACCTCATCGATTAAGGGTGTTGGCAATTATAGTATAACGAATAGCTTGATGGATAAAAGTTCTTCGTTGATTATTAGATAGGTCAGGGGGTAATGTGTTATCTTTTAGGTAGGTATAGATGTTTCCATACAAAGGGGAATCAGATCCTACTATTTGACATATAATCTAAGTTTTAGGGTTATCATATGCAGGATTAGACAATGGCTCCAATAAGAACTCATAATGCGACTAATTTTTATGTATATCTAGGAGTGAGGCAATGGTTTCCATGGCATCTGTAGTTTTATTCTCCAGTCTAGGTATTTGTTCAAAAGAAATCAAAACAAAATACTCTTTGAAGTCCTCTACCATACACTTGTAGGGTATTAACTTATTATCCTTGGTCTGATAATCATCATTTACCTGATTGATGACTAGTTGTGAATCTCCATAAACATGCATCTCTCAAACTTTCCATTCTACAACCATATTGAGACCAATGACCAATGCTTCATATTCCTCCACGTTGTTGGTGCAAGGAAATAATATTCTATATGATTTTGGTATGGTATCTCCTTGTGGTTTCATCAACAAAATGCTTTCTCCCTACCCATGCTATGTATATGATCCATCAAAATAGGGATTCCATGCTTGAGTTGTTACATTGAAGATGGATTCATCTTGAAACTCAAAACTTAATGGATTTTCATCCTTGAGTGGTGCATTTGCTAGCTTATTCACAATTACTTGTCCTTTTATTGCTCTTCTATCTACATATTCAATGTCAAATTCATTGAGAATCATTACCTACTTTGATAATCTGCATGATAGAGTTGCCTTACTGAGTAAATACTTCAATGGATCTATTTTGGCTACTAACTTGATTAAATGAGTTAACATATAATGTCTTAGCTTTTGAGATGCAAAGACTACAACAAGACATGCTCACTAAATAGGTGTATAATATACCTCATAGCCTACTAAGGTCTGACCGATGTAATAAATAGCCCATTTCTTTCCTTCATAATCTTGTTGTCCCAGCAGAGCTCCTTGAGCGGTTATTGTAGCTTAAATATAAAGCAATAGTGGTTTGCCTTGGATTGGTGGCATCAATATTGGTGGGTTCATCAAATATTCTTTCAAGAGTTGAAAAGCCTATCCACAAATCTCATCCCATCTGAAAGGAATATTCTTGTGAAGAACATGAGTGAAGGGATGACATTTGTCAGCTAACTGTGAGATAAAATAGTGTAAAGATTACAACTTTCCTTGTAATGATCTCAATTGACTGATATCTTTAGGAGGTGGCATTTCCATTATAGCTTTCACTTTTGTTGGATCCACCTTAATTCCATTTGTTGAAACTATGTACCCTAAAAGCTTGCCAGATGTGACTCTGAACACACACTTCTTCAGATTCAAACAAACATTGAATTGCTCCAATCGCTAAAAGATCTTGTCTAATAAATGTAGATGTTCTTCCTGTGCAAGTGATTTTCCTAGAATGTCATCCACATAATCTTCCATAATAGTGTGCATCATATCATGGAAAATTATGGTCATTGCTCTGTAGTATGTTGCTCCTGCATTTTTCAATCCGAACGGCATGACATTCTAGCAATATGTACCCCATGGGCATGTAAAAGTGGTCTTATGTTGGCCTTCTAGTGATATTTTGATCTAATTGTAGCCAGAAAATCTATCCATTAAAGATAACATAGTGTGCCTTGCTATCAAATCTACAATGATGTCTATATAGTGTAAAGGAAAATCATCCTTAGGACATGCTTTATTCAAATCCCTAAAATCTGAGCAAAGTCTAATTCTCTTGTCTAGTTTTGAAATAGGAACAATATTGGAGATCCATTCAGGATAATCAATTGATCAGATGAAACCTACATCCAACAACTTTTTCAACTCTTCTTTGACTAAAAGTACTATATGTGGATGCAACTTTCTTAGCTTTTATTTCATTGGTTTGGCTCCTGGAGCTAGTGATAAATGGTGCATAATGAGATCTGGATCAAGGCTAGGCATATCCGCTTAGGACCAAGCAAAATTAATCTACCTCTCTTTAAATAATTTGATGAATTCTTTCTTTTCTTGCTCTGATAAAGATTTTGCCAGATAAATTATCTTTGGGCTATCCTCTATACCAATATTCATTGGTTCTTCTAGTTCTATTAAATCTGAAGGCCTCTCTTGATGTGTAGGGTTGGGGAGACTGTCAAGCCTTTCATCCTTTGGTGCCTCAGAGAGGTTTTCACCATCTAATACATCCTTTATTTTTTTTTTTCATGATCTAATATTGCCGTAGAGTAGTTTTCACCATTAGATCCATTTTTTATTCTCATATTTTTGTGACTGAAAGGCTTGGCACTCTCTCCAAAATAAGCCACATTATTAAGTTCTATAGTGAAGCCGACTTTATGATCTTCTGAGGGTAGATGATCCCTAAGTTCTAGATAGTCAATAATAGCATCATCATTTCGAAAGGTGTTTAGTTTAGAGGCCTCTTGTTGCTCCCAATCTATAAGTTCAGGATGTACTAGTGGAAGAGGATCTTTTGGTTGGTCTAAATCAAGGGCAATAATGGTTAGGATGGAAGAGTTCTCTAGATTTATGGTGGTATCTACAAAGTCTAAAACAGTACTCTCCTTAGGATTATCTATTACATGTGATATCTGACCTTCCTCATAAGACTCACTCTTGATATTTCAGAAATCAAACTCTAGTGGTCTAGACCTCAAACTTTGTCCCTCATGGTATGTATTGGTGGCGCTGTGTGATTGGACTACATCAATATACTTTTTTTCAGAAGATAACTTAGAAAGACTTTCCCATTCCAATTCATTAGAATATGTTTCACTTTCCTCTTGCAATTTGTGAATTTGCTCCACTAAATTCATAGTAGCCTTTTCTTTGACCTTTCCTTTATACCCTAGCCCTTTGGTGTCTCAGGTAGATAATGAAGAAGGTTGTATGGGTTCAATAATTCATTCTTTTCTCAAGCCTATGGGACCATGACTATCATATCCCATTTTCTAAAAAATAGTGAAACCCGTGCCATATTGTTTAGTTGGTAATTTTGGTTGTTGTTCTTGTGGCTTGAGTTCACCTTCTTCATCCTTGTATAGCCACTAGAGGATGTCTTTCTCTTCACTTTCTTCTGATAGATTGTCCCATTTGATAAAGGGACCTTCAAGGTACTTCAATGACTATTGTTTTGACATGGATGGTTTGCCATGGGATTTGAGTGAAAGGGGTAATTGTGCGATACAAAAGGATTTTTCAATGGAATACCCTCCAACACCTTTGTCCTTGATCTTGACTTTCACTTTAGTGGATTTGGATGTAGAAGCTAGTGAGCTTGGATCAACATGGGATGTATAATGTGAGGCTTCACAATTAGTGGGTATAATAATTTTAGGTTTGGGCTTGATGGTATTGCAATATTGAAAGGGATCTAGATCACCTTGGATTGTAATCTCTTGACCATTGTATGAAACTTTTATACATTGATGATAGGTAGATGGTATAGATTTCATTGCATGAATCCCAGGGTGTCTAAGGAGAATGTTATAGGCTAAATCCATGTCAAGGACTTGACACACCACATCTTCTTAAATTGGTCCCACTCTTATGGGTAAGACAATAGTTCCTTTAGAAGCTCTTTCCTCTTCATCATAGCCTTTGATAGTGATTTTCTTCTTTGAATCAACAACATTTTCAAAAAACCCCAATGCAAGGATTAATTTTAAGGTGCATATATTTAAACCAGCTCCTCCATCTATAAGGACTCATTTGATTGTATGCTTATGAATAAGTACTTCAATATGGAGAGATGCATTATGAGGTTGGTGAATGGCCATATCATCATTTTCAGTGAAAGATAGGAAATGAGGCATGGTGAGATGTCCCACCATGGCTTGAAACTACTCTTGGTCTAGATTTGTTAGCATGATGGTTTCTAGTAGAGCTTTATCTAGGATAGCTTTGTGAGATTGTGAAAGACACAAAAGCTCTAATATGGATATGTGTGCAGGTGTCTTTTTGAGTTCCTCTATGACATTGTATTGGTTTGATATGGAGGATGGCTTGGGTGGAACTCCTTGAAGAGTAATTTTTCCTCGATGAGTAGTAACGTTATAATCAGGCTTGTTGTTAATGGTAATCACATTGACATGTGAATCACATTTTGATATATGATTAACAGTGTATTCATAAGATACTTTCACGTAATTAGCATTATTACCACCATTATTATTTGTGTTTGAGGCACTTCCCTTTTTGTAGTTAGGAAGTGGATTCTTAAATGCCACATGTTCTTCATTGGATGTATGACCAACAATTGATATATTTCCTCTATCTATTAAGTCTTGAATTGTATTTTTCAACCTTTACAATCATTTGTTTTGTGAATCAAGTTGGATGAGAGACTTGTAGATATAAGTGATGTTTTTGATGGGGTGTAGTTTGGGTGAAAGATTGGATTGAATGTGTTGATGATAAGATTTTCTAAAGGTTGTTTTGATCTTTGTTCAAACAATAATCTTGAGCTATGATGTATAGATATCAAAGTGTTGTTCCAAAGTAAGTCAAATAGGGATGACATAAATCACTATTGATAAAGACTAACTTTATCAAGATGTTTAGTGCAGCTCCTAGATAAAGGATGATTGATCCTGATAGGGAAACTAACTAAATTTGTTTGAATAAGAAGATCTCAATAATACTTTTGGGGAAAATCTTGTTTTTTGTTTGCTTTAGGGAAGGCTAAATATGAGATGTAAGTGGAATGTTCGAAATGGATATGGGATGTATTTGTATGGTTTAAATGACTGTTCCAGTGAATTCTATGTCAAAATGGGTATCCAAAATTGTTCTGTTTATTTGTACAAGACAAGGAGAACAACTCTCTATTGTGGATGCGCAATTTAAAATACATAGAAGCAAAGTGTGAATGCACAACAACATGTGATATATGCACAGGTTTAAATGCGCAAGAACAAAGTGTAAATGCACATCAATAATTGATATATGTGCAACAATATTATATGTGCAGTAGAAATGTTTATATGCACAACAAAAATGTTTGAATGCGTAGAAAAAAGTATATGCACAATAAGATATTTTAAATACATAGCTTTGTTCAAAATGACTGACTTTGATCAAGTTTTTCTTCTTTTTGGCACATTTTTCTAGGTAACCTCTTGTTTTTGTGATGATTTTTTTTGTTTTTAGTCATGAAAACACAATAGACAATAAAGTACAATGGCTATTAGTGACATTTAGTGTATGTTCAAGACTTATAAAAAGCCCAAGTTTTCTCAAGTCTAACACAATTTGCAAACAAAACAAACACTTGTTATCCCTAAAGACAAGGCTTCATTGCGGTGCATCAACTCACAACTTAGATCTCCGTCGACTCAAATGACATCACATAGGTAAACACATGTGAGCATTATATCATCTTTATGAGAGAGGATAGGTAGGGGTATCTCACCCTTTCCCCAAAAAGATACAAGTAGTCCACAAGTAGCTTATGCTAGCTGATGACTACTATCTCATCTCAAGGGAGGCAATGTTGAGTAATCTTGAGGGCTTGTATCAATTCCCCTTGCACTGAAAATTACCACAACATTCGGAGGTGAGTTGGGTGGCCACTAGCTAAGGGGTTCTTAGTGACTTTGAGGGACCAATGCCTTACAAGCTTGCAGCAAGCTACTAAAATCTTTAAACAATCCTACTAAGAGTATCATATACCTCACACAATGCAAAAATCATTTTCACAAAGTGTTGGTACGCCTCTTTTCGATTTAGCACCGTAAGGCAAAGATGATGTTGGTTAGGACTTGGCTTTTGCCTTATCCAATTTATATAGCATTTCAAAGGAAAACTCTGCTTAAGGGCATCCCTTTTGGATGAAGCACAATCTAAAAGCACACCTTTCTAAAGGATAAACTGAAAGTAAATCATAGATGAGTCTGGTTTTTTGATCACCCAAGATGTTGCAAGGGGAGAGCATATACCTATCACCTTTATAGGCACAACAAACACTTGTTTATTAACAACCTAGATTAATCTAAGTGTGACTAATCTAACAACACAAGATGCCATATTTGTATGATAACAGAAAAAAAAAAAAAAAAGATAGTCAAATTTAGCCTCTAAATTAAACTATGTTATGATTGCATGCAAGATTGGATGAAATTACTTTCCCCTATTTATGCTACATTTTGATTGTATACAAGATTGTCCAATTAACCTTCCTAAACTAGACTATGTTGTGATTGTATGTAAGATTGGATGAAATTACTTCCCCCTATTTATGCTATGTTTTGATTGTATGCAAGATTGTCCAATTAACCTTCCTAAATTAGACTATGTTGTGATTGTATGCAAGATTGGATGAAATTACTTCCCCCTATTTATGCTATGTTTTGATTGTATGCAAGATTGTATGCATAGAATTACTCCTCCTATTTTAAACTAGATGCTACTAGATTATCAATACAAAAGTAAATGTAACAATGATGTCTAAATCCAACCATAAACCTGCAAAAACAATTTAGCAATAGTTTGAGCACACTCCTTTTGTAACTGATGACAACTGCAACAAGGGTTAGTATCAAAATTATCCAAAGACATATACTACAACTTGCTAATTTCAAATGCGCAAAAACAAACAACACATTTGTAGCAGAATAGATCAAATGCATAGTAATATTGTATGTGCAACAAGATGTATCGTATGTGCAATAGAACAAGTCATATGCATAGGACTGTTGTTTTTGTTTTTGTAGGCTTTGTTCTTGGCACGGATGTGTACGACCAGAACTCAAATGCACAGAAACAACCTATTTCAACTTGCAATGACACAATAAACTCAAATTTGGATATTAAATTTGGGACAAGGCCCCACGGTGGGCACCAAAATGTGATTGATTATTTGAAACAACTGTAAGAACCTAATAAGATACCACAATTACTCTAAATTTCTACTCAAATTCTAATCACCAATGAAACTAGAAAAATACAAAAAAAATGAATATACCTTGCAAACTCTGATTTATCCTTTGTGTTCCATTGTCTCCTATCTTCTCAAGATCTTTCTGATTATGATGGTACTCTCAGAATTGCACTTCTTTTTTTTTCAAGATGACTATGAGATGAATGGAATTGTGGATTCAAATGCAATGAAAGCAATCCTACAATGCAAGACTAATGATAATGATGATGCTTTTGATAAAAGCTAATGCAATGTTATTGATAATGATTGATATGAGGATAATGATATGCAACTAAATGATACTATGAAGCTAGATGATAATGCAACAATGGAGATTATGATATTGATATCCAAATGGGGGCCAAAGGCACACTTAGATACTTGATAGAATTTCTGCAGCATGTAAGTATGATAGTTCTTGTGATACAAAATGAGGGTGAGGAGCTTCCTTTTATAGGCCAAGGAGGGCTTAGATCCAAGTGTCAAGAGATCCATGGTTGAGGAATTGGTCTTGTGACATGTAGGTTTAAGATCAAATTGGTTGGATGAGAGGAGATAAATATGGAAGATGTACCTACTATGATGACAAGGTGGAGGAAGATGAGGGACAAGGAGCCACATGGTGTGATGCTCACAAAGACCAATGAGATAAAGATGGAAGACCATGAGAGAAACATGAAGGAAGGAGTCTTTGTTTGTTCGAATGTGAGAGGGAATATAGGATTCATGAGACAAGTGTCTCATAGTCAACATTGACCATGGTGATGTGGAAAAACTAATTTCTACAAAGTAGGGATGGCTGAGAGGAAATAGGGCATGTGTTGGGAGGATAAATGCTTAATTAAATATTATTAATATCTAATTTATTGTGCAACATGGTGAGGTGTCCACTAACGTGGAGGGTGACATGGATGAATGATGTGGATTTTAGACATAGGACTTTGTCTTAGAAGAATAATTAAATAATGATGATTATTTAATTAGAGATGACTTTAGAGGAATTTAAGATATTTAATTGTTGGAAGAATATGATGAACGTGAACCAAATAAATAAATTAGTATGTTTATTTGTTGATAGAGGAATAAAAATAAAATATTTATTTAATTCATCTCAAAACATTTTTAGGTGTATACACCTCTTACACATAACAAGGGCCATTAAACGAATTACCTAGCTACATTAACATCGCATGTTTGTGATTGTGGAATCAATTCTATTATTGATCCACATTTATAGAAGTGATTGAAATAGAAAAACAAAAAATCATTCAATGCACTTGACTAGTACATCCTAATTTTTGTTGAGAAATGAATCAATTTAGAAAATCAACCAAACAAACTAAATATTCTAAAAATTTAATCCAATATCGTTGTCAATCCTTTTTTTTATTCAACCATACTTATTTGACTTACCCTAAATTTATATATTTTTATTTCCATGCACCAAGAACATTAAAGAGAGAAAGATTCTTGATGAACAAAAGGGTTGGCAAAGTACTCCAAAACAACTAAAGAAGAAAATAATAATAAATTGTACTCTTAATTAAAATATATATAAAATCTATATATTTAATAGGCTAATATAATTTGCCAGGCACTAAAAAGAAGTATAAAACCTTTTAAACTTCGATGTGAATTTTGAGGAGAAAAAACCTTCTTTTCTACAGGTCTCCGCACACCACGTTCTCAAACA
This sequence comes from Cunninghamia lanceolata, assembly GCA_027924645.1. NCBI lineage: Eukaryota > Viridiplantae > Streptophyta > Pinopsida > Cupressales > Cupressaceae > Cunninghamia > Cunninghamia lanceolata. Next base: position 28,708,315 of record BSBN01000334.1, on the reverse strand, counting down.
GAGGTGCGTCTAATAATAGAATTGCCTCCGAATTGCGTAAATTTGTCCAAATTTCCACTTCTGTAAATTTTATATCCGGACAACAGAGTCACAGACTCACAAAAGGAGATTTATAAGTGGATTACAACTCTCCCTCTAGTGTGGACTGCTTTACGCAGTTGCATACGTCCTTGACTTCTTTTTGTTTTACTGCGTGGTAACATCTATAGCGCCAGCTGCTAAATTGTGATGTAATCTGTGTTTTTTTTAGTTTTAAATACAATTTAAACCAGGGCTGCGGTGTACTTGTAGTCCGTGCAGGCTTCAGTGCGGTTGCAGTTTCTACCAAAAGCTGTCATGATAGTTTGCAAAATCTTGTTAGAGTAGCTTGCAATGATAGCATGGTTGATGCCTGGTATGATACCATTGTTATTTAGCAGAATTGTTTGTGTTCAATTCTAGAAATGTCTGAAATTATAAGTAAATTTGAAGGTTATCCCCATACATAAAAGTAGTTTTACAAAAGTGTCTATTCTATCAATGATGTGGAGCTTAAATTACCAAATTTGCAAAGTACAGATCCATTTTAGATAGCTTAGAGTGTATGTACATCATCCCATATATCATAGAATCGGATAGGGTGAAATTTGCCAAGACCAAGTTGAAAGGTCATGTGATGATATGCTGGAAAGAAGTATAGATAGAGCATAATAGAAAAGGGAAGCCTTGCATTGAAAAGTGGGATCAGATGGTGGAAAAGTTCAAATCCAAGTTCATGTTGGAAAATTACTAGTTGGAGTTGTTGAAGGAGTTACACAATTTGTGGTAGCGAGATATAACTATGAATGAGTACATTGAAGAATACTATATGTTGATGATTAGGTTAGGACATCATGCGTAGGGACTAATAAAGTGGCCAAATACATCAATGGGATGAGGGAACCATCCAAGGGGAGTTGGGTATTTGGAACACTGAGAAAATTGAGGAGGCCTACCATTTGGCTCTCATTGCGGAGAAGAAAATAAACTAGAAAAAGGAGGAAATGTAGAACCACTAGAGAGGAAAAGAAGAAAAGATATAGAATAGTAGGATGAGATGTTGTGACAAGGGACTAACCCCAAGAGGTCAAGAGAGAGGTAATTAGTATTGTAGTAAAAGAGAAGGTCGAAGTTCGCATCACAAAGAGAAAGAAGATGATACCTGAGTTATCATGGCAATAGGGAAGATGATTGAAGTAGATACCGCAAGGGTACAAAAGATGATGAAAACTACTGCAAAGATAAAAGAGTAGAATATACTCACTATAGAGAGGCTCAAGGGGAGCGTGGAGGGTATACTTAACAAGGTAGAGGAGGATATGAGAGGAAAAACTAGAAATCCTTTAGGGGAACCTGTTCCAAGTGTGTCAAAGGACACAAGGTATTTGAATGTTGAGGAAGAGGGTAGAAGATAGTGCCAAGAGTTGCATTTGGTGATGAGAGGTCATTTACTTCATAGAGGGATCTTGATTGTGGGGATTCAATGGTTTCATAGAGAGCTTTAAGGTGTGATAGGAGGGATGAGCCAACACAAAGAAAGTTTTTGTTTAGGACCAAATATATGGTAGGCGGTAAATTCTATGAGGCGGTGGTGGATAGTTGTGGCATAGACAACCTAGTGTCTATGAAAATGGTCAACAAGTTGGGGCTAAAAAGGATGAAACATCCATGCACATACCAGATTGGTTAGTTGTATTAGGGAGACTAGATTTTGGTGGAGGAATAGTGCTGGGTGAGGTTCAACATAGGGGCATGTAGCATGATGAAGTGTTGTGTGACAAGTCAATGGATGTGTGACATCTTTTATTGGGAAGATTATGGCAATTTGACAAGGATACAGTGTGTTGGAACTGGATATTTCCAGTCAATTTTTTCAAAAGATGCTTACCTTGTATGTACTTCAAGATCAGTTTACCCCACTAAATGTAAAATTTTTGGGATAGTTTAGGGGTTGCATTTCTTTGTCTAGTGCCTGACCTTTTGAGCTCATCGGCAAGCAGAAGGCTTTGATCAGACCCGTGGATGGTTTTATACTCTGATGACATTATCAATAGCTTTGTTTGACAAACCACCATTTAAGAATCTAATTTATATTGGCCTTGTTCTAATGAGCAAAACGACTTAATAATTATCCATCACCAATGAAAGTGGTTGATGATTATAAAACTGATGCACTTAGAATTTATCTTATAAATTCACCTGTTGTAAAAAGTAGAGCCAATGAGACTTGAGAAAGATGGCGGGGATCTTGAAGTTCAGATTAGTAATAAAAATGACAGAAAGAAATAATTAATAGGAGAATAGATCTCTGCATATATGAGAGCGAGTGGGTAACACCCCACAATGTGAAACAACAAATATTTTGATACAATCCTATGAGCCCCATGGCTTTATCTAACTTGTGCTTATAAGTAAAATTTTCAAACTTCTTAGTGAATTCAAGTGATCTGTCATTCAACATTTGCCAAAGTCACTTAGATTGCAACTATTTCATTTTAGTTTCCATGTGTGATAATTGTGCAGAGTGAAGAATTCAATAGCTAAATTCTGCCATGATTACTAACAAACACCAAGAGAGAGGGCACTTAAATGGAGCTGACGCCCACAGGAGTTGTTTGCATATTTTGTATACATACATTCTGCTGGTGTCAATTTGTGGCACTGTTTCTAATAAATATCTGGTGTGAGTAGTCCTGAATAAATATATATATTCTTGCATATATTCTCAACCATGGTTATTTGTTTGGAGAAGAAAATAATTTCTGTTTGGGGTAATGCTTAGTAAATTGAAAAGGGTGTGAACTCTGTCTTGTAGAAGATTGATTTTACCTAGGACATTACAATTACATGTTGTTATTTGCACATTAAGTTTTACCATCTATCATAAAACAATCTCTTTTCTTCTTTCGGTTCATTGGACTTCTATTCACTGATTGCTTAAGGTTAAATTTGTTCTTTTCTTGTGAGCTTCACTGTAGAAATCTGAGAGGTTGTTCAGAAACATCATATTAATAATGAGATTTATGCTTACAAAAACTTTTGTTGATTGAGTTGTCCTTAAAATTCTCTTTGCACGAATTAGTATTGCCTTAGACCCTTGCAAGTACTCATGCAAGTATAATTTATTTAAATCTTAGAAAGTTGTGATCAAGATGAAGATAATTTGTCTGCTACAGAAGACATGTAAAACAAGAAAAAAAAACAGGCTTGTCTTCATCCCACATTAATAGTAATTGTGAAACAAGAAGGCTTATAAGGTACCGTGTGCTCTAAAAGATTTTCCAAAGCAAAAGCAGGATTGAAGGTGCAAGTCATTTTGTTGATGTGTTTAGCATCCTTCTCTTTGGTATTAACACTACTTACAGGTGCTTGTGTGCTTTGTAGCACCGTGTCTTGTGATTATTGACAACGTAATTGTTTTGAAAATTACAAGCTTTTTCAGAAACAAAATTGCACATTCCTTGTTGAGGATCTTGTTCCTCTATAGAGTCTACCAAAGATAACTATCAAAGGATGTGCATATAGAGGGAGCTCGAGTGTCCTTTACTACAAGAGTGCAAATGAACGTGGTGTGGTTGCATATAATCAGATCTCTGTTCTTTATTTTTGTAAGCTTCATTTCCATAACCCATTGTAGTTTGAGATTTGTGAATTATGAATTCATAGTTTTTGGGATGTCTTTAGTTTTTAAAAAACAAAGATTTGTAGGTTTTCATGACGCTGAGATACAATGGGGACAAATCAGCCTAATGCATAGAAACACATAAAGAATATAAAGGTGTTTTATGCTTAATGTAAAGAATGATAAGCATACTTAGCATAAGTAAGAATGGAAAGGTCGCAATATGCATGTACATTGTACATATTGGAAAAGGGGTTTCATTAGATTAAGTTTTGAAGAAAACATCAAGCAGCCTGGCGCACCAATGAGTTACCATCAATAGGCAAAAATGCAGAAATATTTTGAAGTTATGGCATTCCGGCCCTTTGGTCAAATAAAAATGGCTAAGCCTATGGTTGCAGCACTTTGAATTGTTGAATTGCGAAAAAAGTCTTAGTGCTTCTGTATCACGGATTTAGATCAAAGAAAATGTTTTCAAGTCCATAATCAAAAACTCGGATGTTTCCCATAGTGCAAATTTTCTCCCACGTCCCAGTGCTGTGAAATCTCGGAAAGCCAGAAAATACAAAGCATTAAATGTCAAAATCTTTTGTTCGACCTGGATTTGATTTTTCTTTTTCTTTTCACGAATCGTTTTGCCATATTTTCTTTTCTTGGTCCCTTTGTCCTATCTAGATTGCATCTTGTCACCAGCTACCAATATGTTCCATATTCTTGTGGAGCAAAGGGTCCCATCACAGTGGAACTTTAAAATTTTGTTTTGCTAATGCTTAAATCAGAATCTTTTCCTCTAAAATAGGAGCAGTTAATGTTTAGGAGGTTATTTTTGAGCAGGTGGAGATGGGGTGGGTCACCATAGGGCTGAAACTTTCCTCCCCAGCTTAGGGGGGTAACTACCAGTTTTTTCATTCCACCACTTAATTTAAGGCAATATTTAGACGGGAAGAAGCTGCTCGTGTGGCTGTAACTAGAGCCATAATAGATTTGATTATATCAGAAAAGCCGATGGCTAACAGTGATTCGGACTCATTTCCTACTTCAAGTCAGGCTAGCTGTAGTCAGCAAACCAAATTTTCTCGTGGACTAGGAATGAATCTTTTTCAAGAGTTCAAAGGATTATTACGAAGGTGTCTTTCACAACAGGCACAGGTAAAGGAAGCGATGTATAAAGGCCTTGTGAAGCTTGTTTTGGTCGATCCTGCTGCTGCAGGGCCAGTCTTTGATCTGCTATGGCCTCATTTCCTTCAATATTGTGTCCCCCAAGAGGATGGTTGACTCCAACTCAAACTAAGTGCTCGTGTAAAAGTTCGAAATGGGACGATCTGTCTGGAGGAGCCATTGGATTATCTACTTTCTTGTGTTCATCATCTTCTTGTCCTTCAGCCACAAAATAAAATTGATCAACAATCTGAATACTCATTGACATGCTTTGGCTTTTTGTTATCACGGGATAATGAGGGTGGAGGAGTTTCATCTGGCGAATCTTTTGCAAATGCCTTCTCAAACCTAGGACAAAGTTTCCGAAGGGGCAGGTTGGAAGGGTACAGTTTAGATAAGACACAGAATTTCAGCCCAGAAACGCCAGAAGGAGAAAGGAATATTGAACAGGCTTGTGTAATGTTGGGAATTTTAGAGGTTTTAATAGATATTTCTGTCTCAGATATGAGAAATGCAACTGATGCCAACCAAGAAGAAGCTAAAAGTGAACTTATGTCCTTGCTTGAACTTTACAATTCTCTAGAGCAGTCTGCATGTAGAAAGCAAGCAAATGCTACTCGAAAAGGCTCTATGAAGGCTCCTTCAGATCCCAAGGCACAAAGACAAGAGAACAATATAATCACATTCAAGGAAAACAAAAGGTGAACAAATGTAATTGAAAGGTGTAAAATTATTAAACAAATATGCATATTTCTGGAGTAAATATATTCACAGGAGGATATATCAGGGATTTTGCAAGATGAAAAAGGTAAACATTTATTTCAATCGTTTCCAGATATAAAATAAATATTTTTCATCAGAATATTTTACCAAAGGGGTTACAAGGATGGAGATAAAATAATCTTTGAGGAATTCACCACATTGGTAATCATTTTACCTAAAAAATATTTTTGAGGAAGAAACATACAATGGCCAGGGGACATTTTCACCGAGCTAATGAAGAAGGGGTAATCATATTTATCTAAATGAATATTTTTGTCCAACGTAAGTGAAACAATATGCAGATAAATATAAAGAAATGAAGTAAAGACTAATAAGGCATGGGATTAAAATATTTTATCATCAAACATGATGAAGATTATTTAAATATTTAATATGGCAAAAGCAACCAATTAAATATTTTATTTTTCCCATAATGAATTGAATAGTCATGCCAAAGTCTTTTTGAAATTATTGGAGCCCTAAAAAGGGGTATCAAAAAGAATTATTATTAAATATTTGGGTATACAAAGTGACAATTAATTAAAATAACATGAAATATTGTCACGGTGATAAAAACCCTAAATATAAGTAAGTGAGAAAACATACAATAGAAATAAGGAAACGATACCTCATGACACAGGTCCTAAGGTTTACATCAATGCAAATTATATGTTTATATATTATCTGATGATTAATTTGTTTTCTTTGCAGGATTAGGGTTGTATTGAATGCAATGAAGCAGTTCTCAAATGGCGGTTAAATGATCTCATCATGGAAGATTAAATATTTAATTCCAGCCTCAGATGATTGTGAATGTTGCAAATCAATTGTGGATGTTGCAAATCAAATCATTTAATTTATGTAATGCATAAGGTCGGTTCTCATAGTTAGGTTTAATCAGTTATCAACCGTCACGAATGTTGTAATGGGTCTGAAGCTTGTTTGCCCCTCTTTATAAGAGATGACCATGACCTGAATAGGGGGATTAGACGGAAGATAGATTGGAAGACAACTTTAGGTTTGAGAATATTTTTAGGGATTTGTGTCAGAATATCATATACAAGGGAATAAAGTATCTATTTTTCATATCGACTATGTTGTACGCAATATCTTGAAGTAGTCAAGAGGAAGAATTTAGATTCGATGACTTCATGACGGTATCAGTTGTTTGTTGATTTATTTCATTTATCTGATTCTCTCCATTTTAGTATTTCATGGTTATTCAATTTGATATATCAAGCATATATTCATTTTGTCAGAAACACATTTGTTGCATCTGTGTGATTAAATTAATTGCTTTCTTTGAATAGAATTAAATCCTTTTGATTAATCAAGTAATCGTGAAATACTATTTGGATTTATAAGTAGAATCATTTAACTAGAATTGTTATTCTATCTCCAAATTTGATGCAATCTAATTTTTCTGCATAATTTTAATTGGTTCCTTCAAGAAAGGATTAAATCCCTTTTAATATTTTGCAATTAATTGATTCTGTCATTTGGATAATTAAGAATGGATTAATAATTATCTCTGTGTATGGTTACACAAGCTGTAAACCATTTCTCTGTGCCAAACAATTCGAATTATGGCTGAGCATAAGTTGTATATTTTTTGAATCTCTCTTGACTCCATTACCCAATAAGGCACTAGTCTAAAAATTTCATTACATTTATTCATTAGTTAATCTTTAAATTCTTTTAACATTACAGTTTGTTTTCTCTATAGAAGTAGTTAACAATTTTTCATTTATTTCATATTTTATGCCAATGTGAGTAGATGAGTTACATTTATTAAAATTGCATATTCATTTGATCTATTTTATTAACTAAAGGTTTACTTGCCTAGTTTTAACAGAGCCTGAAGCGTAGGGAGTAATCAATTATTAAGGTCAACTCCATTAGTTGGTTCAAAAACATTGTAGATTTGATTACAGAAGCCTGGCATCCTCTTAGAATCTACAACCTGCATTTTTGAGAGCCAACACAGTGTATGATAGGAGATCTAAGACATACATGATTTAGAAGGATGGATAAAAGCATAAGTTGATGTCCATGAGGGTAAGTAAAGAATAATTTTACAAAAGTGTTGGTGTGTGCATTGGGGAGGGATGGTGTGCATTGATTGTGAAGATGTGGGGCATTGCTAGAAAGGGTGGTAGCACCACAAATGTAAAAGTAGTGCTGAGGAAAGGTTGTGAGATGAGTATTGCTGAAGACAGAACATCTAGAGGACAAGACAGATGAACAATAGGAGATGAGTTGTACTAAGTAAAATGAAGTAGAGGAAAGCATAATAGAAGGGTATGTGGTGGTTATGAAAGATGCTGATAGATGTGAGGAACTGATTGTTGACAAATGCAAGTGAGTTGTGACTACATATTAGCTAATGACAAATAGTGGAACAAAGTGATAAATAATGTGGGAGAAAGTAGTACTTAGGGTGGATTTATTGAGGCATACTTGAGAAGATGGAAAGTGTGGGTTGAAGAAGTGGCAAAATAGAATCTTCGAGAAGGGGTGGGAGACTACCCTAGAAAATGAGGGACTCATCTTTTTATTTTCCCTGGGAGTCTAATGCAAGTGCATCCTTAACCATACTAAAATATGGTATCATGTCTAAGGAAATATGATTTGTAGTCTAATTTATGTAGTTTATGAATCTGTAAAGTTTGTGGTTGATAGTATGTGATGATGAATGTTACTACATTTCAACACATTAAAAAAATAGCTTTTGTACTTGTGGTAGTAGTTTTGTATGTGGTCTATTTATCTTGACTTAAAGTTTGAGGTTGTTTAGGTAAGTGGAGGTTGATAATTTGGTTCACTAAGTGACTACATATTGACAATGTGTGTTGTTGGAACTATTCTTGATTTGTAAAACACTTATTTTGGGTTTGTGGTAAAGAAGAAGATTTGTGAGGTGTTTAGTAGCCATTGGGAAGGTTTTTGGTGTGTCGCATGGAGAGTCTCCACCATTGGACTATTGCAATTTGTAAGTTTGTTATATGTCTTCTTGATGGCATGTTTCATGTGTCTTAAGGCTTTGCACCAAGTTGGGTCTTACATAGATCATGTGAGGAGCTTGAGGATTATATAAATAAGAGGTTTTGAATTGGTAGAAAGCAAGTGAATACGACCATCATGGAGTAGAAGTGTAGAAAGTAAGTTTATCAATGAGGGAGCAAGATCTGAGTGTGGTAATGGTAATATGATGTGAGATAAAATATGAAGGTATCCAACGTGGCATGTAGGTATGTTGCTTTAAGTTTATTTAAGGTGTGATTTAGAGTACTTCTGCCAAGTCATGTTGTAATCCATGTGGAAAGTCTATATTAATTAGGTTAGAAATCATTATGTGGTTGCTAGTGGCTGTAATGGAGTAAAAAGTGTTCACATATCTTTTTACCTCCTTGTTTATATCCTAGGTCCTCTTTATGACATTATACATTCAAAATGTTTATCTTGACACAAAATTACCTAACACCAAAGCAAAATTTGAATATGGCCCCCTTCATTTGTACCTTACCCTAGACCTAAATAGGGTTGTTGGACCTAGGTGGTACTACCCATGTCCCCCCTTTTAGGTTAGGGCTAATTTAAGTGCATGTTGACCTGTGACCTTTCAAAAGATTTCTCCTTGCCAACTCTTTTGGTTTTAATTCACGATTATGAGTAGGAAAGCATCTATAAGTGTGTTTTTGGATTCATTATCAACTAAGAAAGGGATAGATAAGTTGAGATCTTGAAGTGAAGCAAGAAAGAGTATTCATTATGATTCTAGAGTAGATTTGTATTGTTATTGTGTTGTTATTGTAGATATGGAGCTATCATCTATTCTTCCTTAGGAGTTGAAGGATCTTCATCATTCTAAGAGTTCATCACATAGGTGATATCATTATTTGTCTATCATCATTTGGATCATCATATTATCATTGTTTTCAGCTTCTGCCCTGATGGCACACACTCTTTATCAACCAATGGTGTTGGGAATCTTGAATGCTATCCTAGGATTTTACTGAGGCAAGTCCCTAAACACCATAACCCTAAAATCCCTTCTTATCTTCTTGTTTGCAGGTTATAGGAGCGAGATCTGAAAAATACACAGATACAGGAAGATTATGTGAAGAACAAGGTTTTGAGATTCGAAAACAATTTTAGAGTTTTCTCTCATCCAGGACTTGGGTGGTACTGTCCATTTCCTCCTACTCTTTCTAATTTCATATCTAGTGTCAGGACATCATTTGTAGCATCTTTCCAGTTCAGACTTCTGACAGATTCCTTCAGTTAAGACCTGGGCTGTCCCACCTTGGTCCTCCAACACCTCTACTTTTAGGACATGTGTTCTATCACTCCTTTGATCATCCATGTATAGTTAGTTTCTAGATTGTTGTTGTAGTTATTCTGTTATAAGATTATTCTAGAACTAGGGTTTCATCCATTGTTAACCTAGGGTTTGATAAAAGGGCTAAATTAAAGCTTATCCATTTATAACAGACCTAAGTAAAAGATTAGTATCTAAGTCCACCTTCATTTGGTAGTGATTTGGCTCGGTGTTATCCTTGAATGTTATATGAAAAAGGGCTTGATCTAGTTTGTGTGTTAGTTGTCATCATTCTCCTTTTTCATACTTAACATTTTGGTGAACCCGTAGCTTTGAGAATTTGCATCTTGTTGACTATTCAAATCAAATCTTGCATTGATTTATTGCATATCTATCAATATTCATTTGAAAATCTTACATCATTTCATATCCTTGATTTGAACATTCATACTTTTGTAATTACATGTTGTGTATTTCAACAAGTGTAACTACCAAGTAATATTCATAATTCTTATTGATCATATCCTTGGTTAGTGCATCAAGTGTTATAAAACTTTGTATGATTTGTATAAACCGCTGCCCTAACACCAACACCTTGGTAAGAGGAAGTTGTAGATTGATGGGTTTTAGTGCTTTAAATAGAAACGATATGCAAACATAAAAAAATCCACTACTCAACTATTTTACAAAAGGTGAATCAACATCTTTGCAAAATGACACTAATGCCAACATGTCATAAGAGAAAACATTTCATGACTCTGAGGACATAATTGACATAGTTACACATGTACTTGAAGACCAAATCAAGAAACTGGACAAAGAATGAGCTGATTTTCAAGAATTTATGGGAAATGAACATCTAGCTCAAGAAGCGATACCTATCGTTGCGAGTATAAGAGGATTAATACAAGAAGGACAAGAAGGTGTTGACATACTCCGTGGAATAGCCCATATAGTGGATAACAACATTATGTTAGCGGCTAACTGCGTGGATATCATAAAAATGTGTCATCACTGAATAAAACAAGCACACAAGTATCTGCACCCATGCCTACTACAGGAGTATCCACTTATACATCATCAATTCTCACTACCACTACACAAGCTTGTGGTAATGTTACCACTCGATTGGGAACATCTAATGGAAACAATTATAGATCTGTACATTACAATTATCATCATCACCTCGTGTGTACATACCCATGAATAACTATTCCCAACCACCCCTCACTTCCATGACTGCACCATCAAATACCTTAGTTTCCAATATGCAAACCATATCATCTAATTATGCAATCCTAAACCAACTATTGCAAAGTGTGACATCCTTGTAGTGCCTACTTGAATATGACCAATGCTTCATTTCAACCAAATATACCAACATATCATGCTCACAGTCCTTTATCTTACACAATCTTAAGATTTCAAATGCCTGACAAATTTGAGACTCCTCACTTTGAAAAGTATAGTGGCAAAGGTGGTCCTAACAATCGTGTGGTAGATTTCACATCAATGTGTAGTGATTTCTTTTTGATGAGGCATTGTTAGCAAAACCCTTTCCATGATCTCTCAAAGATACAACTTTGGAATGGTTTTGTTCTTTACCTCCTAATTCAATACATTCATTCTCATAGCGAGTTGATCAATTCTTGCAACATTTCCAAGAAAAGATTGGACCTCATGTCCCACTGATTGACTTTGTCCATTATAAACAAGGTCTGAAAGAGAAGTTCATTAGTCGATATCAAGCTCTCTTTGCACAAATACAATATCTGATTACAGATGAGGATGTTAAAAAATTATTCATTACAAATCTACAACTAAACATACACGATAAAAAATTGTTGATGAAGTATAGTTCTTTTCAACATCTATGCACAACTCTGCGATTACCAACTTTTGGCTAGTTGGTATGAGAATCATAACTCATCGACTCTAGTTGGTCAATTTGAAGCTAGAACATATCAACAATCATTCAAGAAGCATAAGAAGAGTTTCATCAAGATCAATGGTGAACAATCGAACAATTTCCAATCACAAGTGGCATCCATTTCAAATTCAGGCAACAACAGAGACAATTCACTCCATTATCAGATTCTCTTCATTCGATAATGATTCAAGCGATAACCAAAAATATTTTAAAGCTTCTTCTTGCTCATTAAATAGACAATAGCAAGTTGAAAGGACCTTCATTTGATGCTAATGCCTTTTGTTAGTATCATCGCTCCGCAAGACATGACACTGAAAGATGTATGCATCTTAAGCATGAAATTCAAGACCTCATTAATTTTAACATAATACATGTGACTGGTGTGAATTATAGTGAAAGTAAGTTGGTTTCTCCTCCAAATAAAAATCTAGAAATCTTCACTAATCCTTTTCCTAAGCATAACATCAACATGGTAGAACAACAAAATGAGATAGAGCCTGAAGTTGAAGTTCTCGAATTTGATGAAATAGTTGCCATGATAGAACTAGATAAGGTGGAAAACAAAAACTTGCCCGATTTCAAAGATCCACCTCATCCATGAGAAAAATGCATTTATGTTGAGGTTCCTCCTCTATTATCCCTTCAAGGATCGAGAGATAACCAAAATGCACAAGATACACAAATGGAATAGACTACATGTAATTACAACAAGGAAAAGAAGGATATAATGATGAAAAGTATCCCATTTCATTGTGAAAAGCTCATTCACAAAGCAAAGTAGAATAAAAAAGCAAAAGAAATAAAAAGAGCAAGGCATGAGTCATCGAGATTTTCCAAAAAAGGTAATGATTCACCTCCTCGCAAACATTAGAAGACTTCAATCATACAAAATCTTGTGAATCAAACACCATGCAACTATTTTAGAAATCAAATAGGTATGAATTTCTCACCAACTCCACCATAGTTGATGGAGCACCTCTCCAAGTGTATATATATATGTGTTGTGTTGTGTTCCCCCGTGTTGTGTTACATGTTTGTTTACCTGTCTCTTTGGATGGCCATTGATACTCTCATAAGGTTAGGGATACAAGGAGATTGCCTCCATCGTGACATTCCTTCTATTTGTTCTCCATTCTCCTACCATTTCTCTAGTTGTAATTGTTGTGTGTGGTGCCTTGGGGGCATAAAGTTTTGGAGGGTGTCTTAGGGGCATCTTCCCACATTGTGAGCCTAAGTCACTTTTGTCTCCTCTCTCACTTTTTGTGATTTCATTCTTCCATTATGCTTGTGGCTCTACTAGTCAGTGGATGACGACAACAAATATACACTTATGATAAGGACTGTGGTCCATGTGTTCCTAAATAAGCAAAAATGGACCTAGTCTATATATGAAGATGGGGGTAATTCATTACTAATGTTTGACTAGTGGAATCACTTTGTATCATGTTGTGAAATTGTTGTAACAAGCTTTTACAATACCTTTAAATCTACTTCTATGCACTTTGAATTGATTTTGTCTTACCTTGTATCTACACTCGATTCTGAGACACCTTAAGTATAACCTCTTCGCTATACTCGGTATGAACCCGTAAATATATCCCTGGTGTGTTTGAGCATCATGTGACCTTATTTCTGTATCAGTTTGGTTGTTATCTTAGCTTATATTTTCTAACCAAAGCTTGTTGTTGATCGATGGTTGTTAGAAAATGATATTGATGTGTTTCTATTGTGATTGTTGGGAACAATTTAGTGATTGTAGCATATGTCACTTTGGGGCTTGGGCTTTGTGAAATATCTTATTCCCTCACATGTTTTCAACCTTACCTTAAACATGATTGCAATCGAAAAGTGGGAGCAACCACTTTAAGCTGGGGGCATATATTGTGGTAAATGCATTGTGATAAAATGTGTGGCATACTACCTTTTCACTATAAGGCATCTTCATGGTGTAGGTGGGGTTGTATACTTTGTGTGTTTGTGTATGCTTCCTTTTCACTATAATGCATCTTTGCGATGCAGGTGTGGTTGTATACTTTGTGCACATGCTTCCTTTTCACTATAAGGCATCTCCACGATGCAGGCGAGGTTTTATGTTTTTGAAAGCCCTTCTATGGAAGGTAGGGTTGTCTCTTCCCTTGATTGGTTGTACAACCTTTTTGAAAAATCCCTTCTATGGAAGGTGGGATTATGTATTCCCTTGAGTGGTTGTACATCCTTTTAAAAAAGTCCTCTCACGGGAGGCAAGGTTAGGTCTTGAGTTACTCACCCTTAAGCATGTCTTTGGCAATCATGGTAGCATAGCTCGATTGTTAGGTGTGTTTGGTGTGTCTTAGATGCTAGAGCATAGCGATGAGCTCCTCCCCATCATCTATGTTTGCTATGTATAAGATATATAGTGGGTCGATGACACTCTATGTCATTTGTGTATTCTATGTGTTCTCCATGTGTTTTGCATGTTTTTTGCAGGTGCATAGCGATGAGCTCCCCTCACAACATGTGTTTTTCATGTTTTGTGGAGGCGCGTAGTAATTATCTCCCACCATACTATGTGTTTTGTGTGCTTTGATGGTAACATGTAGAGATGAGCTCCCCCATTGCCAGTTAGTGTTATATAATTGTTTAATCATGTCTTCTCTTAGTGTACACCTTGTGTATTGCATGACTGTGTTAATGTCTTCTTCATGTATTACATGCTTCTTTACTATCTTCTTTGTGTTTTGCATGTTATCATGTGTCTTCTTATGTTTACCTAAGCTTTGGGCTAGAGATAGTCCTTCAAACTTAGGGTATGATTTTGGCTCTAGTATCTGATGTGCTTGATGTGTTTTGACGATGTATTTTAATGCATGTGTGGATTGTAAGATCATATACACATTAAAGTGGGGGCTAAATTTTATGGATTAAAGAGTGTCCACATGTCTTTTTACCTCCTTGTTTGGCTCCCAGGTCCCCTTTATGACATTATACATTCAAAATGGTTATCCCGACACCAAAGAAAAATTGTAATATGTGCCCCTTTATTTACCTTACCTCAGACCTAAATAGGGTTAATGGACATGGGCGGTACTGCCCATGTCCCTCCTTTTAGGTTAGGGCTAATTTAAGTGCATGTCAGCCTGAGACCTTTCAAAAGGTTTCTCCTTATTGGCTCTTTTGGTTTTAATTCATGATTATGAGTGGGAAAGCATATATAAGTGTGTTTTTGGATTCATTATCAACTAAGAAAGGGATATCTAACTTGAGATCTTGAAGTGAAGCAATCATAAGCATTCCTTGTGATTCTAGAGTAGATTTGTATTGTTATTGTGTTGTTATTACAGATATGGAGCTATCATCTATTCTCCCTTAGGAGTTGAAGGATCTTCATCATTCTAATAATTCATCACATAGGTGATATCATTGTTTTCCTTTCATCATTTGTATCATCATATTATCATTGTTTTCAACCTCTTCCCCATGAGGGCACACACTCTTTATCAATCAACGGTGTTGGGAAGCTTGAATGCTATCCCAGGATTTGAGTGAGGCAAGTCCCTAAACACAATAAACCCCAAACCCCTTCTTATCTTCCTGTGTTCAGGTTATAGGAGAGAGATCCAAAAAATATAGATATACAGGAAGATTGTGTGAAGAATAGGGTTTCAAGATCTAGAAAAAGTTTCAAAGTTTTCTCTCATCCATGACTTGGGTAGTATTGCCCATGTCCTCTTGCCCTTTCTAATTTTAGATATGGCATTAGGACATTATTTGCAGCATTTTCCAGTTTAGACTTCCGATAGATTCCTTCAGTTAGGACCTGTTGATGATTGTTTTGATGCAATCATAACAATAAGTTAAAATTCACATGAAATGAACTGAAACTATACTTGAAAGATAAGAAGGAATCATTTGAGATTCAACTTATTGTTATGATTGCATCAAAACAATCATCAATAGTTTTCTGGTGCTAGAAGGAGGGCCTTCCTGAGTTAGGTTTCATTTCAAACTGGCTAACGACAGTAATAGAGTGACTAGGTCTAGATCTAGTTCAGGAGATATATTTGTGCAACTACCTGATACAAGGCAAAGTAAAAACCCTTTAATTTGGAATCCAAAGATATCGCAAGCGGGAAGTTCATCTGGAACACCTCCTGGGTCACCTTTTAACATCCGTAGTATTGTGAGTCCTGACAGATCACTGTTCAGATCTTTAAATCTTGGTTCAGGCACTCCTAGAGGTCTCAATCCTCCTGTAAATCCTAATCCACCAATCAATCCAGGTATTCCTGTAGGTTCAAGTCAAGCTCAAACACCTGCAATGGCTTATTTCGATGTCAATTCTCCCATACTCTTCAATGATTATCATGAGATGCCCAAAAATCTGGAAAAGATATGTCCCAAATACCAGTTGCATCAGGACCCAGAAGATCATATTAGAATATTTAAGGAAGCATGTTTTAGGGCTATGTTAGAGCACGAGGATGTTGAGTGTAGATTGTTTCCTTACACCTTTAATGAGCAGGCCTCTAGCTGGTACGTAAACTTACCCAATGGTTACATTTCTTCCTGGGCACTTATGGAAGAAGCATTTCTGTCAAGATTTAGAGGACCCATTGACCCTTGCGCTTTGTATCATAAATTGGCTGCTATAAAACGAGGTGAGGGAGAGCTAATTGATAATTTTAATGACAGATTTCAAAAGGCCTATTCTAGGCTGGTAGCCCCTTACACCATAGATGATGCTCCCTTGTTGGCTATGTACTATGCTACCTTGGATCCTTTAACTGCCATGTTTGTCAAAAGAAAACCTGACATAGATTCAATATCCAAAGCCTATAAAGAGGCAGCCTCAGTGAACCAAGAAATGAGGCATACAACTTATAGTCCATTTGTCAATGGGGGAAATTTTGGGGTGCAGAATCAGGCACACCCATGGAGTGGAGTCCCTGTGCAGCACGCTCCACTAGTAAATCCAGTTCCTTCTTACACACTTGTGTATAATCCTACTCCAATCTAAGCTATAACTCCTTACACGGCTAGTACTTCCAATAACAGTCAAAATAATGGTCAGCCTTTCTTCCAACTTCCTAGGGATGTAACTGTGGCAAAAGCACAAGAGGATAGGGAAGAAATCAAAGAAATTACTGCACATTTGAAAAGATTAACAACCGAAGTGACACAGCTAAGAAATAAGAACCTCTATGGAAGAAGCAACCAAAACTACAATCCACATCAAAATCACAACCAAGGCCAAAATCATAATTATAGTCTCAATCAAAATCAGCAGTACAATCAGAACCAAAGCTACAATCAGCATCAAGGCCCCAGTCATGGGCAACCAATGCAAAATAGGGGGCCAGTGATAGATAATAGGACCTGGGGCAATAATAACAAAAATCAGAATCAACCTAGGCCACCCAAGACATGGAACACTGGGCCCAACAACGGTACTCTGGCTTCTCCTTTTGAGAATACAGATAATCATGGTGCAAAACAAACGACTAGCATACAAATGGCCAGTACAGCACCCAAAAATTGGTGCAGATTTCACAATACCAATGCCCATGCTGAGTACGACTGTCCACAGTTCCACTTGGCAGCTAGTATTTTCAACATAGATGTACAGCCTCCTACCTCTGAATTTCTCATTCCTAAGGGTAATGAGGTAGTACCCTCAGAATATGACACAGCATTAGTCTTAGAAACGTTTACCTTTGCAACTGCAGAAGAAAAAGAGGATGAATTGCTAGAGGATGAACCATACTGTTGTGAAAGTCTTTATCCTGAATCAGCCTTTGTGTTAAATGCTTTTCAGTTTCCTTTTGAATCTGAAAATGAGATATTAAATGAAACAAAAGAGGTGCAGGCCTTTCAACAGACAAATAAAAGCCACACCTACAATTTGAGGAATAACCCTAGGCCGGGAGGACCTTTCACCACTTCCACTCCTCTGAATAACATTAATACACCCCCAGATCAGAATGCTAGCAACAACCCTGCCATACTTAAAGCTAGTCAGCACACAAATAATGGAACAACAGTGCAAAAGGATCAAACAAGCAAGACAGAAGCAATAGAGACAACAAGATTAATGAATTACTTATCAGAGGAAATAAAGAAAATTAAGGTCAGTATACCTCTAAATGAATTATTGAAGACCCCAGGGATCAGAAATGCTTTTTTAAAATCCCTGGATACATCCATAACAAACAAGGTGTCTGCTGATATAACTGTTCCTAATGGTGATTCACCACCTAAGGAGAAGGGTAAGAAAGTTGAGCAGCCTTCCAATACAAATGTGGTAATACATGCGGATAAGAGGGATACTCAACCTTTCTTGTTAACTGTTAGGTTGGGTGGGAAGAATATACACAATTGCATGGTGGATTCTGGTGCTTCAGCCAACGTAATGCCCTTAGGAATATGTAAAACTCTCGGGCTGACTCCCACCAAATCTGCCAAGGTTGTCACGCAATTAGATAAGACCGAGGTTAGCGTGATAGGAGAACTCATGAACATTCAAGTGCAATTAGCTTCAGACCCTAGGGTAAGCCAAATCATTGACATTCAAGTAGTGGATATACCCGTAAATTATGGAATGTTGCTAAGTAGGGATTGGTCCAAGACATTAAACGGATATATGGCTACTGACTTTTCACACATGTGGTTACCTTGGAGAGGCATCCCAAACCAGATCAGAATAGAGGCAGAGCCCAGAATGAAACATATGATAACAGAGTATAATCGAACTAATGAAATATTATATGTTGCTGTTGAACCAGGTGTCTATAGAATTACCAACAATGGGATGCAGATTGAAGAGATTATGATGTTAAACATTAGAAAAAAGTGTGTCAGCAATAGAACGGCACTATTCATTGAGTCTGACGGAAATTCTTTAGATGAAGAAAACAATACAAAAGACAAATTTGGTCACACCATTAGACGAGAGGTGGAAGAGTGCGTTATACACAATCTCCCAGTCCAATGTAAGTTATATAAAAATAGGTGTAGAGTCCATGATAGGCAACATTCTGAGGAGAATTGTGAAATATGCAAAGACATCATTGAATATGAATACAAAAAATGCATAGGGAGGGTAGAGTCACAAGAGAAAGATGAGAATCCTGATCCAACACTGAGATATGTTCAGGATAATATAGATGTCTTGATTCTAGATTTAGAAAAAGAAATAGAGGACAAGGGTAGTTATCTTTCTGAGTTGCAAACTAAAAACACACATATGCTAGATAACCAAACGGAAAAACCCATGAATAAACAAGACAACACCCCACAGGCAATAAAAGGGACAAAGTATGCCAAGGTAAAAGATCAGAAAAGTAAAGATGGCATGTGGACGTTAAAATGTGATGGGTCCAAATCAAAACAGGGTGCAGGTGCAGGTATTGAACTTATAGATCCTCAAGGTAAATCACATTTAGCAGCATATAGATTACAATTTTCCTGCACAAACAATATTGCTGAATATGAGGCCCTAATTTTAGTACTTGTCATGGCCATCAAGAAAGGGGTAAAAACCATCAGAGTATTTTCAGACTCTGAATTAGTAGTCAGACAAGTGAGGAAACTATATGCCTGCAATTATAAGAAAATGATTAGTTACAGACATAGAGTATGGGGTTTAATGGATTCGTTTGATGCTTTTAACATAGAGCACATTCCTAGAGAGCTGAACCATAGGCTAGATGCGTTAGCAGTTGCTGCTAGTACATTAGAACCATTGACTCTGTCAGGATTAAGACGATTTGCTGTTGAGCTAGTTAACGTGCCCAGTATACCAGACAACATTACACACTTTCAGGTATTTGGAGAGGATCAGCAAATTATTAATTTTCTGACTTGTAATGAGGCATTTGAGGCCCAAATCATTGATGAACAAGAAAGGCCTGAAGTAACGTGGGACGAAGAAGATATGATCAACTTAAAGAGCAACTTCTTACCAAAAGGAGTGATTGAATTAGAACACATCTTTGACTTCGACGGGGTAATAAGACAGAAAGACTTACCCAAAACAGAAGGGGGTAGGTGTGATTTACATAACTTAGGGACCGAGCTAAATCCACAAAGTGTACTAATTGGAAAAGCTTGCTCTGAGAAAATTAGAAAAGAGGTTCTGGATGTTCTGAAAGAATATAAACATGTCATAGCATGGACTTATGAAGACTTGAAAACATTTGATGAGTCCATCATAACTCACGTAATACCTTTAAGAAAAGAAGTCAAACCATTCAGGCAGAAACAGAGGCCTGTAAATGCCATTCTAGAGCCTTTAATATTTGAGGAAGTTAAAAAATTACTGTCCGCTGGAATAATTTTCCCAGTCAGACATTCTGTCTGGGTAGCTAACTTGGTACCAGTGAGGAAGAAAAACGGAGACATCAGGTTGTGCGTAGACTTTAGAAATTTAAACAAGGCATCTGAAAAGGATAATTAACCTTTGCCCCCAATAGATGAAGTACTGCAAGCAGTAAATGGCGCAAAGATGATGTCTTTTTTAGATGGTTTTTCAGGTTATAATCAGGTCTTAATTGATAGAGAAGATAGACTAAAAACCACCTTCACTTGCAAATGGGGAAATTATGCGTATAGAAGAATGCCTTTTGGTCTAATCAATGCAGGTGCCACTTTTCAGAGGGCCATGGACGTTGCATTTCGTGGATTATTAGGTAAATGCATTGTTGTGTATATGGATGATTTAACTGTGTATTCCAAGGATGCATCCACCCACGCTGAAGACCTCAGGAAAGTACTCAAGTGATGTGAAAGGTATGGGATTTCCCTTAATCCTAAGAAATGTATATTTGGCGTAACTGAAGGTAAATTATTAGGCCATGTCATTTCTGAAAATGGAATTTCAATTGATCCGGATAGAATAGAATCCATAAAAAATTTGCAAATACCAAACAGTAGGAAAGAGTTGAAATCATTTTTTGGTAAAATTAACTTTGTTCGGAAGTTTATAATAGGTTTTGCAGAGATCGTGCAGCCGTTGAATGCTATGTTGAAGAAAGATGCACAGATGGAATGGACGCCAGTGGCCAAAGCCGCATTTGAAGATATCAAGGAGGCAATTTCTGATGCTCCTGTATTGGCAAGTCCAGACTACACAAGCCCGTTTTACATCTACTCCTTTGCATCTTCTCATTCTGTCGCGGCTGCCTTGACACAGAAAGGTGAAAATAATGGAGAGAGGCCCATAGCATTTATGAGTGCGCCTCTGAAGGATGCACAGCTGAGATATCTAGATATCGAAAGACAGGCATTCGCATTAGTGAAGGCTGTGAAAAAATTTAGACACTATATTCTGCGCAGCCAGATTAAAGCCATAGTACCAGACGCAGCAGTAAAAATGTTGCTGATGCAAAATGAGCCTAGAGAAAAAAGAGCCAAATGGATCACCACACTGCAAGAATTCGACATGGAGATCATTCCCGCAAAGCTGGTCAGAGGGCAGGCGCTGGTGCAGACAATAGCAAACATGGATCCAAGTCTGATAAAACAACAATATGTATTGAATTCCCAAGACGCATCAGGCTGGTACGATGATTTAAGCACCTTCCTGATAGCCGAAAAGTACCCAAGCAAGATGAAGGCTTCTCAGAGGAGAGCTTTGAAGATTAAGGCACAAAATTATATGGTGCAAGGGGGTCTTCTATTCAGGAAGAACCATGATGGTATTTATCTGAGATGCATAAACAGAACTGAAGCTGATAGAGTGTTGGCAGAACTACATGATAAATACAGAACCGGCCATGGTTCCCATTTAGCTACAACACACAAAATACTGAGGGCGGGCTATTACTGGCCCACTATGTTCAAAGATACTAAGAGTCACATCAGAAGTTGCCACACCTGTCAGACTGCAGCAGACAAAGGGAGACATCCAGCCAATCCACTGCAACCCGTGATTGAATCCAGACCGTTTGCACAATGGGGCTTGGATTTTATCAGAGTCATCAATCCCCCATCTTCTGCAGGACACAAATTTATATTGACAGTAACAGACTATTGTACAAGGTGGACTGAAGCCACCTGCTGTAAATTTTCCACAACTGAGGTAGTTATCAAGTTCCTTGAAGAAAACATTATCACAAGGTTTGGAACGCCCTATTCACTGGTATGTGATAACGGCCCTGCTTTCTCTTCTTTAAAATTTTCTAAATGGGCATTTGAATATGGGATTATTCTAAGGTTTTCTTCGAATTATTACCCTCAAGGTAATGGACTGGCTGAATCAACAAACAAAATTTTATTAGACATAATCAAGAGGTTAATTGCCAAAAGTCCTAGAGAGTGGAATACCCTGTTAAGATATGCATTATGGGTAGACAGGACCAAGTTCAAAATAGCTTTAGGTAGCACACCTTATCACTTAGTTTACGGGACTGATCCCATACTTCCGGTTAATCTAAGAATACCAACCTGGAAGTTTGCCAATGAATATCTGGGCTTTGATAACCATAGGGAAGCTAGAATAGTGCAAATGTTACAACTAGAGGAGAAAAGAGGTCAAGCCCTCGAGAAGTTTGCCGAACACCAAGCGGTTGTTAAGAGGTGGTTTGACAAAAGGGCAAGAGTCAAGACATTTAGGATATCAGACTTAGTGTTGTGCTGGGACAAAGCACATGAAAAGAAGGGAAGCCATGGAAAATTCGATAAATTATGGCTGGGTCCATTACAAGTCTTAGAAATAATAGGAGGTAACACCTTTAGACTTAAGACCTTGACTGGAGAAGATATGCCATTACCAGTTAATGGCCAGCATTTGAAACACTACTTCCAGGCTTGAGGTAAAAGGGGGGCAGTCCTTTTTTCTTAATGTAAAATGCTGTGGGTAATGTACAGTTCTTCTTTTGCTGTTTTCTTTTGGGTTGGCTGTTTGTATAGTTTGTCTTCTGTTTGTTTTTTGCTTTTGTTGCTTTTTGTTTGTACAGTTTTTCTGCTTTTTTTGCTTTTTGTACAACCTGTTTGTTTGGTTTGTTTGTTGTCTCCTCAGCAGGGATCTTTATTTTACTTTAGAGTATTAAGGAGCAAAACTAGCAACCATTCAGAGTAGTATAAAATTTAGGATATTCAAGTTAATCATTTGCAATTTACACATAACTTGTTACTGTCATGAATGTAGAGAGATGTTCATCTTCTGAAGTTTTGTATTCAATAAATGTGATTGAGGATTCAAAGCAAGTTTCTCACGATGACACACCTAAAATCCTTGGGTTTGTTGAACTTACCAGTGTAGATATTAGGTGAAAAATCAGAGGCCACCCTTGCTACCATTACAATTCTCAGCTTAATTTCAGCAAGTGTCCACTCCTTGCATCATGAAATTACAAATTGCTATATCTTATGAAATCTTTCAAAATTAGAAAACAAAAAATAAATAAATAAATAAATAAAGTGGATTATACTAAAAATCCAGATTAAGCCATCTAAGTAACTCTACCGGGGCTATAGACGCTCGCTGGCAGTGGGGCTCTACTTAGGAGAATTGTAACGATAACCTTGCCGGGGCTATGGACGCTCACTGGCAGCAAGGCTCTATCCGGTCGGCTATGAGGGAATATCCTCACCTACGTAGGCTAATGTTAGTCACTGGTTTGTTCAACCAATCTTCAAGATGAGGATAATTAATCACGTGCACACAACTAAATTGAAAATGGAAATTCATGCATCTTTATTGAATACTTTGAGTCTCAAGCTGAATAGTAATTTCCAGGAAAGATAGTAGGGAGTTATGAGTTCATTTCATCTAGTTTCCTTGAACACTCTGAATTTAATTGTTTTGTTTTGGTTGCTAGTTGTTGTGATGTTCACAACACGCCCCATTATTGCTCCTTAGCAAAATGGGGACCCCTGTTTTCGCTTTGCTTTTTGCTTCTGCTTGTGTTTTTCTGCTTTTTGGCGGTTTGGTAAAAATGAGTCAGGTGCATCATCATCATGAAGGTCAGGATGAGGTGGGTCATCATCATAAGGTCAGTTTGTCAAAGTTTATATTTTGTTTCTGTGACCTCATATTTAGAAGGTGCTTGAAATTCTAGGCAGGTTTGCCTTTTACATCACCTGAAAATTCGTCCATATGAGGGAGTTATGAGCAGTCAAAGTTTTGGTCAAACCTGATAATCGCAAGTGATCATCATATTTTTATATCCTCAGTCATGTTGTCAAGGTCATCATGATCTTGATCTATCACCCGATAAAAATCATGCAGTCGCAATATCCGGACGTCAATTTTGGGTGATAGTGTGTTTTACCCGTCAAATGACCTTATGCGCATCGTGAGCATCATGTTTTGAGTGTAACCCGATATTTCATAACAACGAGCATCATGATATTTTTACATCACCTGATATTATAATATCATGCTGATATTATAATATCACCCTACTTAGAAAATCCACCATCTGCATATTTGCATGCGCATGTCAAAGTCCTATCGGAGGGTCATCATCCTGATCTTTCAAAGGAAGGTCATATTTGCTGATATTCGCTAATATGATGATGAAGTCATCATATCCTCCTGATCTCCTTTTGCATGATCATGATGATCATCCTAATCTTTCAAAGGAAGATCATATTTGCTGATATTCGCTAATATGATGATGAAGTCATCATATCCTCCTGATCTCCTTTTGCATGATCATGATGATCACCCTATCTTTTAAGGGAGGGTGATATTCCATTCCTCGACAGCATGATCATATTTTAAATATCACCCTAGCGCTAACCTGATGATGACCTCAACTCATCCTTATGCTTCGAAGATGGAATATCATGGTTACGTCATCATGATATTCGATGAGGAGGATCATCATATTTTTATCCTGTCATGTTGTCAAGATCATCATGATCTTGTTTGTCTACCCGATATTTCGTAATGTCCTCCTGCCGAGAAATATGATCCAGTTCACGAATATGATGATGACGTCATGTTCTAAGTTTAACAAAAGCCCCGGATATCCTGATGATGTCATCCCGATCTGATAAACGAAGAAGCAAATATTAGGACGACATCATCATCACATTTCCCTTCAGCAGGATATTTTCCAAAACATGATCCGGTTCACGAATATGATGATGATGTCATATTCTAAGTTCAACAAAAGCCCCGGATATCCTGACGATCATCATCATCCTGATCTTTCGAGAGGGTTACCTTGGCCGCAAAGGGGTCATATTACATTCACCACCTGATCATGCTCCTTAGGTGACCCGATATTACATTTATCCCCTGATCTTAACTAAACATGATGGTGATGTCATCTTTTGCATTTTAATGAAGCTCGGATATGACGATGACGTCACCATCATATTCCTTTCCTCAGCAGCAGGATCATATTTCATATCCTCCTATTTTCCTTCGGCATGATGATGATGATGATGTCATTCTTTTCCCCAATATACAGAAGCGAAACATCTTGATGACGTCATCTGGACCTTTGGAAGGGGGAGCATCATATTTCCAAAATATCATGCAGACAAAAGTTCTAAGTTTCCATCGGCATGGTTTTATCTATCGGCCGAGTTCATTTTTCTCCCGCCAATATGGGTTGTCTTCCCAATGGAAAGGTGATCGGCCAAACAGTGAGCATCGGCCGAGCAATTTTTTGACACACCGATGGCGATAGTCACGCTGATGGGCGGGAATGTGCAAAGCGGTGGAATTTTAAAACGTTTTTTGGTGCCCGTGGCATTTTCCCGGTCAGCGATAGTTGACCCGATGGGTTTTGGGCAGTCTGTATGCATTTTGAGCGCGTTTTAAGAGTATTTTGGATCCGATTTCCACGATTTTGCACAGTCACCTAGATTTAAACGATTATTTTAATTTCCTACTATTTATGTGATAAATGTGATACTTATTGCTTGTCTTGTCTTGCAGGCTTGCAGTTGAGGAAGCAGCTGGAGCTTGATCATAGTGACATCATGGAGGAAGAAAATCCAATCTCAGGAGCAGGAAGATAAAGATGAAGTGCGAAGAAGTCAAGGCCATTCAAATAAAGGAGAAAGTTGCAGCTGAGGGTATTACTACAACAGACAAACAAAAGTTATTGCTGAGCTGCCAGAACTTCTCAGAAGGGGCAATATTTCGCCCAGATTTGACACTGCTCAGAGATATTTTGAAAAGCTGGTTCACCTGTATTTATTGCTGTAACTAGGGGTTTGAACCAGGGGTTCAGTTAGGTTTCTGCTATAGTGAGGACAATCAGAATGTCTTTATATTGTGCCTCTCTACACTATAATACTTTACAACAGGGATTTTAGGAAAACAACAGGGGCTACAACAAGATTTTCTTTTAGAAGCACACAGCAAGTTAGCTTAGCATAGTTTAGAGGTAGAAGAAGGAGGTCACCTGTTTGTCTGCAATAAGGTGCGCATGGAATGTCTGGCTGCCTTACTGTATCTGTAAAGCTTGTAAGTTCTCTGTAGTATGATCAATGAAACTAAGAGTCATTCCTACATTGTAAATCATGTATGACTATTCGTTTCTAATATAATAGAATCAGGAGTTCTGCATCTATCTTCTGAGTGTTCTCCTGCTCTTCTTTGTGTTTTGAAATATTTTCTTTGAGAGCTTGCAATTTTAAATGTATGTTTGTGAAAATGCTCAGAACTTGCATTTAAGGTTTTTACTGTGGATTTGATCAAATTACTATGGTATTTACATAGTGCATAACAGAAACAATTAGATCCTTCGGTAGATTAAATGAGGTATAGATTAGATCTTTCTAACTTTTCCCAACCCATCTGAATATTTAGCTGAAAACGTAGAAATCTAAAGGAAATTGTCTCAAATTTGAAGAAGCATGCATAACAGAGTTAAGAGTAGACAGTTTTCATAAATGTATGAAGAAGAAAGCTGCAATAAATCAAGAAAACCATCTAAAACTTGCAGTACAGTAACACTTTTATACAAAGAAATGAAAAGTATTGACATATCTCATGACCTTTTTGCATATTCTTAGTCCAGTAAACCGCCAAACAAACCTAAACTACGTAAGGCCCCTTGAACATTACAGCTTCACATTGACCAACTGAACTTGACCAACTGAACCATTGTAGACTTGGGATTAGTTGAATCTCAAATGATTCCTTCTTATCTTTCAAGTATAGTTTCAGTTCATTTCATGTGAATTTTAACTTATTGTTATGATTGCATCAAAACAATCATCAACAGTTTTCTGGCGCTAGAAATGAACTGAAACTAACAATAAGCTAAAATTCACATGAAATGAACTGAAACTATACTTGAAAGATAAGAAGGAATCATTTGAGATTCAACTAATCCCAAGTCTACAATGGTTCGGTTGGTCAAGTTCAGTTGGTCAATGTGAAGCTATAATGTTCAAGGGGCCTTACGTAGTTTAGGTTTGTTTGGCAGTTTACTGGACTAAGAATATGCAAAAAGGTCATGAGATATGTCAATACTTTTCATTTCTTTGTATAAAAGTGTTACTGTGCTGCAAGTTTTAGATGGTTTTCTTGATTTATTGTAGCTTTCTTCTTCATACATTTATGAAAACTGTCTACTCTTAACTCTGTTATGCATGCTTCTTCAAATTTGAGACAATTTCCTTTAGATTTCTACATTTTCAGCTAAATATTCAGATGGGTTGGGAAAAGTTAGAAAGATATAATCTATACCTCATTTAATCTACCGAAGGATCTAATTGTTTCTGTTATGCACTATGTAAATACCACAGTAATTTGATCAAATCCACAGTAAAAACCTTAAATGCAAGTTCTGAGCATTTTCACAAACATACATTTAAAATTGCAAGCTCTCAAAGAAAATATTTCAAAACACAAAGAAGAGCAGGAGAACACTCAGAAGATAGATGCAGAACTCCTGATTCTATTGTATTAGAAACGAATAGTCATACATGATTTACAATGTAGGAATGACTCTTAGTTTCATTGATCATACTACAGAGAACTTACAAGCTTTACAGATACAGTAAGGCAGCTAGACATTCCACGTGCACCTTACTGCAGACAAATAGGCGACCTCCTTCTTCTACCTCTAAACTATGCTAAGCTAACTTGCTGTGTGCTTCTAAAAGAAAATCCTATTGTAGCCCCTGTTGTTTTCCTAAAATCCCTGTTGTAAAGTATTACAGTGTAGAGAGGCACAATATAAAGACATTCTGATTGTCCTCACTATAGCAGAAACCTAACTGAACCCCTGGTTCAAACCCCTGGTTACAGCAATAAATACAGGTGAACCAGCTTTTCAAAATATCTCTGAGCAGTGTCAAATCTGGGCAAAATATTGCCCCTTCTGAGAAGTTCTGGCAGCTCAGCAATAACTTTTGTTTGTCTGTTGTAGTAATACCCTCAGCTGCAACTTTGTCCTTTATTTGAATGGCCTTGACTTCTTCACACTTCATCTTTGTCTTCCTGCTCCTGAGATTAGATTTTCTTCCTCCATGATGTCACTGTGATCAAGCTCCAGCTGCTTCCTCAACTGCAAGCCTGCAAGACAAGACAAGCAATAAGTATCACATTTATCACATAAACAACAGGAAATTAAAATAATCATTTAAATCCAGGTGACTGTGCAAAATCATGGAAATCAGGTCCAAAATACTCTTAAAACGCGCTCAAAATGCATACAGACTGCCCAAAACCCATCGGGTCAACTATCGCTAACCGGGAAAATGCCACGGGCGCCAAAAAATGTTTTAAAATTCCACCGCTTTGCACATTCCCGCCCATCGGCGTGACTATCGCCATCGGTGTGTCAAAAAATTGCTTGGCCGATGCTCACTGTTTGGCCGATCACCTTTCCATCGGGAAGACAACCCATATCGGCGGGAGAAAAATGAACCTGGCCGATAGATAAAACCATGTCGATGGAAACTTAGAACTTTCATCTGCATGATATTTTGGAAATATGATGCTCCCCCTTCCGAAGGTCCAGATGACGTCATCAGGATGTTTCGCTTCTGTATATTGGGGAAAAGAATGACATCATCATCATCATCATGCCGAAGGAAAATAGGAGGATATGAAATATGATCCTGCTGCTGAGGAAAGGAATATGATGGTGACGTCATCGTCATATCCGGGCTTCATTAAAATGCAAAAGATGACGTCACCGTCATGTTTAGTTAAGATCAGGGGATAAATGTAATATCGGGTCACCTAAGGAGCATGATCAGGTGGTGAATGTAATATGACCCCTTTGCAGCCAAGGTAACCCTCTCGAAAGATCAGGATGATGATGATCATCAGGATATCCGGGGCTTTTGTTGAACTTAGACTATGACGTCATCATCATATTCGCGAACCGGATCATGTTTTGGAAAATATCCTGCCGAAGGGAAATGTGATGATGATGTCGTCCTAATATTTGCTTCTTCGTTTATCAGATTGGGATGACGTCATCAGGATATCCGGGGCTTTTGTTAAACTTAGAACATGACGTCATCATCATATTCGTGAACCGGATCATATTTCTCGGCAGGAGGACATTACGAAATATCGGGTAGACAAACAAGATCATGATGATCTTGACAACATGACAGGATAAAAATATGATGATCCTCCTCATCGAATATCATGATGACGTAACCATGATATTCCGTCTTCGGAGCATGAGGATGAGTTGAGGTCATCATCAGGTTAGCGCTAGGGTGATATTTAAAATATGATCATGCTGTTGAGGAATGGAATATCACCCTCCCTTAAAAGATAGGGTGATCATCATGATCATGCAAAAGGAGATCAGGAGGATATGATGACTTCATCATCATATTAGCGAATATCAGCAAATATGATCTTCCTTTGAAAGATCAGGATGATCATCATGATCATGCAAAAGGAGATCAGGAGGATATGATGACTTCATCATCATATTAGCGAATATCAGCAAATATGACCTTCCTTTGAAAGATCAGGATGATGACCCTCCGATAGGACTTTGACATGCGCATGCAAATATGCAGATGGTGGATTTTCTAAGCAGGGTGATATTATGATATCAGCATGATATTATAATATCAGGTGATGTAAAAATATCATGATGCTCGTTGTTATGAAATATCGGTTTACACTCAAAACATGATGCTCACGATGCGCATAAGGTCATTTGACGGGTAAAACACACTATCACCCAAAATTGACGTCCGGATATTGTGACTGCATGATTTTTATCAGGTGATAGATCAAGATCATGATGACCTTGACAACATGACTGAGGATATAAAAATATGATGATCACTTGCGATTATCAGGTTTGACCAAAACTTTGACTGCTCATAACTCCCTCATATGGACGAATTTTCAGGTGATGTAAAAGGCAAACCTGCCTAGAATTTCAAGCTCCTTCTAAATATGAGGTCACAGAAACAAAATATGAACTTTGACAAACTAACCTTATGATGATGACCCACCTCATCCTGACCTTCATGATGATGATGCACCTAACTCATTTTTACCAAACCGCCAGAAAGCAGAAAAACACAAGCAGAAGCAAAAAGCAAAGCGACAGCAGGGGTCCCCATTTTGCTAAGGAGCAATAATGGGGTGTGTTGTGAACATCACAACAGGACCTAGGCAGTCCCACCATGGTCCTCCAACACCTCTACTTTCAAGAGACATGTTGTATCACTCCTTTGATTATCCCTATGCAGTTAGCTTATGGATTTTTATTGTACTTATTCTATTATAAGCAAATCATTGTAGAACTAGGGTTTCATGGATTGTTGACCTAGGCTTTGATAAAAAGGCTAAATTAAATCTGATACATCTATAATAGATCTGAGTACAAGATCAATAAATGAGTCTGTTGACACCTAAAAGACCAATCTCCAAAATATCCCATTTTGCCTTCATGTCACACTCTATGAGTGCATTCTTGAACATGTAGCTTATAACTGATCTGAAGGGAATTTGGTAAAAATCCTAATTATTCATAGCCTTAGAGTCCTTGGTTAGGGTCTAAATATTTTGAAGGTCATATTCTTTAAACCTGAAACCAGAGTTTCATAAAATTGTCTTAATCCTTCTGCTGCTAACAATCCATTGCTAAATCTGTCTTAAGTCATTTCTTGTCGTGTTATGCTAAATCTTTGCAATATTAAACCAATACCGCATCCCCGTAGATATGGAAGCTAAACCCTATGAAATGGAGGGAGATAAAACATGAAATAATCCTTTTACCGTACTACTGCAATAGCTTGTGGACATGCATGTGGGATGGCGGTGAGGATTTAGCCCAAGCATGAAATACATTTACTGCGCCACCATGTTGATTAGTTGAAAGGCTTGTGGGCTTCCGGGAATAAAGGAAGTAGTCTGAACCATTATCGCATTACCACGATGGTTAAGGGAGAAGCCTACAGGATCACTGTAAGAAAGAAGAAGTCACTGCACTACTGTGACAGTCAGCAAAAATCTCCGCAGGATGACAGTAAGTGTCTAGTCATTACCACTATACCGTAGGGAGTCTTTTGTCTTGTCTGCAGGCCAGTGGTAAGAGTTAGCAATTACTGTGCTACTGTGGCAGTCAAAAGATTGCCCTACGGGCTTGTGGTAGGGCTTGAGCTAGGAACAAGGTGTTTCCCGCGGTCCTGTAGTAGTCTTTTCTCTAGTTTGCGGGCTGACAGTAAACAATTAAATGTCTACAGGATGGAAACTAGATTAAAATGCAAGGGGTTTACCACGCTACTGCAATGGTCAAAGGAATGAGGTGTGGGATGGTAATAAAAGGATAGTAAGGCAAAAATGTAGCCCATAAACCCACAACGGTTTTGTATAGCATCAGATATGGCGTACGGGACTATGGTAAGGTCTCAATTGGTGTTGACACAAGTTTTTAACAATGGAGGACCGTTGACTTCAACGTGGCAGTCCATGTGGTGCTTCAGGGAGCTCATTAGTGTTTTGCAAAAGCTCATAATTCTTCGTGGATGCAACCAGAAGACTTCAGGTGAATTGTAAATTCTATGATGCAATCTCGATGGTAGAAATCATTATGTTTTTTTCAAGTGATGGAAGATCTGATCCTAGGCTTTTAAGGTAGTTGATGTTCAAACTAAAATGTAAATATATGTTAGTACCTTTCGCTCATGTCATTACTCTGTAACTAACCACATTCAATATGTTCAGAACCTAAGATTGAGATTGAATTGTTTTGAAATGAATGAGCATGTTGTTTCATAATATGACACTAATTGTCAAGTAATATTGTAACACGTATAATGGCCTAAGGCTTACATTGCTCCTTATTTATAAAAGGAATTCAGGGCCATTTGTGTAGGGTTTAGTTTTTGGTGCGTTCTTTTCAAGCAATCAAGTGTAGAGCTTTCTAGGGTTTCAAAGAGAAAAAAGTTTCAGTTCTCCAATAGATAAGACATAGGTCACATGAAAAGTTTTTCATATTGATTTCAGCTATCAGTGTATGAACTCCTTTTTCTTATGTAATCATTCAAGGAAATCTTGAATCTCTTTTAGGGTTTCCTCTTGCAACATTTCATGGTATGACTGTAATCATTGATCAGATGAATGAACATATCTTTTAGGGTTTCCTCTTTTATGGTTGTAGCTGATTGATTGTATCTTGATAAAGGATTACTAAGCATATTCTCCATTGATTGTTATTCTTCTCATATCTGAATATCTAGAAAGTGCATGTTTCATTTCTCTTGTTGTTTTCTTCTTTCTATCAAACTGTGGACTCTATAACCCAATATATTAGGCACCGATCTAAAATTTCCTATGATCACCCACACTCTTAAAAATGAAAACAAATTCATTATGTGTGAAGTAAGTAGTTAGTTTGTCTATCTTACAAACAAACATACCTACACTTTCCATTGTCAATGGGAGTGCCTTTTCATTAGCTATAGAGGGGTTATTAGTGACAACCAATTTTTTTAGGTCCAATGACAGCTTTTCGTGCCTAAAAGATGAGTTGGGTTTGGTTGTCCTTTTATTTTCAGTTATTCATCTAGTGTAGAAACCAATACCTATTCAGGTATACCCCTTGGAATATCCCTCCTAGGTTTAAGCTGAGCCTGAAGTGTAGAGGAGTAAAGCCACTCCTGTTAGTTGGCCAAAATTGCCCTGAACTTGTTGATGAACCTTTTCCTCTCACCTAGAATGACCATCCCTAGCCTAAGTTATTTAGGAATGTTTTAGGGTTTAGGGTTACATTTATTTTGGGTCCCAACATATTGGCACTATTGTCGGGGACTATATTTATTTTTGGTTGTGTTGTTACAACTTGTTAAGGTATTGAAAATTTTAAACAGTTCTTCCCAGCAAGGAAGTGGCGACTCCATTGATCAAACCCAGAAAATTAGTTTTCAACAATATTGAAAAGGACCGTAGAAGAAGGGCAGAGGATTATTTAGAACCTAAAATCTCTTCAAATCATTCAATAAGTCACTAGGATAGGGGTATAAGAAGATACCCTAATGTGGTACCACCTTTGAATGCCTAAGACCAAGTGGGTATTTCTAGAAGAGATGATGCATTTGATGATGCAGAAGTCA
Source organism: Cunninghamia lanceolata (assembly GCA_027924645.1). NCBI lineage: Eukaryota > Viridiplantae > Streptophyta > Pinopsida > Cupressales > Cupressaceae > Cunninghamia > Cunninghamia lanceolata. Next base: position 28,675,006 of record BSBN01000334.1, on the reverse strand, counting down.
GCATCAGTATACTTCTGAGGACTCTGCTAATAACATACTCGTAACTAATAGGAGAATAAATAGAGATGGGTATGATGTCTGAAGAAATTAGAATATCATTGGCAGAGAAATAAGAAATAGATATCATGATGTGGACATGGGAACATTTGGCATGCCTCATGAAAATCAAGAGCCTCGTCAAAATGATCAGCAACAACCTGATGATGAGGAAGAGAAAGGAGAGTCCAGGATGAGTTGGACTTACTTGATCATATTAGGAATAGGCAGAGAGAGGTTCAGGCTTTACTTCAACAACAACAAGTTCAACTTTCTTAGAAGACTCAGGTAAATGAAAATATTCAACACCAAATCCATCTACCTCAGCAACAACAACAAAGACAACAACATCATCAACATAATCAGCAGGACCCTAACTTTCAAGCCAATCCTAGATGACAACAATAGCATATACAACAACAAGTGGGATAGTCGGGTGTGAGCAATAACCAAGATATGCAAAATCAGCCCATATAGAATCAAATGAATCAGCAACATGGCAATATTCAGAATGTTAGGCCTCCATTTAGAAGACAAGCACAAAGGTTTCTTCCACAAAGACAACCATTAGGAGCTGAAAGGTACAAGCAACTTGATTTTATTTGCATACCTAATTTTTCTAATCCCATTCCAATTGAGATTAGAGGGAAAATTCCTAGGTTTCAAGGTAATAATGCAATCACTGGTGAGGAACACTTGAGACACTTCATCAATATCACAGATGAGTATGAGATTGAGGATGAGGATGTGATGATGAAGTTGTTTGTGCACTCATTAGAAGAAAGTGCCAAAGAATGGTACAAGGCACTCCCTAATATTAGTATTGACTCATGGGAGGAGTTCATGACAATGTTTAGATTGCAATATGGGGATAGGATTGACCACAAGTTTGCCATCTATGAGCTCACAACAATCAAGAAAGGAATCAATGAAAATGTTGTTGACTTTAATGCCAGATTCATTATGATAATGAGAAAAGTGCCACCTTAGATGAGATCTAATGAATCCATGTGTTTAGTTTTATGCTATGGTGCCTTTGGTTCTAAGATGGGTAATTGTTTGAGGGATAAGAGTCCTCAAACACTAAGGGAAGCCTATGTTGTGGCCATAAATATTGAAAGTAACATGAGAGCCTTGAGTAAGCATGTTAAGAGATTGGATGTAAAGATTTCCTAGCCAAATAGGGCAATTTCTAACAAGCCCCTCACTATTGAAGACAAGCTAAATAAACTCATGGGAGTCATGAAAGATTTATCCTACAATGTTGCTCAAAATGACAAAGGGCTACCACCTCAAGGTGCTGCAACATATTTTGATGAAGGTTAAAGACTACATAACAGACCTTAAAATACAAATTAGTCTAAGAGACCACAAGAAAATAATAGACAAGATGCTCCTAGGCATGTTAGTTTCAAGCAACTTGAAAGGGATACCTCTGATCCATTGAGTAAGGATCAAGCAAATTTTCAAGATGAGAGTCTTTGGTGCCAAGTTTGTTTCCTTCCTCATGACCCAGAAAACTGTGCAATTTCTCAATGAAGAGGGTGGATTTGAATATTATGAGGACATAAATTAATTTGACATCTAGGGGTTTGAGCAGATGGGTCATGATATAAATTATGACAGCTATGAGGATGATGATCATATTTTCCAATATGGACATGATGAAGGTACAAAAAAGATATCACTTGCCAGCTCATGATTTTGGGCACTTGAGGGGTCTCATACAAAAGAAGTACAAACAATCTAGACCTTCTGAGAAGAATGTGAAAGCTCTCACTAACACTACTATCTTGCAAGTTCAAGGGGTCTATCAGTTGAGAAACAGGCAAGTACCAATACATAACTCCTCTTTTGCTCAGTTAGGACATGGTGCATTGGCTAGCAAAAAGAAAAAGAAGAAGATAAATGTGAAACAAAAAAGCAATGTTGCTCCAAAGAAGATTGTGCCTAAAAAGAAGAAGCTTTTAGTGCAGCCTATAGTAGCAAAACAAAAATATGTACAAAAGAACCCAACATCAAAGGTGCAACCAGTTACCTCACCCATTCTAGGGGTCCACTATCCAAAGGATTACAATAAGCGTAATCAGCCTCAAGTTGAAAAGGAATCAAAAAAGGAGAAAGAGAAGACAAAGGAAGAAGGTAAGGATATCTCATCCTCTCAATTAATTCCTTATATTCCTTCTGTAAATGATGTAACTATTTCATCTAATACTCCTTTGCCAAACTATCTCCCTATTGACATGGCTCAAGTATTTAGCCAAAATAGAATTTATGTGCCAATAGTGGAACTCCTTAGGATTCCTGAGCATAGGGATAGGACAGGGTCTCTTATTAATTCCATAGAAGAACAAAAATAACCTATTGTTGAACCCAGTAATGATGGGACCATAGAAGTATATCTGGGATCAACTGTTGTTAATAGCAAGATGGGAGTTGATGCCTTTTTCACTACATTGATCATAAATGGATGGCTGCTACATAACTGCATGCTTGACTCTAGTGCTTCCAATAATGTTATGCCCTTGTCTATAATGAATAATTTGGGATTGAAAGTGTCCAATACTTTTGGCAAGTGTTTTTCTATGGACTCTAGAGAGGTAAATATGATTGGTCTTGTCAAGGATGTTGAGGTCAATTTAGTTGCATATCTTGACAAGTCATTTTTGATGGACATAATCATAGTAGATTGCCCAACCAAATGGGGCATGCTACTATCAAGAAAATGGGTATCCTCTATGGGTGGAATCATCAAGATGGATCTCTCATATGCCACTATTCTAGTACAGGGTGTAGATGTGAAGTTGTATAGGGAACAAAAGGTAGGAGACAAACACATAGAAGATAGATACAAAATAGAGGATGATCATCCAAATTTCTTTGATACTGAAATTGATCACTTTATGGCATGTTGCAGTGATGATAATTCTAATTTGGAGGCTTTACCTTCTAAACCTATTGCTCCTATTTGTGGTATAACTGATTTGTGGACTCTATATTTTGATGGTGCATATTCAAGGGAAGGTTCAGGTGCTGGTATTGTCCTGATAGCACCTAATGGTCATCACTTTGGCGTGTCTTTTAAACTTGATTTTCAGTACACCAACAATGTGGCTGAATATGAAGCACTATTGTTGGGCTTAAATATTGGTCATAAACATGGAATCACATGTCTGAGAATAATTGGTGATTCTGAACTAACTGTATAGCAGATTAGAAAGATATTTTCTTCCAAGGGAAAAAGACTTAGAGGGTACTAGAATGCAGTCTAGGACACAATCAAAATGTTTGATGCCATAGGTATTAAATAGGTTGATAGAACCAAAAATTAAAAGGTGGATTCCTTAGCTATAGCTGCATCAAAATTTGATCCTCAAATGATTTTTCCTTATAACCATTATGCTGTGGACATACTCACAAGGACAACAATTCCTTATAGCATTCATAGTTGGCAAGTTTTCAATGACACCAATCAGATTTTTAGTTTTTTAAATTGCATGGATGAATTTGATAATCAATTGATTGATTAGAAACCAATGATAGAAGTGGCTAATGGTAAGGAAACTCTGTTTGGTAGTGAGATTGTGCAATTAAAGACAAATAATATTCCAAAAGGGCTGGTAGGATTAGAAAGAATGTTTGGCAATGTAGACCGATGGAAGAGTAAAAGTAAACCTGTTGAAGAGGACAACGTTGAGGGTGTTAACCTTGGCACCAATGAGGCACCTAGAATGGTTTACATTGGGAAGAGGTTGAAGCCTCATGAGAAGCATATGATGATTGCTCTATTTAGAAAACTCAAGAAGTGTTTTGTATGGTCTTATGATGAGCTTAAGGCTTGTAGGGAGGACTTGTTTCAGCATACCATTCCTCTTGAACCTAATGCAAAGTCATTTAGGCAAAAAAAAGGTATATAAATCCTACCATTGCTCACAAGATGCAAAAGGAACTGTTGAACATGAAAGAGGGAGGCATTATAAAACCTATCAGACATTCTGAGTGGGTATCCAACCTTGTCTTAGTAAGAAAGAAGAATGGGGAAATCGGGTTGTTTGTGGGCTTCAGAAAGCTGAATATCAAATCCCTCAAAGATAATTACCCTCTCCCAAGCATGGACCATTTATTACATAGGGTTGTTGGTTCAAAGTTGATGTTAATGATGGATGGATTCTCTAGATATAACCAAGTGCTGGTCAAGGAGTCTGAACAACACAAAATAGCATTCACCACTCCTTGGGGGACCTATGTGTACCTAAGAATGCCATTTGGCTTGAAGAATGTTGGGTCAACATTTCAACAAGCTATGGATGTATCTTTTACCGATCTCATTAATGAGATCATGGTTGTTTATCAGGATGACTTGATAGCATTCTCAAAAGAAAGAGGAGAGCACTACAAGCATCTTGAAGTAATTTTCTAGAGGTTCTTAGAATATGTGATTTCTTTGAATCCTAAAAGATGCCAGTTCGGAGTTGAAGAGGGCAAGTTACTCGGGCACATTATATCAAAATATGGGGTAAAGATAGATCCAAAAAGAGTCAAGGTTATTGATCTTATTCCCCAGCCCAAATCAGTTAAAGGAATATAGTCTTTCTTTGAGCAAATCAACTTTGTTAGGAGATTTGTTAAAAATTTTGCCGAAACGACTAAGGGCATTTCTAAAATGCTCAAGAAGGGGCAATCTATTATATGGGAGAAAGAACTATCTGAAGCATTCATGGATATCAAAGAAGCTATCAAGGGGGCACCTATACTGATAAGTCCAAATTATTCTAAACCCCTTAAGTTGTTTTCCTTTGCTTCTTTTTATACTATTGTTGATGTTTTACTTCAAAAGAATGAAGATGGATTTGAAAAACCTATTGGATTCTTTAGCAAGTCTTTACAGACTGTTGAATTGAATTATTCCATAATGGAAAAGCATTCCTATGCATTGGTTAATGCCATTAGGTATTTTAGATCTTATTTCACACAACATGAAGCTTCTGGGAGAAGGTGCAGATGGACCAATAGGATCCAGGAATATGACATGAACATGTAGGTCACAAAGCTGGTAAGAGACCAAGGCTTAGCTAAGATGATGGTAAATTCCAACTTAGAGGCAGCTGAGATAGATGAGCTAAATGCTTCACAATTTGCTAGTATATGTGCTTTGGCCGACAATCCATGGTATAAAGATGTTATATTTTATCTTGAAAACATGAATTGTCCACCATGTATGGATGAAAATCAGAAAAGAACACTCAAGCTAAAATCTCAAAGGTATGTCATGTTCCACAATGAGCTAATGTAGAGAAATCACAAAAGTGTATTTCTCAAATGTTTAGATCAAGAGCAAGATGAAATAGTGATGAATGAATGTCATCATGGTGTTTGTGGGGGGCATTTTAGAGCTAAAACAACTGTCCATAAGATTTTAAGAGCTAGATATTGGTGGTCGACCTTGTTCAAGGATGTGGCACAAAAGATAAGGAAGTGTGATGCTTGCCAAAGATTTTCTGGTAAGCTAAAATTTGTTGGGGCATTACCATTGTTACCCCTTGTAGACACACCTTTCCAACAGTGGGGAATTGACTTCATTGGAGAAATACAGAAAAGGTCCAGCAATGGTTTTAAGTGGATCCTTGTGGCCACTAATTACTTCACTAAGTGGGTAGAGGTAATCCCCACTTGCAATGCAACTTCCAATGTAGTAATTGACTTCATAGCAGGTAATATAATTACTAGGTTTGGAGTGCCAACTAGGATTTTGGTAGATAATGCAATGTGTTTCAGATCTCAAGAGATGTTGAACATGTGTTCTAAATTTGGCATAAACCTTGTGCATTCATCTCCTTATCATCCCCAAAGTAATGGACAGGTTGAGTCAAGTAATAAAATCCTGATGAAGATCATAAGGACACTAGATTAGAACAAGAAGAGATGGGATGACAATTTAAAGTATTTCCTTTGGCTTGATAGGATAACTTTCAAGAGATCTATTAGTAGAAGCCCATTTGAGCTAGTATATGGAGCAGAAGAGAAGATGCCCATCAACATAGAATTGTCAGTCTACTAGCTACTACAAGAGATTGAAGGGGAGCAGCATGATGCAATGTCTCAAAGGATCTTGTAGGTAACTGAGATAGGAGAATAAAGAAAAGATGCACATGACAAAATGTTGCACCAAAAGCATAAAATGAAGCTCTTATTTGATAAGAATATTGTGTTAAGAGACTTCTAGGTTGGTAATTTAGTGCTTCTCTAGGATGCAAGATCTAAGGATAAAGGGAAACATGGAAAATTCAGTCTCTTATGGCTTGGGCCTTATGAAGTTGCAGGAAAATTAGAGCTCAATGTCTACCATTTGATGACCCTGGAAGGAGAATTGTTGGAGCTGCTTGTTTATGGTTAGCTTTTAAAGCATTACTTTTCATAAGTGATGTTTTTCTTATAATTTTGTGATGAAATTTTACTATATCTAATATTTTTACTTTGAGCAGTCTTGACTAGTGTTGGTCTTGATGGTGTTTTGTTTATGTTCCTGTGTATTTTTTTTTATGGTCTACCCAGAGATCTGGATTCTCACTGTGCCATTGCTTGGCACACATCCCCAACCAGAGCCACTATTGAAACCTAAAAATTCAATCTACAAAGTGACCCTTTTTCCCTCATGTCACACTCTATGAATTCATTCTTGAATGTGTGGCTTATAACTGATCTGAAGGGAATCTGGTAAAAACCCTAATTATTCTTAGCCTAAGAGTCCTTGGTTAGGATCTAAATATTTTTAAGGTCATATTTTTTAAACCCCAAACCAAAGTTTCATAAAATTGTCTTAATCCTTCTGTTGCTAAAAATTTATTGCTAAATTATGTACTAAGTCATTTCTTGTCATGTTATGCTAAATCTTTGCAATATTAAACCAATACCGCATCCTTGCAGGAGCTAAAACGTGAAATAATCCTTTTACCACACTACCACAACAGCTTGTGGACAAGCTCACGGGATGGCAGTGAGGATTGAGCCCAAGCATGAAACATATTTACTGCGACACTGCAGCCGTTAGTTGAAAGGCTTGTGGGCTTGTGGGAATAAAGGAAGTAGTCTGAACCATTACCACATTACCATGGTAGTTAAGGGAGAAGCCCATGGGATCACGACAAGAAAGAAGAAGTCACTACGCTACCACAACAATCAGCAAAAATGTCCACAGGATGGCGGTAAGTGTCTAGTCATTACCACTATACCATAGGGAGTCTTTTCTCTTGTCTGCGGGCTAGCAGTAAAAGTTAGAAATTACCACGCTACCAGGATGGTCATAGGATTAGCATGTGGGCTTTTGGTAGGGCTTGAGCTTGGAACAAGGTGTTTCTCACAGTCCCACAGGAGTCTTTTCTCTAGTTTGCGGGCTAGCGGTAAATAATTAATGGTCTATGGGATGGCAGTGAGATTAAAATGCAAGGGGTTTACCATGCTACCACGATGGTCAAAGGAATGAGGTGTGCGATGGTGGTAAAAGGATAGTAAGGCATAAATCTAGCTTGCAACCACATGATGGTTTTGCATAGCATCAGCTATGGCATGCAGGACTGCAGTAAGGTCTCAATTGGCATCGATGCAAGGTTTTAGCAATGGAGGACCATTGAATTCAACATGGCAATCCATGTGGTTCTTCAAGGAGCTCGTTAGTGTTTTGCAGGAGCTCATAATCCTTCGTGGATGGATCCAAAAGACTTCAGGTGAATTGTAAATTTTGTGATGGCATCCTAATGGAAGAAATCATTATGTTCTTTTCAGGTGGTGGAAGATCTAATCCTGGACTTTCAAGGCAGTTGATGCTCAATGTGTTTAGAGCCTAAGATTGAGATTAGATTAGTTTGAAATGAATGAGCATGTTGTTTCATAATACGACACTGAATGTCAAGTAATATTGTAACACGTATAATTGCCTAAGGCTTGTTGCTCCTTGTTTATAAAAGGAATTTAGGGCCATTTGTGTAGGAGTTGGTTTTTGGTGCATTCTTTTTAGCCAATCAAGTGCAGAGCTTTCTAGGGTTTCAAAGAGCAAAAAGTTACAGTTCTCTAGTAGATAACACATAGGTTGAAAAGTTTTTCATATTGATTTCAGCTATCATCATGTATGAACTTCTCCTTTTTCTTATGTAATCATTCAAGGAAATCTTGAATCACTTTTAGGGTTTCCTCTTGCCACATTTCGTGGTTTGACTATAACCATTGATCAGAGAATGAACATATTCTTAAACCATTATATAATATGCAATTATCTCTTTTATGGTTTTAGATTATTGATTGTATCTTGATAAAAGATTACTAAGCATATTCTCAATTGATTATTGTTCTTCTTGCATCTGAATATCCAGAAAGTGCATATTTCATTTCTCTTGTTGTTTTCTTCTTTCTATCGAACTGTGGACTCTGTAACCCAATATATTAGGCACCGGTTTGAAAGTTCCCATGATCACCCACATTCTTAAAAATCAAAACAAATTCATTATGTTTGAAGTAAGTAGTTAGTTTGTATGTCTTACAAACAAGCATACCTACACTTTCCATTGTCAATGGGAGTACCTTTTCATTAGCTATATAGGGGTTATTAGTGATAACCAATTGTTTTAGGTCCAGTTATAGCTTTTAGGGCCTAAAAGATGAGTTGGGTTTGGTTGTCCTTTCATTTTTAGTTGTTCATCTAGTGTAGAAACCAATACCTATTCAGGTATACCCCTTGGAATATCCCTCCTAGGTTTAAGCTAAGCTTGAAGTGCAGAGGAGTAAACCTACATCTGTTAGTTGGCCAAAATTGCCCTAAACTTGTTGATGAACCTTTTCCTCTCACCCAGAATGACCATCCCTGGCCTAGGTAATTTAGGAATGTTTTAGGGTTTAGGGTTATAGTTATTTTGGGTCCCAACAGAGTCCAGCTTCATTTGGTAGTGATTTGCTTTGGTCTTGTCCTTGAATGTTATATGGAAAAGGGTTTGATCTAGTTTTTGTGTTAGTTGTCATCATTTTCCTTTTTCATACCTAACAGTGGAAAATTTGGAAGTGGTGTTCCATAGTTAATGGCATTTGTGTAATCTTGACAATCTTATGTAAACAAAAAGCTACATCTTCAATGTAAGAAGGCCCATTGTGGACAACAGTGGTTGTAATTCAGTAATAATCTTGCAATCTAGCTATTCAATATGTGAATTTTGTGTGTTGTGGTAATGTGTGGTTGAACCTAGTTGTGGGTTGCACATTTGGACAGTCCAAGTTCTTGGACCCTTCTACTATGACTATATCATTTGGAAATGAATCTATATGAAGATTTTGTAGGAAATCTAGTTGTTGGGAAATTTTTTATTATGTCACTCATTCTCTAGTCAATGTGTGATTGCATAAGTTTAAAACTAGATATGAAATGCTTGGTGTTGGGAAATAAGGTGTCTCAACCTTGGTAATTCCTTGCATTTATTTATTGTATGTATTTATTTATTGCCTATTATGTAATTAGGATGCAAATCCTATTTTCTCATCTTGTGGGAGTTGGCACTGTGATGTGTCATCCTACATGGAAGGTGACAACATGTAATTTTTGTCCTCACATGAGGAGATAGGTGTCCCACTTAGTGGTAGAGGTATTTTTCCATGTGTCAGCACTTTGAATACTGTGTAAGGGAATTTTAACCGAAACGGTTATGACAGATCCCTAAGATAGAATCTATGACGCCTAAGAGTTGGAAATAGAAGATACTATGATAGGTGAAGACATGTGTCACAAGGCATCTTTGGGTGCCCTAAGAAGAGTTATGACAAGTTGTAAGAGAATATGCTATTTGTAGTCAGTGTATGATAGATTCTCTTACAATTGTAAGATGCCAGTATGACAGATTCTATGACGATCATAAGAGTCATAAGAGCATTTGTCATTGCCCAACTTGCGAATAGGTGACCATTTTGGGATGGGGTGTTATGACAAGTGTCATGACCATGCTGCAATGTTGGACAAGTGTCCTTAGGAATGGGTTTTGGGCCATGAGGCCTTGTTGGACACCCATCTTAAGGAAAGCTCATTTTTGCCTTGTAAACTTCTATTTAAGAAGGTGCCTTGAGAGATGTATTATGTGATTGACAGGTACTGTTATGCTACTAGATTATCTCCAAATACGAGTGTTGAAGACTCCTGCAAGAGAATTGGATCTGTAACTATATTGTAAACCTCATTGTTTAGATAATACATTTGAGTTGTGTTTTCAAGGGTGGGGTTTTTCACCCGTAAGGGTTTTCCCCACGTATGTCTTCTCTCTCTCTTCTTTTGTCTTACATTCTTGTGTTGTGTATTGCTGCAATATCTTTGTTATTTGATTAATAAATCTGTAATTGTAAAGGTTGAAAAGAATTTACATTCATCTCTCCTCATTAGATTAGTGTAGGAATCAATTTCCACACACCTAGCTTCCTTTCAGTTGGTATCAGAGCTTGATCACCTTTGGTCCTAGTTGTTGGATAGGGGTTTTTTGAGCTAATGCTAGATTGAGTGGAAGTCTGTGTATAGTATTCCATAATCTTGTTGTAGGAAAGGAGATGGTAGGTACATCTGAAAGATTAGAGGTGGAGAAATTCAATGGCACAAATTGAGTCATGGAAACTTAAGATGGAAGACATGCTTGTTGATCGAGACCTATGGGAAACCATATCTAGTGTAAAACCAACTGCAATGGCACAAGCTGATTGGGATCTCAAAGATCAAAAGGCTAAGGGTCTCATAAGACTTAGTTTAGCTGATTCTATCCTGTTAAATGTGCATGACGAGAAGACCACGAAAGACCTTTGGAAGAAGTTGGGAGACATTTATCAGGCCAAATCCCTAGTGAAGAAGCTTTTTTCTAAGAAAGAAGTTGTTTTCTCTAAGGATGGAGGATGGAGGATCTATTGTAGATCACCTGAATGCTTTCAACATGTTAGTTGCAAAATTGACTTCCATTGGTGTAAAGATGGAGGAGGAGGATCATTGGACCTTGCTTTGTTCTTTTTCAGACTCATGGGATCATCTTGTTATGGTTATTTGGAGCACCACATCCACTTTCAAAATGGATGAAGTGGTATCTTCACTGTTATCTGAAGAGATGTGGAGAAAGTCTTCTGAAGCATCCAAAGAGGCTCTTCTGGTTCATGGAAAACCCAAAGAGAAAGGGAAAAAGAAGGAAAGGAAAGTTGAGAAGGGTAGATCCAAATCCTGTGGGAGATCCAAAACTCCTGGAAAGTCCTTGAGGGGCATTTCTGAAAGGAATGCAAAGAGGAAAAGGAAAAGAAGAAGAAGAATGTACCAGACCTAGATTCTGACAAGTCACAAGATGATGGTGATGCTTTCATAACAACCCTAGCCACCCATGCATCTAATGATGTGTGGTTGGTTGATTCTAGTGCATCTTCCACATGACCTCGTATTGAAGCTGGTTCATGAAATATGAAGAGTTTGATGGTGGAAGAGTGTACCTTGGTAATGATTCTCATTTGAAGATTATTGGTCATGGAAGCATCTCAATCTGGTTCCTTGATGGATGAGTGAAGTGGATAACTGGGGTTATGCACATCTCAGGCTTGCCACGGAAATTGCTTTCTGTAAGTATGTTGAATGATGCAGGTGTGTAGGTTGTCTTTTCGAAGGATGGATGCAAGATGACTACAGGATCTATGGTGCTTGCGAAGGGTACTCAGAGAGGTACTTTGTTTTAGCTGGAGGCATGCACTTCATAGTGCAATAGTTCTTCTGACTTGAAGAAAAGAGCTGCAATCACTTCATCCCCACCATTTGAACCTGCAATGAAGAAATCTATTGTAACAAATTCTAATGGCAGTGCATCGTGGGTACCCAAGGGTGCTCATGCTTTGGAAGTTAAGATTCCTACTGAAAAGATAATGTTATGGCATATGATATTTGGCCACATTGGTGAGAAGGGTCTTAAAACCCTGAAAAATAAAAACCTCATTGAGGGGTTAAATGATTGTAATCTCGTGTCTGACTTTTGCGAACACTGTATATATGAAAAGAAAAACCATGTTTAGTTTTATTCTAGTTCTCAATAGTCTTCTGGTGTGTTGGACCTCATTCATTTTGATGTCTTTGGTCTTGTTAGTGTTCCTTTGACTTCCAAATCTATATTTTTGTATCTTTCATAAATGATTACAATAGAAGGACATGGATTTATTTTCTTAGAAGCAAGTCTAAAGTCTTTAGTCAGTTCAGAGAGTTTAAATCTTTTGTCAAGAATTAGACTAATAAAAAGATTAAGTGTTTGAGGACTGACAATGGTGGTGAGTTTTGTTTGGCAGAGTTCGATAAGTTCTGTAAAGAGCAAGGGATTGAAAGACATAAGACAACTCCATACACCCCACAGCAAAATGGAGTTGCAGAGAGGATGAACATGACACTGATGGAGAAGGCTGGGAGTATGCTTAGTGGAGCAAGCCTTGAACAAAATTTTTGGACTGAAGCTGTAGCCACTGCTTGCTACCTGGTAAACATGTCTCCTACATGAACTCTTCTTGGTAAGACACCTATGGAGGTGTAGTCTGGTAAGAAGCCTTCAGTTAGACATCTTCATGTTTTTGGTTGTTAGGCATATGCACATGTGCCTAGGGAGAAATAGTCTAAATTGGAGAACAAGGTTGTTAAGTGTATTTTCATTGGCTATGGTGTCGGTGTGAAAGGATACAATCTTTGGGGTCCTGTGGCTGAAAATGTGTTGTATAGCAGAAGTGTTACTTTCAAAGAGCTAACACCTTCTTTCATTGTTCTATAGCCAAAAGAAATAGAAAAGAAAGAAGATGTGGTTTGGTCTCCTTCTACCCCTGAGAAGACTAAACCGACAGACCCTATGAGACCTGATGATGAGGAGAGATCTAGCAGCTCTGAAAGCCCAGAAGAAGAAGTAAAACCTCAACCTCAGCCATTGAGGAGGTCTACACAAACAAGAAAGCAACTTGATAGGTATGGTTATTCATTGCTTGATTCTAGTTGTGCTTTTGCCTTGCTTACTAACACTGATGAGCCTAGAACTATGATAGAGGCTATGGGCATGAAAGAGGTAGGTTCCTTGAAGGAGGCTATGGAAGATGAGATGGCTTCTTTGGAGAAGAATAAAACATGGGACTTGGCACCTTTGTTTGAAGGACAGAAACCTGTTGGATGCAAATGAGTGTTCAAGAAGAAATTCAATGCAGATGGCAGTGTTGTAAAGTACAAGGCCAAGATAGTTGTGAATGGGTACTCACAAGTGGAGGGAATTTTTTATGGTGAAATTTTCTCTCCCGTTGCAAAGCGGACATCTATTTAGTTCCTGTTATCTCTTGCAGCGGCTTATGACTTAGAGGTGGAGCAGATGGATGTGAAGACAACATTCCTTAATGGTGATTTGGAGGAAGAGATTTACATGTCACATCCAGAGCATTACATAGAGTGTTGGGAATTAAGGTGTCTCAACCTGGGTAATTCCTCATATTATTTTCATTGTATTTATTTATTTAGTGCCTATGTTGAAAATTAAATTGTAAATTCATATTGTCATCTTGTGGGATGTGGCACGATGATGTGTCATCCTACATGGAAGATGAAAACTTATAATTTTATCCTCACATGAGGAGATAGGCATCCCACTTTGTGGTAGGAATATTTTGCCATGTGTAGTCATCTTAGATGTTGTGTAAGGGAATATTGATTAAAACAGTCATGACAGATTCCTATGACGAAGTGGACTATGAAAAAGGTATCTTTGGGTGCCCCAAGGTGGACTATGACATGTTGTAAGAGAATATGCTATTTATAGCCTATGTATGATAGATTCTCTTACATCTATAAGTTGTAACTACTATGACAGATTCTATGATCGTCATAAGAGTCGTAAGAGCATTTGTCATAGCCCATTTTAGAAATAGGCAACTTCTTTGGAATGGGATGTCTAGACAAGTGTCAAAATCATCTTAAAATGTTGACCAAGTGTCCATAGGCGTGGGTTTTGAGCCATGAGGCCAAGTTGGATGCCCATTCCAAGATTGAGGTAATTTTGCCTTGTATTTTCTATATAAACAGGTGCTTTGAGGAGGAGATGTATTATAGGTTTGATAGGTACTGTTATGCTATCGGTTTGTCATCATATACAAGTGTCAAAGACTCCTGAGAGCTTGCATTGCAATTGTATTGTAAACCATTTTAGTTTTGTTAATACATTGTGCAAGTTTTGGAGTGTGGGGTTTTTCACCCGATAAGGGTTTTCCTCATGTATATATTGTGTCTCTCTTCTTCTGTCTCACTTTCTTGTTTATGTTTTTGCTACAATATCTCTGTTATCTCTATTAGTGGGATTAACATTATGTAATAGTAAGGATAAAATTGAATTTGCACTCTCCTCCCCTCATTAGATTAGTGTAGGAAGCAATTTCCACACACCTAGCTTCCTTTCAGTTGTTATCAGAGCCTGGCTAGTTTTGGTCTTAGTTGTTGGGTAGGGGTTTTTTGAGCTAGTCCTAGTGTGAGTGGGAGTGTTGTGGAGAGGATTCTGTATCTTGTTACAACAAGGAGATGGCAACCACATCCAGAAGGTTGGAGGTTGAGAAATTCAATGGCACTAATTTCAAGTTGTAGAAACTCAAGATGGAGGTGCTACTTGTTGATCGTGACCTATGGGAAGTGGTATCTAGTGTAAAACCTACAACAATGTCACAAGTTGATTGGGACCTCAAAGATCAGAAGGCTAAGGGTCTCATAAGACTCTATTTAACTGACTTTGTCCTATTGAATGTTCATGAGGAGAAGAGCACGAAAGATCTTTGGAAGAAGTTGGGTGATGTTTATCAGGCCAAGTCTTGGTAAACAAAATTTTTCTGAAATAGAGGTTTCTCACTCTAAAGATGGAAGATGGAGGATCTGTTACAAACCAAATGAATACTTTCAACATGATCGTTGCATAGTTGACATCTGTGGGTGTAAAAATGGAGGAGGATCATTCCATGAACCTGCTTTGTTCTTTGCCAGATTTGTGGGATCATCTTGTCATGGCTATCAGAAGCACCACTACCACCTTCAAGATGGAAGATGTGGTGTCCTCGCTGTTATCTGAAGAAATGTCGAGGAAGTCTTCTGAGGCAGCCAAAGAGGCTCTTGTAGTTTGTGGAAGACCCAAAGAGAAAGGGAAGAAGAAGGACAAGAAAGGTGAGAAGGGCAGATCCAAATCCTATGAGAGATCCAAATCTCCTAGAAAGTCCAAGGCTCTCTATTAGAACTATGGATAAACTGAGCATTTCTAAAAGGAATACAAAGAGGAGAAGAAAAAGAAGAAGAAAGCTCTTGATTTAGATTCCAACAAGTTACAAGATAATGGTGATGCATTCCTTGCAGCCTTGTCCACCCATGCATCTGATGATGTGTGG
This sequence comes from Cunninghamia lanceolata, assembly GCA_027924645.1. Classification (NCBI taxonomy): domain Eukaryota; kingdom Viridiplantae; phylum Streptophyta; class Pinopsida; order Cupressales; family Cupressaceae; genus Cunninghamia; species Cunninghamia lanceolata. The sequence goes on along the minus strand of BSBN01000334.1, from coordinate 28,659,562 downwards.
TTGATTGATTCTCGTGCATCATTCTACATGACCTCGCATTGAGACTGGTACACGAAATATGAAGAGTTCAATGGTGGAAGAGTGTACCTGGGTGACGACTCTCATCTGAAGATTGTTGGTCGTGGAAGAGTCTCAATCTGATTCCTTGATGGATGAGTGAAGGGGATCATTGGAGTTATGCACATTCTAGGCCTTGCACGAAACCTACTTTTTGTAAGTATGTTGAATGATGTAGGTGTGTAGGTTGTCTTTTCGAAGGATGGATGCAAGATGACTAGAGGATCTATGGTGCTTGCAAAGGGTACTCAGAGAGGTACTCTATTTTAGCTAGAGGCATGCACTTGATAGTGCAATAGTTCTTCTAACTCAAAGAAATGAGATGCAGTCACTTCATCCCCACCATTTGAATGAGAAATCAAGAAATTTGTTGTAACTAGTTTTGATGGTAGTGCACATGCTTTGGAAGCTAAGCTTCCTGCTGAAAAGACTATGTTATGGCATTTGAGATATGGCCACATTGGTGAGAAGGGTCTACGTATCCTGAAAAATAAAAACCTTGTTGAGGGGTTAAATGATTGTAATCTCATGTTTGACTTTTGCGAACATTGCATTTATGGAAAACAAAACCATGTTTAGTTTTACTCTACTTCTCACAAGTCTTCTGGTGCATTGGATCTTATTCATTCTAATGTGTTTAGTCCTTTTAATGTTCCTTTGATTTCAAAATCTATATATTTTGTATCTTCCATAGATTATTACAGTAGAAGGACATGGGTTTATTTTATCAGAAGCAAGACTAAAGTCTTTAGTCAGTTTAAAGGAGTTTAAAGCCTTTGCTAAAAATCAGACTAGTAAAAAGATTAAGTGTTTGAGAACTGACAATGGTGGTGAGCTCTGTTTGGCAGAATTTGATATGTTCTGTAAAGAGCAAGGGATTGAAATGCATAAGACAACTCCATATACCCTATAGCAAAATGGAGTTGTAGAGAGGATGAACATGACACTGATGGAGAAGGCTAGGAGTATGCTTAGTGGAGCAAGCCTCAAACGAAAGTTTTGGGCTGAAGCTATTGCCACTGCTTGCTATTTGGTAAATAGATCTCCTACATCAGCTCTTGTTGGTAAGAAACTTATGGAGGTGTGGTCTGGTAAGAAGCCTTCAGTTAGACATCTTCCTATCTTTGGTTGTGAGGCATATGCACATGTGCCTAGGGAGAAATGGTCAAAATTAGAGAACAAGGTTGTTAAATGTATTTTCATTGGCTATGGTGTCAGTGTGAAAGGATACAAGTTTTGGGATCCTGTGGCTAAAAAAATGTTGTATAGAAGAAGTGTTATCTTCAGAGAACTAACACCTTCTTCTATTGTTCTACAACCAAAATAGATAGAAAAGAAAGAGGATGTAGTTTAGTTTCTTTCTACCCCTGATAAGACTGAACAAACAGACCCTATGAGACCTGGTGATGAGGAGAGCTCTAGCAGATCTGAAAGCTTAGAAGAAGAAGCAGAACCTCAACCTCAGCCATTGAGGAGGTCTACATGAACAAGAAAGCAACCTGATAGGTTTGGTTATTCATTACTTGATTCTAGTTGTGCTTTTCCTTTACTTACTAACATTGATGAGTCTAGAACTATGAAAGAGGCTATGGGCATGAAAGATGCAGGTTCCTGGAAGGAGGCCATGGAGGATGAGATGGCTTCTTTGGAAAAGAACAAAAGATGGGACTTGGTGCCTTTGCCTAATGGATGGAAACCCGTTGGTTGCAAATGGGTGTTCAAGAAGAAATTCAATGTAGATGGCAATGTTGAAAAGTACAAGGCTAGACTGGTTGTGAAGGGGTATTCACAAATGGAGGGAATTGATTATGGTGAAATTTTCTCTCCCATTGCAAAGCTGACATCCATTCGATTTATGTTATCTCTTGCAACTGATCATGACTTAGAGGTAGAATAGATGGATGTGAACACAACTTTCCTTCATGGTGATCTGAAGGAAGAAATCTACATGTCACAGCCAGAGCATTACATAGTGAAAGGTAAAGAAAATTTGGTTTGCAAATTGAAAATGTTTTTGTATGGTTTGAAGTAGTTGGCTAGGATGTGGTACTTGAAGTTTGATGCCTTTGTGTTGTCAATTGGATTTGTGAGATCGTAATTGGATCACTGTGTGTATTATAGGTTTAATGGTGATCATATTCTCATTGTTGCATTATATGTTGATAATATGTTGCTGATTGGGAGGGTAAGAATATGAGTTTTGATTTTAAGTCTTAGTTGGAAGCACAGTTTGAAATGAAAGATTTAGGGGCAGCCAAGTACATTCTAGGAATGGAAATCAAAAGAGACAAAAGTAACAGAAAACTTTGGTTAAGCCAGAGTAAGTATGTGAAGATCGTGTTGGATAGGTTTAGTATGGCAGATTGTAGACCATTGTGTGTTCCTGTTTCATTGGGGACAAAGTTGGCTATTAGTGATTGTCCAAAATCTCCTATTGAGGTGGAGGACATGAGCAGAGTACTTTATGCTAGTGTTGTTGGAAGTTTGATGCATGCCATGGTCTACACAAGACCAGACATTGCCCAAGCAGTGGGAGTCCTTAGTCGATTTATGGCTAATCCTACACGGGTACATTGGGATGCAGTTAAGTGAGTGTTCAGATAATTGAGGGGTACTTCCAAGTATTCTATTTGCTATCATGGTAATGCTACAAGACCTCCGCATTCAATTTGTATTCATGGATTTGTGGATTCTAATTGGGCAGGTGACATTGATAGTAGAAGATCCACCAGTGCATATGTGTTCACAATGTTTGGTGGTGCAATTAGTTGGATGAGTAAGTGACAACCTGTGGTTTTTATGTCGATGACAGAAGCTGAGAAACTCATGCTTGTAAGGAAGCCATTTGGCTTAAGAGATTGTGTTCAGATATTGGTGTTAATACAGGACAGATTACGAGTTGTTGTGATAGTCAGAGTACGATTTGCCTTGAGAAGAATCCAACTTTCCATGCCAAAACAAAGCATATTAATGTATAGTTTCACTTCATACGAGACATGGTAGAGGATGGGAAGGTAAATTTGGAGAATCTAGATACTTTGAAAAATATTGTAGATGCATTGACGAAGCCAGTGGGCACAGAGAAGTTCAGATGGTGTTCAAAGTCTATGGGCATCTCGGCCTATAGTAGTTAAATCTTGTTAATTCTATTGGCTCTTACAAGGTGTTCGACAAGTGGGAGAATGTTGTGAATTAAGGTGTCTCAACCTTGGTAATTCATTGTATTATTTTCATTATATTTTTTTATTTACTACTTATGTTGAAAATTAAATTGTAAATTTACATTGTCATCTTGTGGGATGTGGCATGGTGATGTGTCATCCTACATGGAAGATGACAACTTGTAATTTTGTCATCACATGAGGAGATAGGCATCCCACATTGTGGTGGGAATATTTTTCCATGTGTCAGCATCTTGGATGTTGTGTAAGGGAATATTGACTGAAACGGTCATGACAGATTCCTATGATGAAGTTGTGACATGTAAGGGTCAGAAATAGGAGATTCTATGATAGGTGAAGACATGTGTCGAAGAACATCTTTAAAAAAGGCATCTTTGGGTGTCCCAAGGTGGACTATGACATGTTGTAAAAGAATATGCTATTTATAGCCTGTGTATGATAGATTCTCTTACAACTGTAAGTTGTAACTATATGACAGATTATATGACAGTCGTAAGAGTCGTAAGAGCATCTGTCATAGACCATTTTGGAAATAGGTGACCTCTTTGGAATGGGGTGTGTGAACAAGTGTCAGAAGCATCTTACAATGTTTATCAAGTGTCCATAGGCATGGGTTTTGGGACATAAGGCCAAGCTAGACGCCCATTCCTAGATAGAGGCAATTTTGCCTTGTATTTTCTATATAAATAGGTGCTTTGAGGAGGAGATGTATTACAGGTTTGATAGGTACTATTATGTTGCCAGTTTGTCTCTAGATACAAGTGTTGAAGACTCCTGATAGCTTGCATAACAAGTGTATTGTAAACCATTTCAGTTTTGTTAATACATTGTGTAGGTTTTGGAGTGTGGAGTTTTTCACCCGATAAGGGTTTTCCCCACATATATCTTGTGTCTCTCTTCTTATGTCTCACTTTCTTGTTTATGTGTTTGCTACAATATCTATGTTATCTCTATTAGTGGGTTTAACATTACTATAATAGTAAGGAAAAAATTGAATTTGCACTCTCCTCCCCTTATTAGATTAGTGTAGGAAGCAATTTCCTTACACCTAGCTTCCTTTCATAGAGAAAGGTAAAGAAAATTTGGTTTGTGAACTAAAGAAGCCTTTGTATGGTTTGAAGCAGTCTCCTAGGATGTGGTATTTGAAATTTGATACCTTTGTGTTTTTGATTGGATTTCTGAGATCAAAATCAGATATTGTGTGTATTACAAATTTGACAATGATTGCATTCTCATTATTGCATTGTATGTTGATGATATGTTGTCAATTGGGAATGGCAAGAATATGATTTTTGATTTGAAGTCTTAGTTGTCAGCATAGTTTGAGATAGAAAATCTAGGGGCAGCCAGGTACATTCTAGGAATGGAAATCAAAAGAGACAAAGCTAACATAAAACTTTGGTTAAGCCAGAGTAAGTATGTGAAGACCATGTTGGATAGGTTCATAATGATAAATTGTAGACCATTGTGTGTTCCTGTTTCTTTGGGGATGAAGTTGTCTGTTAATGATTGTCCAAAATCTCCTAGTGAGGTGGAGGACATGAGCAGAGTACCTTATGCTAGTGTTGTTGGCAGTTTGATGCATGCTATGGTCTGTACAAGACCAGACATTGCCCAAGCAGTAGGAGTCTGTAGTCAATTTATGGCTAATCCTGGATGGGTACATTGAGATGCAGTTAAGAGAGTGTTCAGATATTTGAGGGGTACTTTTGAGTATTCCATATGCTATCTTGGTAATCCTACAGGACCTCTACATTCAATTTGTATTCATGGATTCGTGGATTCTAATTTGGTGGGTGACATTGACAGCAGGAGATCCACCTGTGCTTATGTGTTTACTATGTTCGGTGGTACAATTAGTTGAATGAGTAAGCGACAACCTGTGGTTGCTTTGTCCATGATAGAAGCTGAGTATATGGTAGCAACTCATGCTTGTAAGGAAGCCATTTGGCTTAAGAGATTGTGTTCAGATATTGGTGTTGATGCAAGACAGATTACGATTTGTTGTGACAGTCAGAGTGCAATTTGCCTAGCAAAGAATCTAACTTTCCATCCCAAAATAGAGCATATTGATGCACAGTTTCACTTCATGCGAGACATGGTAGAGAATGAGAAGGTGAATTCAGAGATGGTAGACACTTTGAAGAATGTTATGGATGCATTAACAAAACTAGTGGGTACAGAGAAGTTCAGATGGTCTTCGGAGTCTATCGGCCTCTCGGCCTATAGCAGTTAAATCCTATTATTCATATTGGCTCTTACTAGGTGTTCAATAAGTGGGAGAATGTTGGGAATTAAGGTGTCTCAACCTTGGTAATTCCTTGCATTTATTTATTGTATGTATTTATTTATTGCCTATTATGTAATTAGGATGCAAATTTTGTTTTGTCATCTTGTGGGAGTTGGCACTGTGATGTGTCATCCTACGTGGAAGGTGACAACATGTAATTTTTTTCCTCACATGAGGAGATAGGCATCCCACTTAGTGGTAGAGGTATTTTTCCATGTGTCGACACTTTGAATAGTGTGTAAGGGAATTTTGACCGATAAGGTTATGAAAGATTCCTATGATAGAATCTATGAAGCATAAGAGTTGGAAATAGAAGATACTATGACAGGTTAAGACATGTGTCACAAGGCATCTTGGAAGAAGGCATCTTTGGGTGCCCTAAGGAGAGTTATGACAAGTTGTAAGAGAATATTTCTATTGTTAGTTAGTGTATGACAGATTCTCTTATAGTTGTAAGATATGTCATAATGAGAGATTCTATGATGATCATAAGAGTCGTAAGAGCATCTGTCACTGCCCAATTTGGGAATAGGTGACCATTTTGGGATGGGGTGTTATGACAAGTGTCATGACCATGCTGTAATGTTGGACAAGTGTCCTTAGTAATGGGCTTTGGGCCATGAGGCCATGTTGGACGCCCATCTCAAGGAAAGCTCATTTTTGCCTTGTAAACTTCTATTTAAGCAGGTGCTTTGAGAGGAGATGTATTATGTGATTGACAGGTATTGTTATGCTACCGAATTATCTCCAGATACTAGTGTTGAAGACTCCTGCAAGAGCATTGGCTCTGTAACTGTATTGTAAACCTCATTGTTTAGATAATATATTTGAGCTGTGTTTTGGAGTGTGGGGTTTTTCACTCGTAAGGGTTTTCCCCACGTATATCTTGTCTCTCTCTTCTTCTATCTTACATTCTTGAGTTGTGTATTTTTGCAATATCTGTATTATTGGATTAATAACTTTATAATTGTAAAGGTTGAAAAGAATTTGCATTCATCTCTCCTCATTAGATTAGTGTGGGAATCAATTTCTACACACCTAGCTTCCTTTCAGTTGGTATCAGAACTTGATCACCTTTGGTCTTGGTTGTTGGATAGGGTTTTTTAAGCTCATCTTAGATTGAGTGGGAGTCTGTACATAGTACTCTATAATCTTGTTATAGGAAAAGAGATGGTAGGCACATCTAGAAGATTAGAGGTGGAGAAATTCAGTGGCACAAATTTTGAGTTATGGAAACTTAAGATGGAAGACATGCTTGTTGATCGAGACCTATGGGAAACTGTATCTAGTGTAAAACCAACCACAATGGAACAAGTTGATTGGGATCTCAAAGATCAGAAGGCTAAGGGTCTCATAAGACTCGATCTATCTAATTTTGTCTTGTTAAATTTCCATGAGGAAAAGAACACGAAAGACCTTTGGAAGAAGCTGGGAGATGTTTATCATGCCAAATCCCTGGTGAACAAGATTTTTCTAAGAAAGAAGTTGATTTCTCTAAGGATGGAGGATAGAGGATCTGTTGCAAATCCCCTGAATGCTTTCAACATGTTATTCACACAATTGACTTCCGTTGGTGTAAAGATAGAGGAGGAAGATCATTGTATGACATTGCTTTATTCTTTGCCAGACTCATGGGATCATCTTGTTATCGCTATTGGGAGCACCACATCCACTTTCAAAATGGATGAAGTGGTATCTTTGCTGTTATCTAAAGAGGTGCAGAGAAAATCTTTTGAAGCAGCTAAAGAGGCTCTTGTGGTTCGTGGAAGACCCAAAGAGAAAGGGAGAAAGAAGGACAATAAAGTTGAGAAGGGTAGATCCAAATCTCATGGGAGATCCAAATCTCCTGGAAAGTCCAAGGCTCTCTATTGGAACTATGGAAAAACTAGGCATTTTCAAAAGGAATGCAAACATGAAAAGTAAAAGAAGAAGAAGAATGTTCGAGACTCGGATTCTAACAAGTCACAAGATGATGGTGATTCTTTCATCACTGTCTTGGCCACCCATGCATCTGATGATGTGTGGTTGATTGATTTTGGTGCATCATTCCACATGACCTCGCATCAAAGCTAGTTCATGAAGTATGAAGAGTTTGATGGTGGACGAGTGTACCTGGGTGATGATTCTCATCTAAAGATTGTTGGTCGTGGAAGAGTCTCAATCCGATTCCCTAATAGATGAGTGAAAGGGATCACTAGGATTATGCACATTCTAGGATTGGCACAGAACCTACTTTCTATAAGTATGTTGAATGATGCAGGTGTACAGGTTGTCTTTTTGAAGGATGGATGCAAGATGACTATAGGATCTATGGTTCTTGTGAAGGGTACTTAGAGATGTACTTTGTTTTAGATAGAGGCATGCACTTCACAATGCAATAGTTCTTCTGAATCTAAGAAAAGAGCTGCAGTCACTTCATCCCCACCATTTGAACCAGCAGTGAAGAAATCTGTTGTAACAAATTCTGATGGCAATGCATTGTGGGTACCCAAGGGTGCTCATGCTTTGGAAGTTAAGCTTCCTGCTGAAAAGATAATGTTATGGCATATGAGATTTGGCCACATTGGTGAGAAGGGTCTTAGAACCCTAAAAAATAAAAACATCATTGAGGGGTTAAATGATTGTAATCTCGAGTTTGACTTTTGCGAACATTGTATATATGGAAAACAAAATTGTGTTTAGTTTTATTCTAGTTCTCACATGTATTTTGGTGTGTTGGACCTCATTCATTCTGATGTGTTTGGTCCTGTTAGTGTTCCTTCAATTTCCAAATCTATATATTTTGTATCTTTCATAGATGATTACTTGGTTCAAAGATTTTAAATCTTTTGTCAAGAATCAGACTAGTAAAAATATTAAGTGTTTGAGGACTGACAATGGTGGTGAGTTTTGTTCGGCAGAGTTCGATAAGTTCTGTAAAGAGCAAGGGATTGAAAGACATAAGACAACTCCATACACGCCGCAGCAAAATGGATTACAGAGAGGATGAATAGGACACTGATGGAGAAGGCTAGTATTATGCTTAGTGGAGGAAGCCTTGAACAAAATTTTTGGGCTGAAGCTGTAGCCACTGCTTGCTATCTGGTAAACGAGTCTCCTACATCAGCTCTTGTTGGTAAGACACCTATGGAGGTGTTGTCTGGTAAGAAGCCTTTAGTTAGACATCTTCATGTTTTTGGTTGTGAAGCATATGCACATGTGCCTAGGGAGAAATGGTCTAAATTGGACAACAAGGATGTTATTGTATTTTCATTGGCTATGGTGTCAGTGTGAAAGGATACAAGATTTGGGATCCTGTGGCTAAAAAAGTGTTGTATAATAGAAGTGTTATTTTCAGAGAGCTAACACCTTCTACCATTGTTCTATGGTTAGAAGAAACAAAAAAGAAAGAAGATGTGGTTCAGTTTCCTTCTACCCCTGATAAGACTGAACTAACAGACACTATGAGACCTAATGATGAGAAGAGCTCTAGTAGGTTTGAAATCTCAGAAGAAGAAGCAAAACCTCAACCTCAGCCATTGAGGAGGTCTACATGAACAAGAAAGCAATATAATAGGTTTGGTTATTCATTTCTTTATTCTAGTTGTGCTTTTGCCTTGCTTACTAACATTGATGAGCCTAGAACTGTGACAAAGGCTATGGGCATGAAAGAGGCAGGTTCCTAGGAGGCCATGGAAGATGAGTTGGCTTCTTTGGAGAAGAATAAAACATCGTACTTGGTGCCTTTGGCTGAAGGATAGAAACCTATTGGATACAAATGGGTGTTCAAGAAGAAATTTGGTGTAGATGGTAGTGTTGAAAAGTACAAGGCTAGACTGGTTGTGAAGGGGTACTCACAAGTGGAGGGAATTGATTATGGTGAAATTTTCTCTCCTATTGCAAAGTTGACATCTATTCAGTTCCTGTTATCTCTTGCAGTAGCTTATGACTTAGAGGTGGAGCAGATTGATGTGAAGACAACATTCCTTCATGGTGATTTAGAGGAAGAGATTTACATGTCACAACCAGAGCATTACATAGAGAAAGGTAAAGAAAATTTGGTTTGCAAACTGAAGAAGTCATTGTATGATTTGAAGAAGTCTGCTAGGATGTAGTATGTGAAATTTGATGCCTTTGTGTTGTCGATTGGATTTATGAGATCAAAATCAAATCATTGTGTGTATTACAAATTTCACAATGATCGCATTCTCATTTTTGCATTGTATGTTGATGATATGTTGTTAATTGGGAATGGTAAGATTATGATTTCTGATTTTAAGTCTTAGTTGTCAGCATAGTTTTAGATGAAAAATCTAGGGGCAGCTAGGTACATTATGGGAATGGAAATTAGAAGAGACAGAGCTAACATAAAACTTTGGTTAAGCTAGAGTAAGTATGTGAAGACTGTGTTGGATAGGTTCATCAAGGCAAATTGTAGACCATTGTGTATTCCTATTTCTTTGGGGACAAAGTTTTCTGTTAATGATTCTCTAAAATCTCCTAGTGAGGTGGAGGACATGAGTAGAGTACCTTATGCTAGTTTTGTTGGAAGTTTGATGTATGCTATGGTCTGCACAAGACCAGACATTGCCCAAGCAATGGGAGTCCTCAGTCAATTTATTTCTAATCCTGGATGGATACATTAGGATGTAGTTAAGAGAGTGTTTAGATATTTGAGGGGTACTTCTGAGTATTCCATATGTTATCATGGTAATCCTACAGGACCTTTGCATTCAATTTGTATTTGTGGATTCATCGATTCTGACTGGGCGGGTGACATTGACAGTAGGAGATCCACCAGTGCTTATGTGTTTACTATGTTCGATGGTGCAATTAGTTGGATGAGTAAGCGACAACCTGTGGTTCCTTTTTCCATGAGAGAAGTTGAGTATATGGTAGAAACTCATGCTTGTAAGGAAGCCATTTGTCTTAAGAGAATGTGTTCAGATATTGGTGTTGATACAGGACAGATTATGATTTGTTGTGATAGTTAGAATGTAAATTTCCTAGTGAAGAATCCAACTTTCCATGCTAGAACAAAGCATATTGATGTAGAGGATGGGAAGGTGAATTTGGGGAAGGTAGACACTTTGAAGAATGTTGTGGATGCATTGACGAAACCAGTGGGTACAAAAAAGTTTAGATGGTGTTCAAAGTCTATGGGCCTCTTGGCCTATAGCAGTTAAATCTTGTTATTCCTATTGGCTCTTACAAGGTGTTCAACAAGTGGGAGAATGTTGGGAATTAAGGTGTCTCAACCTTGGTAATTCCTTGCATTAATTTATTGTATGTATTTATTCATTTCCTATTATGTAATTAGGATGCAAATCCTATTTTGTCATCTTGTGGGAGTTGGCACTGTGATGTGTCATCCTATGTGGAAGGTGACAACATGTAATTTTTTTCCTCACATGAGGAGATAGGCATACCACTTAGTGGTAGAGATATTTTTCCATGTGTCAGCACTTTAAATAGTGTGTAAGGGAATTTTGACCGAAACAGTTATAACAGATTCCTATGACAAAATCTATGATGCGTAAAAGTCAAAAATAGAAGATACTATGACAAGTGAAGACATGTGTCACAAGGCATCTTCGAAGAAGGCATCTTTGGGTGCCCTAAGGAGAGTTATGACAAGTTGTAAGAGAATATTTCTATTGTTAGTTAGTGTATGACAGATTCTCTTACAGCTGTAAGATATGTCATAATGAGAGATTCTATGATGATCGTAAGAGTCATAAGAGCATTTGTCATTTCCCAACTTGGGAATAGGATGGGGTGTTATGACAAGTGTCATGACCATGCTGCAATGTTGGACAAGTGTCCTTAGGCATGGGTTTTAGGCCATGAGGCCATGTTGGACGCCCATCTCAAGGAAAGCTCATTTTTGCCTTGTAAACTTCTATTTAAGTAGGTGCTTTGAGAGGAGATGTATTATGTGATTGACAAGTACAGTTATGCTGTGGATTATCTCTAGATATGAGTGTTGAAGACTCCTGCAAGAGCATTGGCTTTGTAACTGTATTGTAAACCTCATTATTTAGATAATACATTTGAGCTGTGTTTTAGAGTGTGGGGTTTTTCACCTGTAAGGGTTTTCCCCACGTATATCTTATCTCTCTCTTCTTTTGTCTTACATTCTTGTGTTGTGTATTGCTGCAATATCTCTTTTATTGGATTAATAACTCTGTAAATGTAAAGGTTGAAAAGAATTTGCACTCATCTGTCCTCATTAGATTAGTGTAGGAAGCGATTTCCGCACACCTAACTTCCTTTCACTTGGAGCTCTTAAGAGTTATCTTGATTTTTTTTCTTGCATTTTTGGTTGGTGTATACATATTCAAATGTAAGAATGAAAATAGCCATTTTTCACTTATGTAAATGCTTAAATCACCTATTTATAGAATATGAGTATTCTTTTAGTATTGTATTGATGCTTGTATTACTTCAAGACTAGTTTAAATAGAAATAGGTTGTGGTTGTAATAAAATGCAAGAATATCTTATTTTTAAGTTTGTTTTAGTTTTTTATCCTTAAAGGTTCTTTTTTTGAAATCTAGTAATAGTTTGATGAAGTCAAGATATGGTTTTCGGTGAGACTTCACATGACATGACATGAGGATAATGTTTGGTTTGCATGAATAATATTATTGTCTCCTTTTGGTATGAGTTGGGTTGATTTCAATTGATTCAAATAATTATGAAATGTTATTAAAATATCACTTGTAGAGAGTCAAGAATATTTGAGAAAGATTAAACTCTTTGGTTTGTCTACTATTGTAACTATAATTGAAATATTGAAATCAAGTTTGAGATATAGGGATGAAGTTTAAACAAGCTTTATTGTGCAATCTTTTCTTTTGGTTTTGATTTATTCTTTGAAACTTGTATTTGTCTTTCATTTTGAAGAGTAAGTGGATTACTTTTAGTTGTAATGATCTTAAAGCTTTCAACTAGTCTAGAATAACAATGGTGGTTAAGATTCAATGAGCAATAAACCTAGCATAATATTAATGTCATTTCCTTATTCATTTTGATATGGAAAGAACTAATATGTTTTGGATATTAATGGGTATGATATTTCTTGTCATGATGTAGTATTTGTAAGAGTTGATAGATGAGCTCTGATACCATGTAAGAGTTGATAATGGACTCAAGCACTCCCAGGATCACCCAATCAACTCAATCCACAACAAGAGAGAAAATTAATATTTCCAAGAATAATGATGCATAACATTTACAAGATGCAAAGCTTGACTACAACTCAATTGATTTGTACAATGAGAGACCTTTGTTATATAGACAAAGTGAGAGGTGAGACTCAAGTCCAATAAAGTGGAACAACTAACTATATGACACAAATAATTAATGCACCTAGACACCACTAATAAACAAAAGCATGTAAGACAACTTGTAATATGACAAGTGTCTTAATGCTATGACAATAGACAACTAGCGCAAAACTATTAAATGTACATAGTTATACATTATTGAATACGTGTAGACTTAACTAACTAATGCAAAAAAAATATTAAATGACATAAATACTACCTAAGTAAGCAAAAGTAACTAGTGTGAAGAGGACCTAGAAATGACAAGCTATGGGATATCTCTTTTTACACTAACACCCCCACTTAAGTGTAACCTAGGGAGAAGCAAACTAGGCATGAATGCATGAATGAGTCCTAGCTACGATGCCATGTTAGGTACTCATTAACAAAAAATCTCAAGTGGAGATAAGGAGAAAACCTCATGGGACAAAATTCCTCTCAAAAAGTGAGAATGCAATAACAACATGTACAAGTGATGAAAGGATGGAAGGACTCAATATCCCCAAGTACACCATCCATCACAAATATAAAATCAATAGCCCCAATAAGAGGGAAAGAATAAGACAAGATGTCCCCCCATAATGAAGTACCTCCTATGCTAATGGTGAATGCTTGAAGAAGAAGACCAAAGAGGATCCAACACCAATAAATAACATTTCTCCCCTTGGGAAGAAACCAATCCACTAGTGGATGTAGAAGAAACTCCAACTCCAAAACAAGAGATGATGAAGGAACTCTCATGAAGTATGATGTCTCTGAAAGTTGTTTATGTGTCTCCATGTTGATGTCGAAAGATACCATAGTCAAATCAAGAGTCCCAGGCCTAATTGATGAAGGTGACAAACTAGAACCAAGTGGAAACTAAAAATCATCAAGCTCTAAAGACAAATATGGGGTGACAATAGTTGTGTTATGACTATCATTAGAGAAGATATAAATATCCTTAATAGTGTCCTCCAAATCTGAAATGTGAGACTCCACAAACAAGAATGATATGTCTGATAAATAGGAATCCTAATTAGGAAGACTGGTATGATCCTGCTACACTGAATCACTGGAAGAAGAAAGATTGGACACAGATATAGCAACCAGTGGTGGAGATGTGTCCACACAATATGGTTGAGTGTGAACATCTAAAATAGCTATAACTAACTCAACCAAGATTTTCTTTTAAAAAGACATTCAAAGCATAACTTTTAAGAGGACAATACATGTATACTTACACTTCATATTATAATTTATTCAATACGTTTCTTCTATGTGTAAATATTTCTAAGAATTGAACAAGTGTTTCCAAGAAGACATGGCAAAATTATTTCTAGTGGTAGAGTATATTGCTTGAGAATTCAGGTGTATTAAATATTTATTTATTAATTGATCTGGTTACTTGATGATGTTCTAGCCTAACCATTTTTTATGGTCACATGATATTTGTAATCATATGTGACATCCATTCTAGATAATATATTATCCTTTAATGAATACTTCATACTACTATGGCATGCCATATTGTTGTACTTATTTCATTATGTTATGTTATCAAAATTAATTTTAAAATTCCTTTTTAGTGTTATCCTTCTACATATTCTCATCCCAAAATGTGACCTTTTTGATCCATTTCTAATTTTTCCTTCATCCAGCTTTGACAAAATTCTTTTGTTTTATGTTCTTTAGACTTGCGTTGATGCCTAATTGTGCAAGTATTCACCAACAATGGGAAATTCTAAGAATGTGGGACTTGAGTCTTAGAATAACCTCCAAATTTTAAAGAAGCTGGTTCTTCTCTATAAGTGTGATGTAAAGGGAAGAAAAAACAAGATTATAATAAAATATTTAAAACTACTACTAAGGCGATGTGCCAGAATTGTATCAAGATCCACACTAATAGCACAATGAATAATCTTGTAGAATCTACTAATAGAATTAAAGAGCATAAAGCATGATCAACATTAACATCATATGTATATCAGATTTATCAAAGGCTTAATACAAAAAGTAAGAACAAGAATAAGAAACATATAATAATATGCATAGAATGCCACTCTCTCTTGATAATGGGAAAGAGAACAAAGTGCATAAGGAAAGATGCACATATTACAATATTCAATCCTTCCTGAGAGGCACCTACTGAAGCAAGAAAATATGCTTCTAATCTAGTAGCTAAAACTCTTTGATATTCGAAAAAAACTCCTTCTCTGACATATATTCTCCCCTATTTATAGCACAAAATTTGATTCAAAACTCCCCTGAAGCCATTGAGATCCTAACCGCCTAGCAATCAAAGACTCCCATTAACTATCACTGCTGTCATCAATTACCTATTAGCAAATCTTTTGAGAATCCTAAGTCACTGTTCCATTATGTCATTGTAACTGTCTTTGCAAGTCTCAGATCTCTCCATTCTATCATAGACCTTCCCACATTTTTCCATTGTTTCTCTGGCTCTCTCAGCCAATAACGGCCATTTGAAATTGAGACTCTAATATTGTGCATGGTTGAGACACATGGCACCTTCAACAACCTTCAAAAAGATTCGAAAGGGGATACTTGGAGCCTCAATGCTCATTCTACAAAAGCTTCACAAAAAGACTCCTCCATTGAGCATGGTGCTAAAACTTGGCATGTTTCTCTACGCTCCTTTCCTTCAAAAGAGTCTTGGGGCCCACAGGATGTGTGGAAGATTTTTGTAGCATCCAAAACTTAAACAAAAGAGGCTCAAAGAACAAGTGCCAAGTGAACACATGGCGAGCTTTGTACATTTCCAAAAAAGACACACGACAGGATGGCGCTCATTACACTAAACTTTACTAAGGAAACCATTCAAATGAGCATCATTGTGACACTTGGTACTTTCCACTATCATTTATAAACTTCAACGAAAGAGACTACATTAAGTGCGGTGCCAACACTTGGCAAATTCTGCAGCATCTATAAAAGAATCTTTACTTTTCCAGTCAGATGATGATGTCATGACCCTTCCCGATACCTTTTCATCCTTGAAACATAAAAGGCTCAACATTGAACCATGTGGCGTGCTGGCGCTTGTCAGGAGAATCATTCCTTCTAAGAACCTTCAAAAGAGTGCTATTGTGACACTTGGCAAGCTCTGTGGTTCAAGGCTCTTTACTGTGACTTACTTCAAGTATTAATACTTAGCCAAGACTCTTATAATATATATTGATATATTATATCAAAGTGTAGAGTTTTAACTCTATAGTTCATGATGACCAACACGGACTCTGCGCCTGCATAGAGAGAACCCAAAATCTTCTTAAAAAAAGAAACAAAACCAAAATTTTACCTCCCATTATAGCTCTTGAAAGATTTTGCAAAGGATCCTAATAACTAGACCATTCTACCTCTGTTGGATATTCCTTTTTTTGAAGGGCCTAAAAAGCTAGATCCAACTCAATCATTTCTCTATGGGAGAAGGTTTGAAAACATTGCACTATAGTTTGTAATTGAAATTCCAATTGACCTTTGGGAAGCAGAACTGACTCCACTTTAGTGACACCAGATGAATCACTCAGTGTCTAAAAAACTATTTGATCATTTTTCTTAGTAAGCAATAGAGTCTTTATCTAGTCCTCCATTAGGACTGTGGTACTATCTTGGAATGGAGAGGGGAATCCTAATTGGACCAAATTCTCAATGTGTTCCTTAATTCCTTGGACTCCTTGTTTCAAAATATCTAATAGAGTTTTGCATTTTGTGGTAGCTTTGTTGCAACTCAAAATTTCATTCACCTTCTTTGCTACTACTATTCCATCATTGATACCTGCTACCTACAAAGTCTCATTAGAAGCATCATAATTTTTTGAAGCACAAGCAGGGAGTCTAAAACCTTCACAGTTACCAAGGATATAATATTCTTAGTAGAAGAATCCACCCTCTCACATAGTTGTTGAGATTTTGAAATGAATCTGAGTGCAAGGTTCAACTAAGACACATCATTTGATATGCTTTTCTAGGAAGAAGCATAAATCTCCTTAACCATTGATAATACCCCAACATTTTGATGCTACTAGGTGAGCTCTAGAGTCAACTTCCTCACTTTTCCCTGTTCAACAAGATACTGGGTTTACAAATTGCTGCTATGTTCTTTCTCAAGCTTGAGACTCTATTGTAGCTGGATGACCTCTTGGATCTTATCCTCATACTTCTTCTCCAAAAGAGTCCTTTCCTACTCTGATGTGACTATTGAAGCTTTGGCCTGTGCTAATTCAAACTACAATCCATCAACTTTTGTCTGTGAAGCCTCAAAAATTTGTTTAGACATAGCCTCTTTGATGTCTTTTTTCAGCTGATCAATCTCTAGGTCTTTGGTCTTAATCTTTGTAGTCAGACAACTTATGGTAGCCTTGGTTTGAGTCAATTCAACTTCTACCTTTTGCAACTTCTTGGAGGCTTTCAGGTAATCACTAGTTATCACAACTGAGGCTTCATTCATTAATTCCACCTTGTCCTAAGGCCTAAATTGGGTGAGATCCATAGCCATGACATTCATTGTGTAGTCCTTTATTTCATCTATTCATTAGGACTCATATGGGTTGTGGTAAAAGAATGTTGGGTGGGGTTAAAAAGAAATCATATTTGGGGAGTAGTAGGGGCTCTACCCTCTTTTACTCTTTTCTTCTCTCTCTTGGATTCTCTTGCTTTATTAGTTGCCTCCAGTTGACTCTAGAAAGAAGAGGGAGAGGCTATTAGTCCTTCTACAGAATGAGATCCTGATGGGAGACCGTAGGGAATGGTTGTCATTTGTTGTCTTGGGGTTTGGGCTGATGTTGCCCTCCTTGTAAGCGATGGGGAAAATAATGGCAAACTAAAAGTTTGGGAAACAACAAGAGATGTCACACCAGGTGAAGGTGATAGGGACTGTAAAGGTACATCAAAGGTGGTAGGATTCAATAAAGTATGGGAAACTTAGGTAGCCACCCCTTGAGTAGAAAATATACTGAGAAGAAGAAAAAGAATAAAAACTTACCTGGGTAATCATTGAAGTTGATGGAAACTACAAATAGGAGACATCTGCGACCTCTTCTTCTTCTTATTCCTCTCCTCCAAGGAATAACTTGCACTTTTTCCTTTTGGGGCTGCCTGTAGGGTCTTCTTTTTCTTCTATTACCACTTGTCTTGGTGGGACCAGTGACTCCATTGCTCCTACTTGTGGGATTGCCACTCTAGGGTCCCCAGATGCCAAAGTTGTTTGGACTGAATGAGATGGTAGTTGTGAGGCTTTTCTTGCTCTAATGTACTGAGGGATTGTGGCCAGCTAGAAGGCTTTGGAATTCCTTTTACCCCTCCTTCTTCATCTATCTTCTAATACCCTAGAATGTTACTTGTGTCAGGCTTGGAGATTGGAGTCATATGAAACTCATTACACAGGCTCTCCCATTTGTCATCTGTATCAACTTGTTCAAAACCTTTTTCTAGTTCATAAATCTCTTGTCTATATCTCCAATATGCAGTGATTGTATCGACACCCCATCCTCTCTTCACTAGGGCTTGTCTCAAACCATGCGTCATCCTCTTACTTAGATCATACTTCCTGATATGGGTGTAAAATGTTTCCCACAATTTAGGCTGCTCACCAAGAATATCATTCATTTCTATATAAACATATGGGGTATCCATTGTTGTTGACCTCCTCTATTTAAAGAATGGATGGCTCTCATGTTTGAAAGTAGCATGAACTTTATTATTAACAAGCCAAGAAGTCATACAACTATCAGGGTCATACTTCCATGGGTCTTGAATTACAACTAGCCCATAGTTCACTAGTTTCCTCTGTAAGAGATGCTCTGACTCTCTTTTCATTACTGTGATAGCCCCCTTAGCCCATGGGAGATCAATAAAATCTTTCTTCTTCCTTTTGGCTCCAATCTCAAAATCAATAATGCATAATTGCCAGGCCAATTCTAGGGATAGGACCCTTGCTGTTAAAACCTTTGGGAGAATGAAAGGTTCCTCTCCAAAACCATGGACCCTAATCATAGTATAATGAGCCCCAAAGAAGTAATCACAAGGGATTCTTGAATTTTTTATAAGTCCTCTCACTCTATCAGTCATTCTGTTATTAACTTCCTCTAGGTCTAATTACCAAATGAGGGGGGCCACGAAACACTTTGTAAACTCATAAGGATTAGAGGTTTCAGACAATAAATGGGTCCAAGCAGACATGGGAATTACCCTCTGAGCATCAACCTCTAGATCATATAAATTCAAATGCATGTGTAGCAAGAATAACTGGTAGTTCTGATACAATATCAAGTGGAAATGATATGAGGAGTACCTGAATGTCTATATATTTTCCAAATTGGCCAACTGAGTGCACAACGTGTAAGCAATGTGCTCCACGAAATTAAACATATACTCTTGTTACCTTTTGACCTTCTTGAGACGAAAAATAGCCCCAAGTTGCCAATCATGTACATTCGCATCCTCATCCTAGCCAAAGATAAATGCTAGCATTGCGCAGGCATCTTGTACATTTGAAGTCAAAATATGGTGAGCAAGGGGAAGCAATAGTAGCTTAGGGTTGTCTTCCTCGAGACACAGCTCCTTAATCAAGAAGCTTTGCTTGGTTTGCACTCCATACCAAACATTCTACAATTTAACCATATCATAAAAAATAGCATTGGAATCATACATCAAACCGATCATGTCACGAATAACCTTTGCATTGATGTGGACCTAAATATTTTTACTTTGAATGGTGCTAGTAGAAATGTCAAAATTAACCACACACAACTGAATCAACTCTGGGTATGAGTGAACAAGCAGAACCATATATTGAGCCAAAATAGAGCTCTAGATTCCCATGCCAAGGGATTCAATGTTACCTTGATTTGCTTGGATAATTAACCTTGCATGTGCACCCTCTCATAGAGTATTTGGATTCTTGGAAATCCTGGGGTTGAAAATATCATCTGCATAGTTGACAACTTGAGAAGAGTCTACAACCTTGCTTTTGCTTAATAGTCTTGTTCTAAGAGGATTGACCCTAGGTTGCACTTTGGCTGCAGCATATGGTCTTCTATTCCTCCATTTGTTGGGCAATTTGAAGAGCCCCTTTTGTTCTTCACCTTTAGAAGATTGACCTTCCTCTTCCATTTCTTCTCCTTTCTCAAATTGACTCAAAATTCACTATCTTACCACACAATTGCTCTGAAAAATGCAGAATGCCCTAGGCTCCTGAAGAAAATTCTGCTATGATATTGTGAAACAAAGAGTTGAGAGTCTCATTTAAATCCTTCTACTCTGATAGTAGGAGTTAATGTAACTCATTAATGAGCCCATAATTTCATATTTAATGACTCTAAGAAAAGGTGCCTCAATGGCGGTTAACTAGATCCTTTAGATTTGTCATCATCATTCAAAATCTTGTAACTACTTTCCATTAATACTTCACTTTTTCAAAATCATTGACTAAATTTCCTAGATTTTTGAGTCTTATCAATGGACTTGACAAATCAAACACCTAACATGCTATCAGAGGCTTAAGTTGTGGACACGTGTTTAAAGAACACTTATTGAAAAGGATGGGAAAACAACCTAGAAGAAAAACAAAAAAGAAGGAAAACTATACTATGATATAGGGGTCAGATCGGACTTTATGTAAAGTGTTTCAATAAGATCCCATTGACATGAATCTCAAATGATTCTCCCTCCATCATCTCCAATTTATAAGCATTGTGCTGCTTACATGCAATTATCTTAAAAGGGCTTGGCTATAATGAATCAAACTTTTGTGGCACCTTGGCTTTGAGGCTTTTTCATCCCATTTTAAGACCCAATTACCAACCTCAAACTTGGGTTTAGACGTCTTCTGATCAAACCAACTTTTAACAGTCTATTGGCAGTTTATTAAAGAATCATGTGCCAACTCCCTTTTCTCTTGAAGTTCCAACAATTCTGCTAATCTCACTTGCATCAAACCATTTTCTTCTATTTCAATCTACTTGATCATCTGTAGTGTAGCATCACATTCCATAATGCCCATAAATTAACATAAGTATTCATCTTAACTAAGAATTAGAATAAATAATGATTATCTAAATCATAGTTAAACAAGATTGAATCATTTTCATTACAATAATTAAGCATGTTATTCTTTACCAGAAAATAACAAAACTTTGAATTACAATATTCAGTTACATCTCATTAGTGAATAACCTTCACTATGCGTGTACCAAGCTAGGGTCAAGGCATCAAATATCAAATTATACATAGTAACTAACTATCAAGTCATATAATGAAAAACCATTGCATCTGGAACTCTTGACATCTATCTTCATAAGCCTCAACTTGTCTCATTCTTGGGAAGAAGAGCATCATCCGAATGCTTTTCCTCCAACTGCAGACCGGTGGTACCCCATAGAACTTCCTACCTGGAAGTGGCCCTACCCTTCACGAAAGGTATAGATATAAGGAACCATTAGGTTTACCATTTGAGTATCTAGTGTTGTGTCATTCATAATACCTCATGGTCATGCAACTATAGATCCACTATAACTATGCATGATACTACTGGAGACATTATGCCATCTAGAGGACTGTGGAATGACAATACATGCAGAGATGGATGCATTACTTTGGCCAAAGATTTACATACATGTTCATTATGCAATGAACATTGTCGTATGTACACCACCCGGACTTGACTTAGAAGCTGTCTCATCCTACAGTATGCTTAATTGGACCTCTCTAGGTCTAGTAAAAGTGGGTTTAGTTCAATTCATAGTCAATTAGCAAGACAATTGACTCCTATCTTAGGAGTACATCAAATATAGTAAGTTACTTTCGCAACAAGGAACCTGTGACTCCTCGTCACTCTGTTCCATTTTTCAACATGATAATAATCAAACCAAGTTTTCCAACCTAGGTCTTTCCATGGTTCACAATCTCAAAGTGATCCACCATATAGGTTATATTCAAGATCATAATAACATAGGCTCACATTGCCTTAGCCAATTAAGATGGTCTTAATAATAGACATTAACTCATATACCCATGTGAGTTTTTAACATTAAATACTCCCTTCACAGAGTTCAGTCACAAGTAAAGAAATGGTTTTGATTTACATTACAAAATACAAGAGTTAAATTGATTAAGCTTTCCATCTCATACTGTTATAAGTAGCAAGAGGAGAATCCTCTCTATTATCCCAGCATGCATTCAAACTTGCCCTTTAGTTATACTAATAACTTTCATATTTCAATCCTCCTCTTTTATCGAGGGGTCGATATATATATATACAGTGCATTTGATTATCCTAATAACCCCTCAAAAGCAGTCAAGTTCTATGTATGAAGTTTTCATGAATGTATTCAAGTGCTCTTAGCACGTTCAAAGGTTAAAGTTTTCAAAAAGATTATCATAATCATTCGAGGTTGGTGTATCGACCACATGCAAGTTGAAACCTTCAAACATATATTTAACACAATAGTTTTAAACACTATATCTCATGAGCACTATCAGCTCGAGCTCATCATAGGAGCTTTTGTGTTATCATTAGACTATCATCACCTATGCCATATCGGCACTCGACATGGTGTTTTCTACAGTGAGTTTTGGGCACAACCTTGAAGGCTTCGAGCAATAGTTTAATCACATTCAATACAAAATTTGTAATCTATTTCATTGGCGGCCTTGAGGGACTAGAGTATATCTCTGAGTAAAAGTATTATCAAGTGTATGAAACAGTAATAAAGACCTCGAGGGTCTGTAACTAAAGATTATAATATTGATAACTACAGCCCAAGGGCCTCAAACAATATCCACAGCAAACATAAGACTTGACTATCGACATCGTCGACCCCAAACAACAGTGAATTACAACTATTTAAAATTCAACTTAATGTAAGTCTATAAAGACTTCAAGTCTTACCTGAGAGATTTCTCTTAGTGTTTAAGATGTAGTCTATCATTGACTCTTACTATTGTGCCAACTTCTTGTGGCCTTTGACAATGATTTCCAGTTGACTGTAAATCACCCTATTCTTGCTCTTTTTCTCCTGCACTGGGAATAACAATCAATCCATAATGAAAAGACTTACACAAAGCTAAGTTTTGATCTTCTTGCATGCCGAGGATGTAGGGTAATAGCCACATGAGCCCATGAAGTGGAGGGTGGTTTCTGCACTCCACCACCTTGCAGCTTCCTTTGAGACACTCTATCTATTACTTGCTACATGCAAGTGGACAATGAGGATAAAGCTCCTTGTAGTCCAATATAGCATTTCATCACTCCACTAACCATGGATGATGTTAGCCAAAATAGATATCACATAAACATATTAATATTAACACGGGGATCAATATAAAGTTTAATATTATACCAAGAATAATAGATTCATAATCCCGGTTTGGGAATAAATAGAGAAATAAGAAAGTGCTCTACCACTTGGCGAGACTATTTATTCACTCACATTGACATTCTGAGAACATTGTTTGGTTGAGTTGATGGAAACATTGTCAAAATAACTCAATCGACAAGATGAAACAAAAGGAAATTGACTAGCAAAGAAAATATGTGACTCATTCCAACTTACAAGGTTTCATAAGGACATAAAATTTGATACTCAGATGGCAATTGGACCTATTTCCTGACATCTATCTCTTCCTCCCAGATGATACTCTCCTTCTATCTTCGAAGGAAGATTCATTTCATGTTCACACTCATCATTATAAAACCATGATCAGTGCATTATTGTCTGATTCTCAATTCATAAAACATAATTGATCATATAAACATGTAATCCCATGCCTAACTAACATTAGTCAATATTCACATAATCAAAGCTCAATTCAGATATTTCCACAACATGTAATCATTGAACTACGGTTAATCATCCTAATTACCACACAAAGATAAGATTAAGATAAACCATGAGTTGGGGATGTAACATATCTCCCCCCATATGAATCATCGTTCCCGATGATTAATGGTCTTACGAGTTAATCAACATAATAAGAAAAATATTTTATGAGCATAATAAAAAGTTTATCAGAAGAGATGAAGAAATATCACATAAATGTCATCATAGTTTTCTAAGGTGGCATTTTCCTCTACATATTGGTCCCATTGGACCTTGTACTGTGTTATCTCTTTGTTACATAAGTGTAGCTTACATGTTTCAAGCACTTCGATGGGCTCGATCACCACCACCCCTGGGTCCTTCACCTGTATAGCATTCCAATGAAGAATATGAAGTTGATTATCTACAGCATTAGACTTTTTCAAATAGGAAACATGAAAAACATTATGCATCATGGTAAGAGATGGCAGTAGGGTAATTATGAATGCAACTGGGTTGACTTCTTCGAGAACTTCAAAGGGACCCATGCATCTAGGTGTCAGCTTGGATGTCTTTCAAAGTTTAATAGAAGTCTTCTAAGGTTTTACCCTTAATAGGACTTTCTCTCCCATTGAGAAGTGCCTTTCGATGCATTTAGCATTTGCATAACTCTTTTACCTATCATTGGCTTCTGCTAGCCTTTTATTAATTAGATGGACTTGCTCTTCCATTTCAGATAGCATTTCTAGACCAAGGCTAACCCCATCTTCTGGCTTATCCCAACTTCTAGGGGTTTGACACTTTCTTCCATATAATGCTTCAAATGGAGCCATCTTAATAGCAGAATAATAGGAATTATTATAGGCAAATTCCACCAGAGAAAGATAATCTTCCCATTTGTATTGTTGGTCCATGCAATACATTCTCAATAAATATTCTAGCACTTGGTTTACCCTCTTAGTTTGGCCATCCATTTCAGGATGATAAGTAGAGATTATATTCAACTGGGTTCCAAGTGAAGAGAATAAGTTTTTCCAAAACATCGATGTCATTCGTGCATCCCTATCTAAGATAATCTTCCCTGGAATGCCATGCAATCTGAAAATGTCTTGAACAAATTTATGGGCTATGATGGGTGCCCCATCCATTAAATTTCTAGGTATAAAATGAGCATCTTTGATGAGTCTATCGACTACAACTAAAATAGCATTGTGCATATTCCTGGACATACGAAGCCCTTGCACAAAGTCCATGCTTATAATTAGCCATTTCCACCTAGGAATTTCACGAGAGTATAAGAGTCCTACTAGGTGATGGTGTTCTACCTTCACCCTCTGGCATTCTATACACATAGCTACAAAATTTACAACATCCCTCTTCATTCCTTTCTAGAAATATAGGAGTTTTACATCAGCAAGTAATATTGTTACTCCAGGATGTCTAGAATACGGTGTGGAATGAACCTCCTTGCACACTATATTCCTTAACTCTAAAGAGTTAGGTACATACATTCTTCCTTTAAACCTTAATAACCCATCCAGTTTAAGGTTAAATCCATCATATCTTGGATTCTAGGGGTTTTCTGCAAGGGCTTGTTTTACCTGCTCATAAAACTTGTCTCCCTTAGATTTCTGTAGTACCTGATTCCTAAAATCAAGATGTACAGAGATTGTTGAGATGTGTCTTCTCCTACTTAGGGCATCTTCCACTTGGTTTTCCTTTCCTTGAATATATTTAATCTTGAAGTCATAATTCGAGATGAATTCCAACCATCTTCTTTGATGAGCATTAAGATGTGGTTGAGTAAATAGATATTTGAGCCCTTGATGGTTTGTTTTCAGCTCAAAGGGTTTCCCAAGAAAGTAGTGTCTCCATAGTTGCAGTGTATGAATGACTACTACCAGTTCCAAATCATGTGGGGCATAGTTTTGCTCATAAGTTTTTAGTTTTTGGGATTCATACATAATGACTTGTCCTTCTTGGACTAGTACACTACCTAAGCCTTCCCCTGAGGCATTGGTAATGACTTAAAATTGACCCTATGGGTCAGGTACTTTCAAAATTGGTGTTGAAGTCAATTTTTTCTTTAGTAGGTCAAAGGCCTCCTGGCACTTTTTTGACCACTCAAATCTCTTGCCTTTTCTCTACAAGCAAGTTATAGGGTATGCAATTTTTGAAAATTTTTTCACAAACTTCCTATAATAACTTGTAAGGCTCATGAAACTTTAGACCTCATGAATATTTCTCAGTATTGGTCATTCCAAAATAGCCTTAATTTTAGCTGGGTCCATAGCTATTCCATTAGCTGAAATTATGTGGCCCAAATATTGCACTTCCTTTTGGAAGAAAGTACACTTAGAGAGCTTGCAATATAATTTATGCTCTCTCAACCTCTGAAGAACTATCCTTAGATGTTGAAGATGTTATTCATCATTCTTAGAATAGATTAGAATCTCATCAATGTTGGGAATTAAGGTGTCTCAACCTTGGTAATTCCATGCATTATTTATGTTTGTATTTATTAATTTATTGTCTATGTTGTAAATTAATTGTAAATTCCATATTGTCATTTTGTGGGATGTGGCATGGTGATGTGTCATCCTACATGGAAGATGACAAATTGTAATTTTATCCTCACATGAGGAGATAGGCATCCCACTTTGTGGTAGGAGCATTTTGCAATGTGTTGGCATCTTTCATGTTGCAAAAGGGAATGTTTGACTAAAACAGTTATGATAGATTCCTATGACGAAGTTATGACATGTAAGAGTCAAAAATAGAAGCTTGTAAGACAAGTGAAGACATGTGTCATGAAGTATCTTTGAAAAAGGCATATTTGGGCACCCCAAGGTGGACTATGACATGTTGTAAGATAATATTCTATTTATAGCCTGTGTATGATAGAGTCTCTTACAACTATAATTTGTGACTGCTATGACAGATTCTATGATGGTCGTAAGTGTCATAAGGGCACCTCTCATAGCCCATTTTGGAAGGTGACCTCTTTGGGATGGGAGCTATGGACAAGTGTCAAGCACATTCTACAATGTTGACCAAGTGTCCTAAGGCGTAGTTTTTGGGAAATGAGGCCAGATTGGATGCCCATTCCAAGATAGGACTAATATTGCCTTGTATATTCTATATAAACAGGTGCTTGGAGGTGGAGAAGTATTATAGGTTTTAAAGGTACTGTTACTCTGCCGGATTGACTCCAGATATGAGTGTCGAAGACCATTGAAGCTTGCATTACAAGTGTATTCTAAACAACATTCAGTTTTGTTAATACATTGTGTATGTTTCTGAGTGTGGGGTTTTTCACTCGATAAGGGTTTTCCCCATGTTATATCTAAGTCTCTCTTCTTCTGTCTTCTTCCTGCTTCATGTGTATTGCTATAAAATCTCTTCTAGATGTTCTATGTTGCTGTAGTTGTAAGGATTAAATTGAATTTGCATAGCCCTCTCCTCATTTAGATTAGTGTAGGAAGCAATTTTCACACACCTAGCTTCCTTACCATTGGTATTAGAGCCTGGTTAGTTTTTTTTTTTAAATGTGCCTAGTAAACTTTTTAACGTGACCTCTGACACTGGTGTGACATGCCCTCCGGCTCCACACAAATGCTTTTGCCCAGAGCAATGAACCGATGAGGCCACAACATGGGGGACCTCATCCCCTAGCAAGAACACTTCAAACTCACAAGCTCATTGGCCTAGCAAAGGCGTAAACCCTATGAGCTCATTGGCCCAGTGGGGGTTTGAACTCTGGTGGCCACCACTATAACTGAGTGACTTAATCACCGAACCATTCCCTTATTGGCAGAGCTTGGCCACGTTTCATCTTATCTGTTGGGTAGGGGTTTTTTGAGATGATCTTAAGTTGAGTGGGAGTCTATGCAAAGTATTCTAAATTCTATTGTAGCAAGGAGATGGAAAGCACATCCGGAAGGATTGAGGTGGAGAAATTCAATGGCACTAATTTTGAGCTGTGGAAGCTCAAGATGGAAGATATGCTTGTTGATCAAGACCTTTGGGAAACTCTCATTGGAAGTAAACCAGTTGCAATGTCACAAGCTAATTGGGATCTCAATGATCAAAAGGCTAAGGGTCTCATAAGACTTAGTCTTGTTGATTCTGTTCTATTAAATGTCCATGAGGAGACTACTGCAAACTTTCTTTGGAAGAAGTTGGGAGATGTGTATCAAGTCAAATCCCTGGTTAACAATTTTTTTTGAGAAAGAAGTTGTTTTCCCTTTGAGTGGAGGACGGAGGATCCATTGCATAACATATGAATGCTTTCAACATGCTAGTTGCACAATTGACATTCATTGGTGTAAAGATCAAGGAGGAGGATCGCTGTATGACCTTGCTTTGTTCTTTGCTGGACTTGTGGGATCACCTTGTCATGGCTATTAGAAGCACCACATCCACATTCAAAATGGATGAAGTGGTTTCTTCGCTGCTATCCGAAGAGATGCGAAGAAAGTCTTCTAATGCAGCCAAAGAGGCTCTTGCAGTTCATGGAAGACCCAAGGAGAAAGGGAGAAATAAGGACAAGAAAGCTAAGAAGGGTAGATGCAAATCTCGTGTGAGATCCCAATTTCCTGGAAAGTCCAAGGCTATCTGTTGGAACTGTGGTAAATCTGGGCATTTCCAAAAGGAATGCAAAGAAGAAAAGAAAAAGAAGAAGACCCCAGATTTAGATTTTGACAAGTCACAAGATGATGGTGATGCTTTCATTGCATCCCTAGTAACCCGTGCATCTAATGATGTGTGGCTAATTAACTCTGGTGCATCATTCCACATGACCTCGCATCGAGAATGGGTCACTAAGTATGAGGAGTTTGATGGTGGAAAGGTGTACTTGGGTGATAACTCTCAACTAAAGATTATTGGTCATGGAAGAGTCTCTATCCAATTCCCTAATGGATGAGTAAAGGGGATCTCTGGAGTTATGCACATCCCAGGCTTAGCATGGAACCTGCTTTCTGTAAGTATGTCGAATGATTCAGGTGTGCAGGTTGTCTTTTTGAAAGAAGGATGTAAGATGACTAGAGGAGCTATGCTACTTGCTAAGGGTACTAGGAGAGGTACTCTGTTTCAGCTAGAGGCATGTATTTCACAATGCAATAGTTCTTCTGACTCAAGGAAGAGGGCAGCAGTCACTTCATCCCCACCATCTAAACGAGCAGTGAAGAAATCTGTTGTTTCTAATTCTGATGGTTATAATCATTCCTTGGAAGTTAAGCTTCTTGCTGAAAAGATAATGTTATGGCATAAGAGATTTGGCCACATTGGTGAGAAGGGTCTGCGCACCTTGAAAAATAGAAACCTCGTTGAGGGTTTAGACGATTGTAATCTTGAGTTCAACTTTTGTGAACATTGCATAAATGGCAAACAAAACCATGTTCACTTTTATTTGAGTTCTCATAAGTCTTCTAGTGTGGTGGACCTTGTTCATTCTGATGTATTTGGTCCTGTTAATGTTCCTTCATTATCAAAATATTTATATTTTAGATCTTTCCTAGATGAATATAGTAGAAGCACATGGATTTATTTTCTCAGAAGTAAATCTAAAGTCTATAGTAACTTTAAGGAGTTTAAGACCTTTGCTAAAAATTAGACTGGTAAAAAGATTAAGTGTTTGAGAACTGACAACGGTGGTGAGTTATGTTCTATAGAATTTGATAAATATTGTAAGGAACTTGGGATTGGAAGACATAAGACAACTCCATACACCTCACAGAAAAATGGAGTTGCAGAGAGGATGACCAGGAGACTGATGGAGAAGGCTAGGAGTATGCTTAGTGGAGGTGGCCTAGAACAAAAGTTTTGGGCTAAAGTTGTTGCCAATGCTTGCTATCTTGTAAATAGATCTCCTACATTATCTCTTGTTGGAAAGATACCCATGGAGGTGTGGTCTGGTAGAAAGCCTTCAATAAGGCATCTTCATGTTTTTAGTTGTGAAGCATATGAACATGTGCCTAGGGAGAAGCGGTCAAAATCATAGAACAAGGCTGTTAAGTGTATCTTCATTGGCTATGGTGTCAGTGTGAAAGGATACAAGCTTTGGGACCCTATGGCTAAAAAAGTGTTGTATAGTAGAAGTGTCATCTTCAGAGAGCTTACACCTTGTTCCACTATTTTACACCCAGAAGAAAAAGAAAAGAAAGAAGATGTCATTCAGTTTCCTCCGACCCCTGAGAAGACTGAATAGAAAGACAATGTTGGACCTGATGATGAGGAGAGCTCTTGCAGATCTAAAAGCTCAGATGAATATGCTGAACCTCAACCTTAGCTCTTGAGGAGGTCTACACAAATAAGAAAGCAACCTAAAAGGTTTGGTTTTACATTGCTTGATTCTAGTTGTGCTTTTTCTTTGCTTACTAATAGTGATGAACCTAGAACTATATTAGAGGCTATGGACATGAAAGATGTAGGTTCCTAGAAGGAGGCATTGGAGGATGAAATGGATTCTTTGAAAAAGAATCAAACTTGGGACTTGGTGCCTTTGCCTCTTGGATGGAAACCCATTGGATGCAAATGGGTGCTCAAGAAGAAATTTGGTTTAGGTGGAAGTGTTGAGAAGTATAAGGCCGGATTGGTTACGAATGGGTATTCACAAGTGGAGGGTATAGATTATGGTGAGATATTCTCTCCCATTGGAAAGCTGGCATCCATTCGATTCCTGTTGTCTCTTGCAACAGCTTATGACTTAGAGGTAGAACAAATGGATGTGAAGATAACTTTCCTTCATAGTGATTTGGAGGAAGAAATCTACATGTCAGAGCCAGAGCATTACATACTGAAAGGTAAATAAAATTTGGTTTGCAAACTTAAGAAGTCTTTGTATGGTTTGAAACAGTTCCCTAGGAGATGGTACTTGAATTTTGATGCCTTTGTGTTGTCTATTGGATTTGTGAGATCAAAATTGAATCACTGTGTGTATTATAAGTTTGATGGTGATCATATTCTCATTGTTGCATTATATGTTGATCATATGTTGCTCATTGGGAAGGGTAAGAATATGATTTCTAATTTCAAATCTTAGTTGTCAACATAGTCTCAAATGAAAGATTTAGGGGCAGCCAGGTACATTCGAGGAATGGAAATCAGAAGAGACAAAACCAATAGAAAATTTTGGTTAAGCCATAGTAAGTATGTGAAGACCATGTTGGATAGGTTCAACATGGCATATTGTAGACCATTGTGTGTTCCTATTTCTTTGGGAACAAAGTTGTCTATTGAGGATTGTCCAAAATCTCCTAGTGAAGTGGAGGACATGAGAAGAGTACCGTATGCTAGTGTTGTTGGCAGTTTGATGTACGCTATGGTTTGCACAAGACCAGACATTGCCCAAGCAGTGGGAGTCCTTATTCGATTTATGGCTAATCCTGGACGGGTTCATTGGGATGTAGTTAAGTGAGTGTTAAGATATTTGAGGGGTACTTGTGAGTATTCCATATGTTATCATGGTAGTGATATAGGACCTCTGCATTCTACTGATATTCAAGGATTTGTGGATTCAGATTGGGCAAGTGACATTGACAGCAGGAGATCCACCAGTGCTTATGTATTTACACTAGTCGGTGGTGCTATTAATTGGATGAGTAAGCGACAACCTGTGGTTGCTCTGTCCATGACAAAAGCTAAGTATATGGTAGAAACTCATGATTGTAAGGAAGCCATTTGGCTTAAGAGATTGTGTTCAGATATTGGTGTTGATGCAGGTTAGATCATGATCAGTTGTGACAGTCAGAGTGTGATTTACTTTGTGAAGAATCTAACTTTCCATGCTAGAACAAAGCATATTGATGGTCAGTTTCACTTCATACGAGACATGGTTGAGGATGGAAAGGTAAATTTGGAGAAGGTAGACACTTTGAAGATTGTTGCAGATGCATTGACAAAACTAGTAGGCACAGAGAAGTTTAGATGGTGTTCAGAGTCTATCGGCCTCTCGGCCTCTAACAGTTAAATCTTGTTATTCTATTGGCTCTTGCAACGTGTTCGAAAAGTGGGAGAATATTGGGAATTAAGGTGTCTCAACCTTGGTAATTCCTTGAATTAATTATGTTTGTATTTATTAATTCATTGCCTTTGTTGTAAATGAATTGTAAATTCCATATTGTCATTTTGTGGGATGTGGCACAGTGATGTGTCATCCTACATGGAAGATGACAGCTTGTAATTTTGTCCTCACATGAGGAGATAGGCATCCCACTTTGTGGTAGGAGCATTTTTCCATGTTTCGGCATCTTTCATGTTCTGTAAGGGAATGTTTGACCGAAACGGTTATGAGGGATTCCTATGACAAAGTTATGACATGTAAGAGTCAGAAATAGAAGCTTGTAAGACAGGTGAAGACATGTGTCATGAAGCATCTTTGAAAAAGGCATATTTGGGTGCCCCAAGGTGGACTATGACATGTTGTAAGAGAATATCCTATTTATAGCCTATGTATGCAAGATTCTCTTACAGCCATTTTGAAAATTGGTGACCTCTTTGGGATGGGAGTTGTGGACAAGTTTCAGGCACATTCTACAACATTGACCAAGTGTCCTAAGGTGTGTTTTTTGGGCCATGAGGCCAAGTTGGATGCCCATTCCAAGATAGGACCAATATTGTCTTGTATATTCTATATAAATAGGTGCTTAGAGGTGGATAAGTATTACAGGTTTTACAGGTACTGTTACTCTGCCGGATTGACTCCAGATACGAGTGTCAAAGACCATTGAAGCTTGCATTGCAAGTGTGTTGTAAACAACATTCAATTTTGTTAATACATTATGCAGGTTTTTGAGTGTGGGGTTTTTCACCCGATAAGGGTTTTCCCCACGTTATATCTTTGTCTCTCTTCTTCTGTCTTCTTTCTGATTCATGTGTATTGCTGCAATATCTCTTTTAGATGTTCTATGTTGCTGTAGTTGTAAGGATTAAATTGAATTTGCATAGCCCTCTCCTCATTTAGATTAGTGTAGGAAGTGATTTCCACACACCTAGCTTCCTTTCAATCAAGAAATACTAGGACAAATTTGTCCAAACAATCCCTTAACACACTATTCATTAGATTGATAAATGTTGCTGATGTATTCGTTAATCCAAAAGGTAGGACAGTAAACTCATAATGTCCATACCTTGTCCTGAAGGTTGTTTTATGGATGTCCTCATTTTTTAACCTCAATTGGTGATATTCAGACCAAAGATCGATCTTGGAAAACATGGTTGAACCTCTCATTTGATCAAAAAAGATCATCGATGTGAGGCAACGAGTATTTATTCTTAATTGTCACTTTATTCAACATGTGATAATCTATGCATAACCGCAAAGTTCCATGTTTCTTTTTCTCAAATATAACTAGTGCTCCCCAGGGTGACACATTGGGTCTAATCAGCCCTTTATCCAACAATTCATGTAATTGATCTTTTAGCTCCATTAGCTCTAAAGTGGTTATTCTGTAGGGGGCTTTAGAGATAGGTTTTGACCCTGGAATAATATCAATAGAGAAGTCAAAGGCTCTTTTAGGAGGTGATCTTGATAGCTCATCTGGAAATACATCCTCATAATCTCTAAGAAAAGGATACATGTCCATATCTGATCTTTCCTGATCTATCGACTCCTTCTTCCCAACTTCATTGAGTTTCTGAGATTCATTAAACATTAAATTATCTTGGAAATTGGTTTCCTTAAACTCATTTAGTTTTTCTATTTTGACAACAAAAAGATGGCATCCCTTTCTTTGAGCTCTTTTTATTTGCAGGGCAGAAATTTGTCTTATTTTGACTTTCCTAGGATTCCCTTGAAGAAAGACTTTGTTTCCTAAGTCATCAAGATATTCTATGGTTTTGGCATAACAGTCCACTTTGGCTTGATGTCTCCATATCCAATTTATCCCTCGGATAACATCATATGAACCTAGTGGGGATACATAAAGATTTACTTCCATGGAGAAACTTAGAAGTTCAACCCTAGCCTCAAACATGCATTGGTCTCCCTGAGCCTTGGTTTGATTTGTATATTCTACTGACCATGAGTTTGCCATGAGTCCAGCCTTTCTAAGAATTTTACTTACAATTTTAGGGGAAAAAAACATTCGATAGCACCAGTATCAATCAAAATTGAAATTAGAATACCAGATAAAATAGATGTAGTTTTAATGGGAGTTATTTGGTATTCAGCTTGCCTATTGTCCAAAGCTACATGTTGCTAGAATGCCGCCTACTTAGAGGGTAGAGGGTTTCCTTGTGGTTGTACTCCCTGCATCTTGTTAGGACACTGGTTAGTGTAATGATCTCCACCACATGTGTAGCACCCTCCCACAGGTCCTCGCCTCTCCTACGGTTTCCCAGAATTGTCTTCATTTCTCTTGGAGTGATTATTTCCCTTCTCCCCTTTGGACTTAGTTTGCTTATGCTTGGCCCTTTTCTCATTTTTCTCAGTAAAATCTTGCATTTTCCCCATTTTTTTAAAGGATTGAGAGGATTGGGAACAATTATATCTCTTTCAGTTCCTTTCTCTATAAGCCAACATAGCTTTCAATTTTTGTTCATGTTTGATGGCCTTCTCATAGACCCGGTCCATTGAAGTAGGACCATGTACATCAACCTCAACCCCAATCTAGGCATTCATGTTGGCAAGAGACATTGTGTGGCTTTATGAATGTTGTCATTGATGGCAACAAAGTTCATCCCACACATTTCCAGGACATGGTGTGTCTTTACTGGAAGTCAGATTGAAGAAGTGTTGTGGTCCGGTAAGCAAGAACAGAGCAGACAGCAAGGTCCGACAATCAAGCCTGGATCTCTTAGAGAAAGTATCTCAGTAAAGTGCGGATTTAGGGAAGTCAAGAGAAGTGCCTTGACTGATAGATTCCAAGGATTTAGCCTCTAGTGATAGAAGAGTGAAGAGGTATGAGCACTTGAGTGTTGGGTTCCTAATTAGCAGAGTAGATAGAGGAAGAGCTGAACGGTAGAGCATCAAACCTAAATCCACATGAGATATTGATGGTGATCAAGCTTCCTAAGGTATCATTCATGATTGGTCAACATGATTGATGACTTCTATAAGCATCTCCTTGATACGCATCACTTAGTAAGCAAGGATTCAGCCGACAGATTAAAGTGTGGGAAAATATTGACTATTCTGGGTACCAACTAGAAAGATGTTGAAATCACTTGTGTGGATATATATACCAGATGAATTTAGATGTGAATGTGTGTGTTGTGTGGTGTAGTGTGAAGAAAAGAAGAAGAGCAGAGTGAAGGCAATAAGATAGGTCTGGAATGTAACAGGACAACAACACCTAAGAAGAGTAAGAATGAAGTGCAGCAGATTAGTATATTGGGTTTAACCAGAACTAAACTTCAGCATGTGTGGATGCTTCTCATCAATTCAAGTATTTTGTTACCTTATTTTCTTGTAGACAGTGAGTCTCTTGTAGCCAATGAGCCTCTTGTGAGAAGTGTGCTCAGGCAGTGAGCCCTAATTGGCATGTGCCATTTTGTTCTTTCTATTCTTCTAACAAAGAATACAATCTTGGGTTAGTCACCCCGTGGTTTTTCCCTTAACCAGGTTTTCCACGTTAAAATCTTGGTGTCTCATGTGTTGATGTGTTTTTGCTCTTGATTTAAATGTATTATGTTTCATGATTGATTTATTGTTATACTGCTAAGTGAATGCAAGTGTTTAATAAGAGGAAAGTTTTGGACAACTGATTCACCCCCCTCTCTCAATTGTCTATCCTGAATCTAACAATTGGTATCAAAGCCAAGTTCCTCCAAATAGAGCCTAACAGCTTGAGGAAGATCTAGGAATCTCGATGGATATGTATGGTATGAGGGAACAGCTTCAGTCTACCTTAGATGATCTTGATCAGTTTCATTCTAAAGTCCATGACCTAAAAGAAAGACTCAGACAAGCTGATGATTTCATTAATGAACTAAAAGAGAAACTGAGTATCTCTATGAAATAGAGAAAGGAACTACTTCAACAATTAGCAAGTCAAAGTGAAGCCAATAACATTGATGATGATCTGAATGAGAAGAACAAGTTATGCGAGAAGCTATCAAAAGAAGTCATTATGGTAAGACATGAAATGGAATCAGAGATTATGAAATTCACCCAAGAAATTGAAGAGAAAAAGAAAATTGAAGATAATCTAAGACAATCTCTCAAGGAAAAGTCATAAGACTACCACAATATGGATAGAATAATCAGGCATCTAGAATTTGATCTTGAAGAAGCTAAAGATAATGAAGAACAACTTGAGAATCAGATTGACACTCTCAAAAGGGATCTTCAAACAACAAATGAATATAAGGAGAAATTCAAGATAAGCTCTATTCAACTTGAAGTTCTTCTTGTAAGCCAAAAGAGGGTAGATGACAAACAAGGCTTGGGGTATGAAAAAGGTGAAAGCTCCAAATCCAGTCAGAAGAACTCCAAATCATAAAATCCAAGAAACGGGCCTAGAAGACCTCCGATAAGGCAACCTAATGCTCGAAGATATCCATCTTTCAATGGATACTGCCACAACTACAATAACTTTGGTCATAAAGCAAATTAGTGCAGAAAAAGAATGAATCAAACTAATTCATCATTCTCCGGACAGTGTTTTAATTGCAAAAGGTATGGTCACAAATCTCTTGAGTGTAGATATATGCAAATGAATAATTCATTCTATGGTAGATGCTTTGCATGCAATAGAATGGGAACTATGGCTAGACAGTGTAGATCAAGAGGATATCAGTCAAATATGCAAAGAAATGTTGTTTGCTACAATTGCAATAGATCCGGTCATATTGCCAAATTCTACAGAAGTAAGAATCAAGACAAAAAGGGTTTGGTGCATTATAACCAAAACCAAGACAAAAGAAAAGAAAAAGTGAACGTGGATGAAATTCAAAGGGAAATGAATAAGATTTGGGTGAAGAGAAGCACATAAAATGTTGGGGATGGATCCACACCAGAATCTGGTGTTGATATTCCTTCCAGACACTAAATAGATGAGCTCTGGCTCAGGGGGAGTAACAAAAGAAAAATATTTTCGCTCAGCCAGTCAATAGGTCCTGAAATTGGTACATGAAAGGTTGCGGATTAAAGGGTTGTTAGAGAAACATCTAAATAAGCCATGGAAGATCCACAAGAAGTTTTGAAAAGATTATTCTTCCAAGATTGATCTAGTTCAATAGTCATCCGGTAAGAATAGGATTTTCACAGTTAGATCCAATATGATTCAAAATTGAGGAATCTTGATTTGCGGATAGATCAAATGATTGAGGAAAGAAAGATAGATTGTCAATAATCACCAAGAATAGGTCAAAGCATATCTCAGTGATCCAGAAAAGATCTTTCTCAGAATAAGGAGAACAAGGCAACCGGAATGACTTGAGTTACGCATTTATTGCAATGTGAAATTAGGGTTTTTCTCAAAAATAAAAAGGTTCATTCGCTCATCATTTCCACATTTGCATTCGAGAAGAAAAGAAAAGGAGCTCTGCAAAAAATTGTTTCAAATTTCTCAAAGATCAACTGTTGGAATCAATTCATCTAGCAAATCAATCTGGCTCACTCTGTGAACCCTAGAAGCATGAAAGGTATTTTCTATTATTGAATATCTCTTTGTAAATCTTTTGAAGATGACTACTCTGAATGTGGTGAAGATCACTAATAGGTCGCACCCTAAATTCAAAAAACATCCCTTTAAATCCCTAGAAGTTTATCCCCCAGGTGCATTTTCTAGCATTCCACATGGATTTCTGCATGTAGAGGACATTAGGTTTTACATTCACACAAACATTGAAGAATTTGGTGAATCCAAGCTAATGGATATCTACCACAAGGAACTGATAGATGAATCATTTGAACTAAAACCTCAGTATAAGGCCATTCAGGATAAACATTTTGCACAGTGCATTCATTTCCCCTATTTTGTAGAAGATGAATGGGTCCGGTATGTGCTAAGTAGAATGCATGATAACTTTATATGGTTGATGAGGCCATTCAAGATAACCAAGGAAGCAATTAAGGCAATAACTAGATTGCACTCATCCAGTGGGTTACTTACCCTAAAATTAGTCAAAAACCAAACTGTGAGTGAGGCTACCAGATCCAAATTTCATTAAAGAGCAATGACAGTTGAGGATATCATAGATCTGAACATCAAGTTTTCCTCCATGATTATTGGCTACAATATATATCACTCCAGCAGAGAAAATTCTATATCCAGAACAACAATCTACACTACTTATGAAATGTTGAGAAAGAATGCAGATTATGACCTTTGTGAACTCCTTCTGAGCCAACTGATGGAAAACCTACAAAAGATCAAGAAGGACAAGAAGAACTCCTTCAAGTATGGTGGACTAATACTGTGTCTATTCTTCTACTTTATGAATGAGCTGCCTAGATCCAGTGGTTGGGTATGGCAGAATGATAAACCTGTTGCAATTCAAATCAGAGATTACTTGCATGGGCTTGCTGATACCAAGGCACAAAACACAGCACTATGGGGTTACTTCAAAAACTTCCAACGCATGATGCAGGGTAGAGAAAGAATCCCCCAATCCCTAGTTGAAAAATACAAGGATACAGTGTGCTTTATGGTAGACACTATTCAATGTCTGATGGAGGCAGTAGAACTAAGAATAGTATGGATCATGCCAATGGGGTATGAAGTGGATGAGAAAATTGTAGAGCTGCATGTTCAGCACATGCTAAGTGAGCCCAAGGATCCCAAGGTAGAAATGTTTGGAACATTCGAAGAATTGAGTGTAAAGATCCATGTGGAGCTAAGGCAACCAGAGATGAAGAGAAAAGTGAGAAAAGAAGTAGAGAATGTTGCCAAAAGGTATGGCATCTCAAAAGAGGCACTTGATGCAAACAGAGAAAAGATGGAAAGGGTAGAAAAAGAAAAGCAAGAAACTAAAAAAGAAAGTGCTCTAGTGCAAGCCCCCTCCTAGACCAGATCAACCAAAAGCTCTGCAACTGCCACTTCCAAGGGTTAAAAGGCTTCAAAACTGGAAGCTTAGACATCTAGAAAAGGAGAAAAGAGAACCAAGAAAAAGGCAACGAGGTCTTACACAAGCCAAAAGGATGAAGAAGAAATAGAATCAGATGAGGAAGTAAAGAAAATGAAGAAGAAAAGGAAAACATCCGGTGAAACCTCTACTAAAGAAGTAATAAAAGAATGTGTTGAGAAGCCTACTATGTGCATTGATGACATCATAAAATCAGTTACTGTGGATGGGAACCTTCAACCAATGGCTGAATTCTATGATGATTACAATGAAGCTGACCAAAAGATCTTACAAGATGCCACAGTCAGGTATCTGAATATCTACAATAAGGCTTTTATTGAAATTATATCTCTTATTCCCAAAATCCTAGAGAAGGAATTAGAATAAGGAAGAATAATGCTATGGTAAAGGATCTTGAGATCTGAGAATAGATAGCTATTCAGATATATCCTTCAATCACTCCGAAGCAAATGAATATGATCTTCAAAGATTGCAATGATGAGTTTCAGAGCAAAGCTAGAATGAATCAGCTTATGCTTAGACAAACTAACAAAGTAGCAAAAGAGACAGAAGAGATCCTCTAGAATGCATACAAAAGATTCAACATTCCTATTATAGAGGACTTAGGTGATGATCCCTCTACTACAGATGTTCAAGAAGAATCCACTGAGACAATGCTAGAAGAGGTAAAGGAGATAGGTAAAGAAAAAGGTAAGGACTTAGATTCCTCTGCTCTGGAAGAGGAAGTCCCTAAACAAGAAAACATCTCTCCTCCAGTTTCCCCTACAAACTCTAGATCTAAAGGAGAAGAACAAATAAAGGAGAAAACTAGTCAAGGAGAAGTACAAGAAAAGGAGAAAGGTCAAACACAGAAAGCCTCAGATGATAGTGCTAAGGTTGCAGAAGGGGAGAAAACCCTATCACTGGCAAGAGATACAACAGAAGCAGTCAAGGATTTCTTAACCAAAGAGATGATGGAATTTGATGAATTAAAACTTTGTTAAGGACCGTTCAATTTTGACTCCCTCTCTCTGGTTCAAACCATGAAACTAGCATCCTTCACTCAAGCAAAGGCAAAAGAAAAACTACTGAAGTCTCACATGGAAGACTGTGAGCTCTTAGAAACTGTATCCGGTGTATTGGAGAAGATCATGCCATCCTTCCAAAAGGATCCTTCAGCCTCCACATCCGGTAATCTAAATTCTCTTGTAAATTTTGTTAATACACATTTTGACTCTTTAGAGAAAGCAGCAGAAGAGAAAGTCCGGAAAGAATTTTTGGATAAGAGATTCTCTGAAACACAGAGTCTAATTTCAAATGATAGGAGAGTTATGGATATTGGGATAAAGAGCTTAGAAAATGCTCTCAAAGATGGTGGAGATATTTACAAATTTTGTTTATCCTGGCCTAAAGTGACCAAGGACATTGAGAAGAAAGTAAAAGAGCAAGAGGATAAACTATTAAGTTTATCTCAAATTTTTGATCCACTATCCTCCTCCATAGTAAATCAAGAGTGTCAGACTATTGTAGACATAAATGAAATAAAGACACTTGAGAAGGAGAAGGAAAATAGAATAAATAGGTTGAGTGATCTTGGAGGCATCATTATCCCTAAGTTAGAGGCTATGCATGAGGCCCTAACTGATGCACAAGCCACAGCACGGACCAATGATCCGACAAATCTCAAGAAGGCAGAAGCTTTTGCATTCCTATTGAGTGGTCACATCTCAATTTTGGACAGGATGAAGCTGAGTTGGGCAACAGAACTTGTACAATTAAAGAATACTTTTGTAGATATAATAAAGTATATGTAAAGTATAACTAGATAATATACTTATGTGATTAAGTATAGATTGAGTATTGAAAATTTTGGTGTACGGACCCCACCCTTTTCCATTGATGTCAAAGGACGAGTGAGGAGCAGTGAAAAATGAGGAATCTAGCTAAGGGGGAGCTCCAGAAAATGTAAATATGAATAGAGCATCAGCCAAGGGGGAGTGCAGTGTGACAGTCATTTTTCACTAAGTGTTGCCATCAATGCCAAAGGGGGAGATTTTTGGAAAGAGACATTGTGTGGCTTTATGAATGTTGTCATTGATGGCAACAAAGTTCATCCCACACATTTACAAGACATGGTGTGTCTTTACTGGAAGTCAGATTGAAGAAGTGTTGTGGTTCAGTAAGCAAGAACAGAGTAGGCAGAAAGGTCTGACAATCAAGTACGGATCTCTCAGAGGAAGTATCTTAGTAAAGTGTAGATTTAGGGAAGTCAAGAGGAGTACCTTGACTAATAGATTCTAAGGATTTAGCCTCCATTGATAGAAGAGTGAAGAGGTATGAGCACTTGAATGTTGGGTTCCTGATTGGCAGAGTAGACAGAGGAAGAACTGAATGACAGAGCATCAAACCTAAATCTGGATGAGATATTGATTGTGATCAAGCGTCCTAAGGTATCATTCATGATTGGCCAACATGATTGATGACTTCAATAAGCATCTCCTTGATACGCATCACTTGGTAAGCAAGGATTCAGCCGACAGATTAAAGTTTGGGAAAATATTGACTATTCTAGATGCCGACTAGAAAGATGTTGAAATCACTTGTGTGGATATATATACCAGATGGATTTAGATGTGAAGGTGTGTGTTGTGTGGTGTAGTGTGAAGAAAAGTAGAAGAGTAGTGTGAAGGCAGTAAGATAGGTTCAGAATGTAACAGGACAGCAGCACCTAAGAAGAGTAAGAATGAAGTGCAGCAAATCAGTATATTGGGTTTAACCAGAACTGAACTTCAGCATGTGTGGATGCTTCTCATCAGTTCAAGTATTTTGTTACCTTCTTTTCTTGTAGATAGTGAGTCTCTTGTAGGCAGTGAGCCTCTTGTGAGTAGTGTGCTTGGGCAATGAGCCCTAATTAGCATGTGCCATTTTGTTCTTTCTATTCTTCGAACAGAGAATACAATCTTGGGTTAGTCACCCCATGGTTTTTCCCTTAACTGGGTTTTCCATGTTAAAACCTTGGTGTCTCATGTGTTGATGTGTTTCTTCTCTTGATTTAAATGCATTATGTTTCATGATTGATTTATTGTTATACTGTTAAGTGAATGCAAATGTTTAATAAGAGGAAAGTTTTGGACAACTGATTCACGCCCCCTCTCAGTTGTCTGCCCTGAATCTAACAATTCAATCCCATTACAAACTTCTGAATGTGGAATCTCTCATCTTGTTGGTGCTGTGGCACATACTTAAGCATATGGGTGAACTTTTCACAATATTCATTTATAGATAAATCAACCCATTTCAGATTCTGAAAATCTATAAGCTATTGGTCATAGAATCGCTGAGGCAACCATTTTTACCTAAAAAGTTCCACAAACCTGTCCTAGGTAAAGCTTGTAGACCTCAAGCCTAGTTCCATCTTTTTATTCATCCACCATGTGGATGCTTCACCTGCCATTTCAAATGCCCCCCATACTACCTTAGTGATCTCATTATAGTTTCTAATTTTGAAATACTTTTCCATTTTCATAAGCCATGCCTCCGTGGCATCTCCGCTTACAAATCCATTGAATTTATGAGGCATGACAGGTCTTTTTCATATCTTGGGACAATTCCAAAGCCATTTGGCTCCTCCTATTCTCTTCTTTCCTAGCCTTGGAGTTATTTTGGCCATCCTCACTTTGTGTGGTGTCGTTATGATGTGCCTTGTCATCACCCCCATCATAGGCTTCTCACCTGGGTCCTTGTTGACCCTTGACCTCCTACTTGAGAGTTCCCACCTTTGCTCTTGTCTCTTTTAACAAAGCAAGGATCTGGTCGAGTTTAGATTCAGAGTGCCTTGAAGGTTCTCATTCTTCCTAGCTATCTCCCATCGTAGTTCTTAACTGAACCTTGCTGCAATCTACTTCTTCCTGAAGTTTACAGATTAATCATGGATTAGTTTTCCATACCATTGATTCAATTTATAACATAAATATATTCTCATTCATGTAATCTTTAACAAGAAAGGAAAGATTTGTTAGAATTTTGTTCTCAATTGTATTATAAGTTTCCATAGATTACATATAATCCTTCTCAAAATTACAAATTTTTGTTTACATCTTGCTACTATAAGTCATTTTTAGTTTGGGATAACTTCCCATGTTCATTTCTAAACTTTGAGTTTTATCATTTCAATTTTAGGAGTTCAATGTACATGTAGGTACTCTTCCACAACCTCCTTGGTTAAATTAGAATCCTTAGGATTACTTTTAATGACTAGTCCCTTAGGTCTAGAGGGTCTCGCTAATTCATTTTTAGAGTAAGAAGGAGCAATCCTAATTGCCTTCCTCAATGACTGCTTGATGTGTTTAATAGCATTAGCGAAGGTCTCATCATCAGCTGACCATGTGCCTACCAGGAAACCAATTTGTTCAAGGTGTTTCATTCTTGAGGCTTGCTTCATCAAGACCTTAAGGTAATGTAGGTAGTTTCATGTTACCTTCTTTCTAGGTGTTGTTCTTATCTTTACCATTCTAGGATAAGAACATCCAAGCATTATCAATCAATAATGTTGGATAAAGATAATCATTATGTATTGAGCTCATAGGTCCATGTATTGAACCTGGTATCTCTAATACCATACGTAACATCACATTCCATAATGCCCATAAATTAACATAAGTATTCATCTTAACTA
Source organism: Cunninghamia lanceolata (assembly GCA_027924645.1). Lineage (NCBI taxonomy): Eukaryota > Viridiplantae > Streptophyta > Pinopsida > Cupressales > Cupressaceae > Cunninghamia > Cunninghamia lanceolata. The sequence goes on along the minus strand of BSBN01000334.1, from coordinate 28,616,238 downwards.
AGAATTATAATACATCATGATTATCCAAATCATAGTTAAACAAGAATGAATCATTTTCATTACAATAATTAAGCATGTCATTCTTTACCAAAATATAACAAAACTTTGAATTATAATATTTAATTACATCCAGTTTTGGTCTTAGCTATTGGGTAGGGATTTTTTGAGCTCATCTTAAGTTGAGTGGGAGTCTGTGCAAAGTATTTTGAATTCTACTACAGTAAGGAGATGGAAAGCACATCTGGAAATATTGAGGTGGAGAAATTCAATGGCACTAATTTTGAGCCATGGAAGCTCAAGATGGAAGACATGCTTGTTGATCGAGACCTCTGGGAAACTATCAATGGAACTAAACCAGTTGCAATGTCACAAGTTGATTGGGATCTCAAGGATCGGAAGGCTAAGGGTCTCATAAGACTTAGTCTTGACAATTCTGTTATGTTAAATGTCCGTGAGGAGACTACTGCAAAATTAGTTTAGAAGAAGTTGGGAGATGTGTATCAAGCCAAATCCCTGGTTAACAAACTTTTTCTAAGAAAGAAGTTGTTTTCCCTTCAAATGCAGGATGGAGGATCCATTGTAGAATATATGAATTCTTTCAACATGTTGGTTGCACAATTGACATCCTTTGGTGTGAAGATGGAGGAGGAGGATCGTTGTATGACCTTGATTTGTTCTTTGCCGAACTCATGGGATCACCTTGTCATGGCTATTGGAAGCACCACATCCACATTCAAAATGGATGAAGTGGTTTCTTCACTATTATCTGAAGAGATGCGGAGAAAGTCTTCTGATGCAAGAAAAGAGGCTCTTGTAGTTTGTGGAAGACCTAAGGAGAAAGGGAAAAACAAGGATAAGAAAACTAAGAAGGGTAGATCCAAATCCTGTGGGAAATCCAAATATCCTAGAAAGTCCAAGGCTATCTGTTTGAACTATGGTAAATTTGGGCATTTCCAAAAGGAATGCAAAGAAGAAAAGAAAAAGAAGAAGAAGACTCCAGATTCAGATTCTGACAAGTCACAAGATGATGGTGATATTTTCATTGTAGCCCTATCAACCCATGCATCTGATGATGTGTGGCTGATTGACTCTGGTGTATCATTCCACATGACTTAACATCGAGACTAGTTCACTAAGTATGAGGAGTTCGATGGTGGAAAGGTGTACTTGGGTGACGACTCTCATTTGAAGATTGTTGGTCATGGAAGAGTATCTATCTGATTCCCTGATGGACAAGTGAAGGGGATCTATAGGGTTATGGACACAGCATAGAACCTGCTTTCTATAAGTATGTTGAATGATGTAGGTGTGCAGGTTGTCTTTTCAAAAGAAGGATGCAAGATGACTAGAGGAGCTATGCTGCTTGCTAAGGGTATTAGGAGAGGTACTCTATTTCAGCTAGAGGCATGCATTTCACAATGCAATAGTTCTTCTGACTCAAGGAAGAGGGCAACAATCACTTCATCCCCACCATCTGAATGAGCAGTGAAGAAATCTGTTGTTTCTAATTCTGATGGTTGTAATCATGCCTTGGAGGTTAAGCTTCCTGCTAAAAAGACAATGTTATGGCACAAGAGATTTGGCCACATTGGTGAGAAGGGTCTGCATACCCTAAAAAAAAAAATCTCATTGAGGGATTAGATGATTGTAATCTTGAGTTTGACATTTGCGAACATTGCATATATGGCAAACAAAACCATGTTTAGTTTTATTCAAGTTCTCATAAGTCTTCTGGTGTGTTGGACCTTGTTCATTCTGATGTATTTGGTCCTGTTAATGTTCTTTCATTATCAAAATCTGTATATTTTGTATCTTTCATAGATGACTATGGTAGAAGGACATGGATTTATTATCTCAGAAGCAAATCTAAAGTCTATAGTAAGTTTAAGGAGTTTAAGGCCTTTGCTGAAAATCAGACTGGTAAAAAGATTAAGTGTGAGAATTGACAACGGTGGTAAGTTCTATTCTACATAATTTGATAAATATTGCAAGGAACTTGGGATTGAAAGACATAAGACAACTCCATACACCCCACAAAAAAGGAGTTGCAGAGAGGATGAACAGGACACTGATGGAGAAGGCTAGGAGCATGCTTAGTGTAGCTGGCCTAGACCAAAAGTTTTGGGTTGAAGTTGTTACCACTGCTTTCTATCTTGTAAATAGATCTCCTACATCAGCTCTTGTTGGAAAGACACCCATGGAGGTGTGGTCTAGTAGAAAGCCTTCAATAAGGCATCTTCGTGTTTTTGGTTGTGAGGCCTATTCACATGTGCCTAGGGAGAAGTGGTCAAAATTGGAGAACAAGGCTATTAAGTGTATCTTCATTGGCTATGGTGTCAGTGTGAGAGGATACAAGCTTTGGGACCTTGTGGCTGAAAAGGTGTTGTATAGCAGAAGTGTCATCTTCAGAGAGCTTACACCTTCTTCCACTATTTTATAGCTAGAAGAAAAAGAAAAGAAAGAGGATGTTGTTAAGTTTCCTCCTACCCCTAAGAAGACTAAACAGAAAGACAATGTTTGACTTGATGATGAGGAGAGCTCTTATAGCTCTGAAAGCTCAGATGAAGAAGCTAAACCTCAACCTTAGCTCTTGAGGAGGTCTACACGGATAAGAAAGTAACCTGAAAGGTTTGGTTATACATTGCTTGATTCTAGTTGTGCTTTTGCTTTGCTTACTAATAGTGATGAACCTAGAACTGTATCAGAGGCTATGGACATGAAAGATGTAGGTTCCTGGAAGGAGGTCATGGAGGATGAAATGGCTTCTTTGGAAAAGAATCAAACTTGGGACTTGGTGCCTTTGCCTCCTAGATGGAAACCTATTGGATGCAAATGGGTGTTCAAGAAGAAATTTGTGTAGATGGCAGTGTTGAGAAGTAAAAGGCCAAATTGGTTGCAACGGGGTATTCACAAGTGAAGGGTATAGATTATGGTGAAATCTTCTCTCACATTGCAAAGCTGACATCCACTCGATTCTTGTTGTCTCTTACAGTAGCTTATTAATTAAAGGTAGAACAGATGGATGTGAAGACAACTTTCCTTCATGGTGATTTGGAGGAAGAAATCTACATGTCACAGCCAGAGCATTACATGGTGAAAGGTAAAGAAAATTTGGTTTGCAAGCTTAAGAAGTCTTTGTATCATTTGAAATAGTCCCGTAGGAAATGGTACTTGAAGTTTGATGCCTTTGTTTTGTCTATTGGTTTTGTGAGATCAAAATTGGATCACTGTGTGTATTATAAGTTTGATGGTGATCGTATTCTCATTGTTGCACTATATGTTGATGATATGTTCCTCATTGAGAAGGGTAAGAATATGATTTCTGATTTCAAATCTCAGTTGTCAACACAGTTTGAAATGAAAGATTTAGGGGTAACAAAGTACATTCTAGGAATGGAAATTAGAAGAGACAGAACCAACAGAAAACTTTGGTTAAGCTAGAGTAAGTATGTGAAGAATGTGTTGGATAGGTTCAGCATGGCAGATTGTAGATCATTGTGTGTTCCTATTTCTTTGGAGACAAAGTTGTGTGTTGAGGATTGTCCAAAATCTCCTAGTGAGGTGGAGGACATGAGCAGAGTACCTTATGCTAGTGTTGTTGGTAGTTTGATGTATGCTATGGTTTGCACAAGACCAGACATTGCCCAAGCAGTGGGAGTCCTTAATCGATTTATGGCTAATCCTAGACAGGTTCATTGGGATGCAGTTAAGCGAGTGTTCAGATATTTGAGGGGTACTTTTGAGTATTCCATATGCTATCTTTGTAATGTTACAAGACCTCCGCATTTTGTTGATATTCGTAGATTTGTGGATTCAGATTGGGCAGGTGACATTGACAGCAGGAGATCCACCAGTGCTTATTTATTTACACTATTTGGTGGTGCTATTAGTTTGATGAGTAAGAGACAACCTGTGGTTTCTTGTTCCACAATAGAAGCTGAGTATATGGTAGCAACTCATGCTTGTAAGGAAGCCATTTGGCTTAAGAGATTGTGTTTAGATATTGGTGTTGATGCAGGTCAGATCACGATCAGTTGTGACAGTCAAAGTGTAATTTGCCTTACGAAGAATCCAACTTTCCATGCTAGAACAAAGCATATTGATATTCAGTTTCATTTCATGCGAGACATGGTTGAGGATGGAAAGGTAATTTTGGAGAAGGTAGATACTTTGAAGAATGTTGCAGATGCATTGACGAAACCAGTGGGCATAGAGAAGTTCAGATGGTGTTTAGAGTCTATCGGCCTCTCGGCCTATAGTAGTTAAATCTTTTTATTCTGTTGGCTCTTATAAGGTGTTCGACAAGTGGGAGAATGTTGGGAATTAAGGTGTCTCAACCTTGGTAATTCCTTGCATTATTTATGATTTTATTTATTAATTCATTTCCTATGTTGCAAATTAATTGTAAATTCCATATTGTCATTTTGTGGGATGTGGCACGGTGATGTGTCATCCTACATGGGAGATGACAACTTGTAATTTTGTCCTCACATGAGGAGATAGGCATCCCACTTTGTGGTTGGAACATTTTGCCATGTGTCAGCATCTTTCATGTTGTGTAAGGGAATGTTTGACCGAAATGGTTATGAGGGATTCCTATGACGAAGTTATGACATATAAGAGTGAGAAATAGAAGCTTGTAAGATAGGTAAAGACACGTGTCATGAGGCATCTTTGAAAAAGGCATATTTGGGCACCCCAAGGTGGACTATAAGTTGTAACCGCTATGACAGATTCTATGACAGTCGTAAGTGTCGTAAGAGCATCTGTCATAGCCCATTTTTGAAATAGGTGACCTCTTTAGGATGGGAGCTATGGACAAGTGTTAGACACATTCTACAATGTTGACCATGTGTCCTTAGGCATGGGTTTTCGGCCATGAGGCCAAGTTGGATGCCCATTCCAAGATAGGACCAATTTTGCCTTGTATATTCTATATAAACAGGGGCTTGGGGGAGGAGATGTAGTATGTGATTTATAGGTACTGTTACTCTCCTGGATTGACTCTAGATATGAGTGTCGAAGACCATTGAAGCTTGCATTGCAAGTGTATTGTAAACAACATTTAGTTTTGATAATACATTGTGTAGGTTTCTGAGTGTGGGGTTTTTCACCCGATAAGGGTTTTCCCCACGTTATATATTTGTCTCTCTTCTTGTCTTCTTTCTGGTTCATTTGTATTGCTGCGATATCTCTGTTAGATTTTCAATGTTTCTATAGTTGTAAGGATTAGATTGAATGTGCATAGCCCTCTCCTCATTAGATTATTGTAGGAAGCGGTTTCTGCACACCTAGCTTCCTTTCAGTAGCGCCATTTTACGGTAGAGAAGCACCATTTCCATGATTTCTAATGCTATTTGCATTTTCTGTAGCACCTTTTTCTCTACTATTTTTGGACAGAATTTGTGTTTGTAGGGTTGTTTGTATTCAGATTTTATTGGCTTTTATTCATCTTTTCACATGCTTGTAGGTCTAACAATCTATGTTTTGCAGGTTTTGATTCTAGGGATTTAGATTCATGCTAGGGTTTTGATATTAGGTTGCATACTAGTTTGATTTGCATTTACATCTAGGTTTTTACAGATTTTTTTTAACCTGATAGGGTTTTAAATCATCTAGGGTTCCATTTTCAATCAATTAGAAGGTTTTTTAGGTTCCTGACAACCTATTTTAAGGATTGCATCTTTTTTTTTTTCAATTCAGTGCTATCCAAACATAGACCGACATCATTTCAAACCTCTGTGAATAGGTAAAATGGGTGAATCTCTATTTTAGCACCATTTCCTGCGTTTGTGGCACTATTTTTTGCTTTTGTGGCACCATTTATACTTTCTATAGCGCCATCTTCATATTATGTAATGCCATTTTAATTCTAGCACCATTTATATATTTTGTAGCACTATGTTCCTCATAGCAGGTAAAGTTTTTTCTGTAGCACCATTTTCTTTTTCTGTAGCACTATTTTATGTTTTTCTGGCTCCTTTTCATTTTGTTTTAGCACTATTTTTCTGTACTAATTTTTTAGACTATATAGGTGGCTAGTTGAATTCTGTAAGACAAAAGAACGTATGTCAAAGAATCAAATCCAAAACTACTAACAATTTGCTGCAGGGTTTTTGTTAAATTAGGCACACTTTGTTTTGGGATTTAAAATGAACATTTGTGTGTTTAGTTAGGAAAACATTTGGATTTGGGTTTTAAAAAGAACCATTACTTGATCTTAGGAACATTTGGATTTGGACTTAAAAAGAACATTAGCATGTGTTTGCCATGTTTGGTGCACTTGCACACTTTGTGTTACCCAAGGGTTAGAATCTAAGTAAACTCTCCCCTCGCCTTGCAAAATGATCTTGGGTGTAAGAGAAATGGTTCTATTCTCTTCTTTTTCTAGGATGTGGGCCTGCCCTTGAGACACATCCATACGAAGAACTCATTGGCAACCCCAAGCGGTACTTTCATCTAGTCTGCTATATGCAAATTTGGATAAGGCGAAACCCAAGTCCAAATTGGTATTAGTGTATACCATTCAATGCTAGCTCGAAAGGAAGTAGTACCTTTTGGTATATGAGACTCCTAGTAGAGTTAGTTAGAACCTTAAGTGGTTTGTCAGATGCTCGTATTGTGCCAATTCCCCAAATGTTCCCCCACTATGAACCATTGTTTTAGTAGCCCAAATCTCTCTATTTGTTGATGCAGAAGGGTAACCTTTGAAGCCACCCCAATTCTTGTGGTTCTTAGCTGAGATAGCAGGGACAATCCTAGGGTTTGGTGGGGGGATGAGCCTTGGGAAACCTGGAACTTGGTATGCTTGAGAAGTGAGTGCCATGGAGGGGAGTCAGTGCTACCAAGATCTTGGAGCTATCTGCTCTGAATAAGTGCAAATAGGGGATTCAACAAATATTGTCCTTGCCTTCGCCTTAGGTTGTGCTTGTTTTCAAAATTTTCAAAAACATAAAAACATTACATTGAAAGAAATTTTCCATTCTATGAAGTGTTTGCTCTGTGTTTGTTGCCAAGAGGCATTTTTCATTCTCAAAACCTTAGGGAAAACATTTGACCCTTAGAAAAGCCAAAAAGCCAAAAACCTTAGAAAATCCAAAAAAAATCAAAAACCTTAGAAAATCCAAAAAAATCAAAAACCTTAGAAAATCCCAAAGATATTTTAAGACCTTGTCCCATCCATCCTTTCATTTCATCCTTTCAATCCATTCATCCATCTCATCTTGACCTTAGAGAAAGATATTTTGATTTATTGAACCCTCTATCCTTAACCATTCCATTCCCAAAAATCATTTTTCACTCACACTTATCCAAATTACCTATTAGCCATTCCCACATTTTATCCTACCAATCCATCAACCTTGGATCAAACTTGTGTGCAAAATATTTAATCTAGATCTCATCCTACCCTAGTTTGTAAGGTACTCAAAGATTAGCTACCTTTTGGTACCCTTATAAACTTTATCCATCATAATCCCTATTTAATTTGGAGATCATTAGTCTATGTAAAATATTATCCTATCCTTTGCCTTGAGGTCATTAGTCTACCTTGAGTAGAAGGAATCATCCTTGAAACAAAAACCTAACAGATCTAGATTTTATCCAAGCTCACCCTTTTAGTCCTAAATCATTTTCCAACATTCAACACCATATCTTTAGCCAACTCCATCCACTTCATTATTAAACATTGTTCTCCTTTAGGTCCAACTAATTACAAATTGATCTCTAAGTTCTTTCTTCCCAAAACATCAAATCCATTTTCATCTCATAATCAAACACACCCCAACATTATTGCATGCCCTTGACAAGGTTACAAGTTAGAAAACTTCAAGAAATGGGATCTTTTGATAGTGGAATCCCTCATGTCAACCAAAACACTATTGGAGTCAAAATTGGAATGCAACCAACTAATGACAACAATACCCCCCATGACAACATAGTTCAATCTCCACATTCACCCAACACAATGCATGTACCTGATCAAGAGGTTGAAAATTTCCTACAAGACACTGTGACTATGGATTTACTGGATAGAGTTCTTAAGTCAGATCCCGCTAGGTTTATGGATCACCTTATTTGACTTGGAGACACTGCACCATATATCCAATGACTAGTTCAAAGTAATTCCACTCCACAACAACCTCTCACAATCGAAATGGTACCAAAAATAGTGGAAAAGGAAAAAGAACCTAAGAAGAAGCACTATTCTCTTGAGGAAATATGTCCTTATCCTTTTGACAAGAATCTATATATGCCATCTTTCCCTAAACATTTTGAAACACCGAAATTTGACAAATATAAGGGAAAGGGAGACCCTTGCGATCACTTGTGGGAATTCTACTTCGCTTGCCTTGAAGTTGCTCAAGAAGACACTTACTTAATGAGACTTTTTTCCCAAAAGCCTTAGTGGACAAGCCACTAAATGCTTTACATATCTTCCCTCCAACAACAAATCATTTGAAGAACTTGTGGACAAATTCATAACTCATTTCTCCTACAATTGTGAACATGAAATCTCCATGACAGATCTTTGCAATACTAAACAAAAGAATGGGGAACCATTTACAATTTTTTTACAAAGATGGAGAGCTTTGGTAGGCAAGTTGCCATGGAAAATTCCTAAAAAACAATTTGTGACCATGTTTGTCAGCAATTTGAATCCTGAATTAGCATTTCACTTGTAAGTGTTTTGTGCCTCAACTTTTGAAGAAGTCATTGAAAAGGGAATAACTATTGAAAGAGCCTTTGTCGTTAAAGGATCGATAAAACTGTATGACAGCAACAAGAACATTTACAACAATAACAATAATACCACAAACAACAACAATAATGCTCAAACAAGTGATAAGCTACGCTTTTGGAACAAAAATAAGAAATCCCTTAATGATGGAGTAAATGATACAAAAGCTGTCCAAAGTATCCAAAATAATCCCCCATTGAACATCTCAAGCAACAATGTGAGCATACCTAAGGGGCCTCCAAGACAATAAAATAACCCTAGAAGAAGATTTACTCCTTTGGGAGAACCCATTGCGGATATCTTGGATAGATGTGCGAAAGGAAATTTATTGCAACTTCCACCCATTTGACCATACGATGAAAGTTAATTTAAGCTTGTGTGGTTTGATGAGAATGCATTTTGTGAATACCACCATGTTAAGGGACATCCAACATCAGATTACATGAGATTAAAGCATCGCATACAAAATCTCATAGAAGCAGGCAAGGTCACTCTTCAAGACTCTTCAAATCCATCTCCAAACGCAAACTTGGGAGCATACAAGGACCCTCTCCCTAACCATAACAAAGGAAAAGCATCTTCATCAGCTAATCAAACATACCACATTGTTTCTCCACCAAAATCCTTTGATTCCATTGTTGGCTGAATAGAAGAATACTTTAGCCATGTCAACACTATTACAATCCGAGTCAAACCCCAAACTCCTGATTGTGCTGTCACAACCTGACGTGGTCGTGTAACCATTCGTGGTGCCACTTCCACTAGTCAACCATGTGTAGCTAATCAACCTTCATCATCCACACCTTCCAATTTACTCACATATAAATACAACCTCCTAGATCATCTAGGAAAGACACCTGCTCAAATAACAATTCTTGAGCTCCTTCGTATCTCGCCACTTCATAAAGAAATCTTGGATAAGGCCTTGATGGAAACACAAGTCCCTACTAATTTAAATGTGAAACAATTCCAAGCTATGGTAGCCCTTCTTGCAGAACCTCATCGTCTCACCTTTTCAGAAAAAGATCTTTCCATAGACGATGTATCTCATAACGAAGCATTACACATCAAAGTCCTAGTCCATAAACACATCATAAAAAGGGTTTTAATAGATGGTGGCTCCGGCCTAAATCTATGCACTCTAAAATTATTAAAACACTTGGGATATTCTGATATGGTCATAAATGCGAATGAATGCATCACTATCAAAGGTTATGATGACATAGAAAGATTGTTTGCAAGGACTATCAAACTCCCTATTCAAGTAGGATCAAAAATTTTAGAGACAAAGTGCCAAGTCCTTGACCTTGAACTTCCTTATAACATTCTTATTGGTTAGCCATGGATTCATGCTATGCAAGCCATCCCTTCCACTTTCCATCATTGCCTAAAGTTCCCACACAATAACACTGAGATTACTATCTATGTTGATCCATGCCCCTTTCAATACTATAGATTTTTGGAAGGACATGATTGTACTTTCTATCCCTACAAGAATCCTATCACAACACCTTCCAAGACCTGATCATCTTCCACCTAGATTGATCTTATTGATTTTCCATTAACATCACAATCCACCCCTCATCTTGAGATCAAGATCAAGGCAAGTGACAAGGAATGCAGTGAATATGACTTACATGGTGTTTTCTTTTGTGTCAGACTTCTACCACCATCTCCTAAGACATATGGAACTCCTAAGGGAAATGGAGTCTCTACTGTAGTCATCAATTGCAAACCAACACCAATCTTTGAAAAGAAACATCTCATGGAGCAGGATGTCTTAGAAGGTGTATCCTCGTGGCTGTACAAAGATGAAGAAGATTAAGAACTCCTGACTTTTCCATTAGAAATTTATGGTAAAGGCTCCCGAATACTTGAGAAAATGGGATACAAGGGACAAGGGGGCATCGACTTGCATAAAATAGGGATCATTGAACCAATTCAAGCCAAGGGACATTTTTATTGCCAAGGGTTAGGGTATGGAATATTAGAATTGCCACCTTCAGAATGTGAGTGTACTTTTGCGGAGGATGCCAAGGTCTTCCTAGTAATCAATGACAACGATGAAGAGTATCGTTCTAACTCCTTCTCTGACTTCACCAAACTTTTTGAATCCTCCATTTGTACCATCTTCACATTATTCTCCATGCCATCCACAACTGATGACCTGTCTTTAGTCTATCCACAACTTGTCGATTGGGATCAAATGACACCACCTATCCTGGATGTTGTACAAAATGATGAAGCTCTTGCTAAATTCATGGGAGTAAGAAACCATATTCCTTTGGGAGATCATAAAGTAGGATATATCATGGAACTCAACACTGCTGCTTACTTTAGCGATACCACCCAATCTCTTAGTCACAAGATGATGAATATAAAAATAAAAATGACATCCCCTGGTGAAAACCACTTTGTGGCACTTTTGGATGATAAAAAAGTAAAAATAAAGGATGTATCCTCTTGTGAAAACCTCTCTGAAGTGCCAGAGGATGAGAGATTGGACCTCCCTAATGTACCTAAATTTTATCAAGAAAGATCTCCTATTTTGGTAGAATAGTTGAAGGAAATGAATCTTGGAATAGAAAGTGAGCTTAGGATCACATATCAAGCTGAATCATTGACACCAACAGAGCAAGAAGCCTTCCTAAATTTCTTCAAATAAAGAAACATCAACTTTGCATGGACTTACGCTGATATGCCTGGGTTGGATCCTACTCTTGTAGTTCATCACCTTGTAGTATATCCCGATGCAAAACCAGTAAGATAGAAATTGAGAAAGATACATCCACAAATAGCATTACTTATCAAAGAAGAACTGAAGAAACTCCTAGATGTGGGATTTATTCGACCGATAGATTATCCTCAATGGGTCTCAAACTTGGTACTAGTGAAAAAAGTGACTGGGGGCATCTGTTGTTGTACTAATTTTTGAGATCTTAATAAGGCTTGTCCTAAGGATGATTTCCCTCTTCCTAACATCAACATTATCGTAGATCTCACTACTGGACATGAAATGCTATCCCTCATGGACAGATTTTCAAGATATAATCAAATTAGGATAGCTGAGGAAGACCAACATAAGACATCATTCATAGCACCAAGGTGAACTTATTGTTGGGTTGTGATGCCTTTGAGACTGAAGAACGTAGGAGCAACATACCAAAGGGCAATGACAGTTATTTTTCATGACTACTTTCACAAGATAATGGAAGATTATGTAGATGACCTTTTGGGAAAAAAAAACAAGAGAAGAACATCTGGATGTGTTAGCAAAGATCTTTGATCAACTGGAAAAGTATAATGTACAACTCAATCCTAAAAAGTGTCTCTATGGGGTAACCTCCAGGAAGCTCCTAGGATACATAGTATCACAAAGAGGGATAGAAGTAGATCCAAATAAAGTCAAAGATATAATGGAGATGCCTCCTCCTTCAACACTTAAACAGCTCAGGAGTCTACAAGGTAAGTTGCAATCGATTCATCGATTCATAGCATAGCTTGCTGATAAGTGTTAGCCATTCCAACATCTGCTTAGAAAGAATACAACTTTTCAGTGGGATAATAATTGTCAGTTGGCCTTTGAACAATTGAAGAAATATCTTGCTAATCCACTAGTCCTCATGCCACCAAGACTACGACAACCGCTTCTCCTCTACATATCAGCAATAGAAACAACAATTGGAGCCTTATTGGCACAACATGACAGACAGGGAAAAGAGAGAGCCATTTACTACATCAGTTGCACATTGATAGCATATGAGCTTAATTATTCACAGATTGAGTGAGCATGTTTGGCAGTAGTCTTTTCAGCACAGAAGTTAGGACACGACATGCTTAATCACAAAACCAAGCTCATCGCAAAAATTGATCCATTGAAATATATGTTAAGCCAAGAAGCTCTCACTAGACAAACAACAAAATGGATAATGATCTTGAGTGAATTTGACATTGAGTACATAGAATGAAAAGCCATCAAAGGACAAGTTATTGCTGATCAACTAGCAGATGCTCCTATTCTAGTTGAACATCCTTTGCTATCTGAGTTTCCAGACGAATCCATACTAACAGTTGCATCGATAGAAAATACTTGGAAAATGTACTTTTGATGGATCTTATACTCATTGTGGCTCAGGGGCAGGTCTTCTATCCATCACACCTCAAGGAGACACAATCTCTAAGTCATACAAAATAACATTCCCCTATACCAACAATGTAGCTAAATATAAGGCCCTCATCACAGGACTCTGAATGACCATCAAATGGAAAATAGAGAAGTTGACAGTGTATGGTGATTCAGAATTGGTTATTCAATAGGTCAACAACAAGTACAAAACAAAGGATGATAAGCCCCCGCCGTATAAGAGAATGGTCGATGACTTCAAGGATTACTTCTGTATACACCTAAAATTGACATGACTCTACTTTAATAAATATTTTAAATATTTATTTCATCTTCACTTTCTTCCATCCATAAATAAATAAATTTGTTTATTTATTCGATTCATCTCCTCTCATTTAATTAAATAAATTACATTTAATTAATCAATTAAATTCATCTTCACCAACTTCATTCTTCTAAAATTAATTAAAACCCTAAGGAAACCTGGATTTGGTATGCGTGAGAAGTGAGTGCTGTGGAGGGGAGCTAGTGCTACCAGATCCTAGATCTACACGCTTTGAGTATGCACAGCGAGAGGATTCAACAAATATTGTCATATCTAGCCTAGGGTGTACTTGTTTTGAGTCAAAATAGTCCAAAAAAATAAAAAAAATATAAAAAAAAGATAAAAATCATGGAAAACTTCTATGTGTTTGCGGTGCTTTTGCCATAATTAAACATCAGAATATTCAGAAATGCCAATTTTTTCAAACCAAAAATAGAAAAATCCTGAAAATGTTCCAAAATTTTCTAAAATTCTGAGAAAACAAACTAAAAAACCAGAGTTGCGCATTTTCCACGACCTATGGTGCATCTGATTTGACTTCCAACACATCTAAACTTTGTTGTGGCGCATTCAAAACTTTACCAGTATTGCGCATTTGACCTGACTTCTGGCGCATTTACTTTCTGTTGTGGCGCATATACTTCTGTGCATCCAAACCAGAGAGTAAAACCATACCTTCCAAGAGAAAAATTTTCAACATTTTTCAAAACCATTTCAAATATGTTCAGTTTCAAAAAATCTGATTAAAATCTTGCAAAATCCACCATTTCTCCTTCTTTTTTGCACCATAGTTGCTTGTTTATCCAAAATCTCGCCAAATTCCTCCAAAATTCCAACAAGATTATAGCCAAGTTATTCTTGATCAAAATCAAACCTCAAACAAAACCTAGTGAGTCTCCAATATCAAGGGTTACTTATCCTTTCCTCTCAGAACTCCACTAGGGGGTTGTGCAAGACTAGTCAAACATCAAGTATACGGATTTCCAACATCCTTACTTTGACTATCGCTTACCCCACTTGTTTGACACCAAACAAATCTAAGAAGAACCTTGCTAAAACCTTGTCTCATTCTAACACCTTTCTCAAATCTTCCAAGCTCGTTCTATCCATCTTTTTTTGTCACCCTTGCATGGTCTTAACAAGATTACAAAAACAAAAACAGTTAGAAATGGCTGAGAAAAGTGTTCACGATAGTCACAAAAGTGACAAAGAAATCTCTATGGAGGAAATCCTTCAAATGCAGCATAATCCAAAATTTCAATGCCTATTAGAAAAAGTGCTTGCCCAAGACCCAACAAAATTCTTTTTACATCTAGCAAGTCTAGGAGTCAATCTCCCTAAGGGTTATGACATAGAAGCTCTCAAAGAAACTGATGAAGAGAGAATCCCTGAAGGAAGTAGACATGATGAAATACCCACGGACAAGAGCAAAGCAACAATTGACTCCTTGGATGCCCTAAGTCTAATGAACCAACAAATCCAAACCCTACAACAATAGTTCTCAGACATGAAAACAGGGGCATCTACCAAACATTACACCTTAGAGGATATTTCACCATATCATTTTGATAGGGCCTTGGTCATGATTCCTTTCCCCTCTAAATTTGAGGTGCCCAAATTTGACAAATATCGAGGAAAGGGTGACCCAAGGGATCACATTAGAAAATTCAATGTTGCTTTTCTCAAGGTCACACACAATGGCACTTACCTTATGCGACTCTTTCCACGAAGCTTAGGTGGACAAGCCATGGAGTGGTTCTCTAGACTGCCACCCGGTATTAAAACATTCAACGAACTAGTAGATAAATTTGTCACCCACTTCTCTTACAATATTGAGCATGACACCTCAATATTGGATCTTTGTAACACCAAACAGAAAGGAGGAGAATCTTTCACCGCCTTCTTACAGAGATGGAGACAATTGGCAAGCAAGTGCCCACACCAAATGCCTGAAACCTACAAACAGACCTAAGTTACCAAATCCAAATCCAATGTCCTACTTCTTTTAGCAAGGTCATTGAGATGGGCCTCATCATAGAAAAAGCTCTAATCGCAAAAGGTCAAATCAAGCTGTATAAAGACACTCCTAGTACCAACACCAACAATGACAAACCTAGATTCTGGACGAAAAATAAAAACATTGTGAATGACAGGGTAGTGGATGCCAAGAATGCGGTACCTAAGAAACCAATTTTCAACCTATCAACACCTCCCTCAAAACAAACCAAGAAATACTGAATCCAAGTTTACCAACTTTCGACCTAGGAGAAAGTTCACACCTTTGGATGAATCATTAGAAACTACCTTATGGAAGTTGATCACCAACAAGCCCATAACGATTCCCTCGGCACGAGAGTATGAACCAAAGGTCAAACCCCATTGGTGGAATGATAACGACTTCTATGAATACCACCAAAACAGGGGGCACAAGACAAATGATTGTATTGCGCTGAAGCATACAATCCAAGACTTTATAGAGGAAAACAAAATATCTGTTGATGGGCATACCTCCAATAGCGATCATCAAGCATTCAAGGATCCCCTTCCTAACTATGAACAAGGAGGACCTTCCAACAAAAACAACGGTGGCTCTAACAATGCAAATTACAGAAATGTCAGCTTTGACTATGTTGTTAACCATATCTCAGAAGGTGATTCACACATCAATGTGATCACTATCAACAAGGATCCAGATTACAATGTTACTACCCGCAGTAATAGAGTCACCCTTAGGGGAACCCCCACCACTCCATCTAGTCAATACAGTATCGTGGATCAGCTCCACAAAACAGCTGCGCACATCTCCATCTTGGAACTTCTATGTCTATCTCCATCTCATAGGTCCATACTTGACAAAGCCTTAGCGAAACCCTCCATTCCCATGAACCTTGCTAAAGAACAATTACAAACCATGGTCGGTCACATCACCTCACCGCACTCCCTATCATTTACTGAGAAGGATGATATGTCAATCACTCAATCCCATAACGCCTCCCTTTATATTGAAGCTTTCATACACAAGCACAAGATGAAAAGAGTCCTAATCAATGGAGGGGCTAGTTTGAATATTTGCACATTGAAGCTAATCCTTACATTGGGGTTTTTAGAGAAGGCTATAGATCCGAAAAGAAATATCACCATTAAAGCCTATGATGAGGAAGAAAGAACATCCAAAGGAATTGTTACCCTACCAATCAGAGTGGGCCCTGTAGTAAAAGATGTGGCTTGTCAAGTCCTCAACATGGAGCTAGCATACAACATTCTGCTTGGGCGACCATGGATACATGCTTTGAAAGCAGTACCTTCAACATACCATCAATGTATCAAGTTTCCACATGAATGTCAAGAGATCACCATCCAAGGTGACCCTAACCCCTATCAATACTGTAGCTCCATTCATCTAAAACCCGAAGTTGTGATCCCCAATAACCGTGCCTCCGCTTCTTCTTCATCTCATGTTGACCCGGCTACACTTGCTTCCGCTTCAGGAGTATCTCAACCTAAACTCCAACTCAAAGATAAGGGCTTGGGTGAGTACACAATCTCCAAATCCCTCTATTTGGCACAACTACCTCTATCTCCTAGATCTTACAGGAGACCTATCCTAAAAACACCCAAAGCAGAGAGAACCACCAAAGGACCATTTATGAAATAGGGAAGCCTAGAAGATGAAAGTGATGAAAAGGATATCCTATAGTGGCTATACAAAGATGAAGGTAGTTCCTCAATGCAACATGACCATCACACTATACCAACAGAACAATATGGTCAAGGATTTCAAATGCTACAGAGAATGGGGTATGAAGGACACGGTCCACTCGGTTCAAGAAAGGATGGCATCACTAAACCTATCTAACCCCATACCTTAATAGTCCAAGACACTACAGGGCTAGGATACACTAGAGAACCAAGAAACAATAGAGCAAACAAGAATAAAGGCAAACAACCAGAAGCATCTACTAGTAATTTGGTTGAACAAATTTAACGAATGCAACTAGGGAGTGAAACAGATTCTAATGAGTACGAATGGGATAGTCTCTTTGAGATGTCTTGTGTTGAAAAAGATATTGATGTTGTCCACAAGTATGACCCAACCCCTGCAAATGAGAGACAAGGTCCAAGGCATAGACCACTAGAGTTCATTCCACATAATAACAATAGTGAAACACATGAGGAAAGAATGATACCTCCCTTGACAAATCCACTAATACAGAGTACCATCATAGACTTTGTCCATGCTTTCAATAACTCTGTCCTAACCATCAACACCATTAAACCAGACCAACCTAATGATCCCTTACCTTTGGTGCACCCTGAACTTATCGATTGGGACCTAGAAGGTACTACCCCTGAGCTTGATACCTTTGAAAATGATGAAGCCATTATAGACTATCTTGAGCTTAGAGATCATATACCCATAGGGGATCACAGAGCTAGCTACGCTATTGAACTCAACGAGAAGGCCTACTTTGGAGAGAGTGCCAAGCCTTTCAGTCATAAAAATATCAAGATAAAAGAACGATCTAACGATCAAAACCACTCCGCGGCAGTGTTAGATCATCAAAATAGTAAAAATAAAGACATATCCAACGGTGAAAACCTCTCTGAGGTGCCGAAGGATGGAAGGCTTGACCCTCTACCCAATCTTACACATCAGGAGAGATCGTCAATCTTGATAGAAACAACAGAAGCAATCAATGTCAACACAGGTGATAATCCTAGAATGGTCCACATGGCAAAGGCTCTAACAGAACAAGGAAAACTAGCATTCATGGATTTCTTCAAGAGAAAACAAATCAACTTTGCGTGGACATACGCTGACATGCCAGGGCTAGATCTGAATCTCATCATGCATCATCTGTCTTTAGCTCTAGGAGCTAAACTGGTCAAACAAAAACTTAGAAAGATGCATCCACATGTAGCCCTCATGGTAAAAGAGGAACTAAAGAAGTTGTTAGATGTTGGATTTATTAGGCCTATAACTATCCTGAATGGGTTTCGAATATAGTACCAGTGGCTCAACTAGATGGTAGGGTTAAAATATGCAATGACTTCAGGGACCTGAAAAAAGCTTGTCCCAAAGATGACTTCCCCCTACCCAACATAGACATGATTGTAGATCTTACGGCAGGACACACTATGCTGTCACTCATGGATGGTTTCTCATGATACAACTAGATAAAGATTGCAACCGAGGACCAACACAAAACTACTTTCACATGTCATTGGTGTGTCATGCCATTTGGTATGAAAAATGCTGGGGCAACATATCAGAGAGCCATGACTACAATCTTCCATGAAATGATGCACACTGTAATGGAAGACTACATTGATGACATTCTGGCGAAATCACTTACAAGAGAAGGACATCTAGCAGTACTAGACAAGATCTTCAATAGGTTGGAACAGTTTAATGTGCGCCTCAATCCCAAGAAGTGTGTGTTCGGAGTTACATCAGGAAAATTATTGGGCTACATAGTGTCTGCAAATGGTATTGAAGTTGATCCAGCTAAGGTGAAGGTCATAATGGAGATGCCACCTCCTAAGAATCTGACTCAGCTAAGATCCCTATAAGGAAAACTACAATCTATTAGAAGGTTCATTTCTCAGTTGGCAGAAAAGTGCCACCCATTTTCTCACCTTCTACACAAGAATGTCCCCTTCAAATGGAATGAGTCATGTGAATAGGCCTTTCAGCAACTAAAGGAATATCTGATGAAACCACCAGTATTGATGCCACCAATTCAAGGTAAACCTCTACTACTATATATCTCATCTACACCAATAGCTCTGGGAGCTCTCCTTGCACAACAAAACTATGATGGGAAAGAACAGGCAATCTATTATATCAGTCAAACACTTGTTGGGTATGAACTGCAATACACGCCCATCGAAAGAGCATGTCTAGCTGTAGTCTTCGCCTCACAAAAATAGAGACATTACATGCTGTCACACTCTATTAAACTGATAGCTAAGATCGATCCACTAAAATACTTGCTCAACAAGGCAACCTTAACAGGTAGATTGTCCAAATGGGTCATGCTTCTCAACGAGTTTGATATTGAATATGTGGATAGGAAAGAAATAAAAGGACAAGTGCTTGCAGATCAATTGGCAGATGCACCTCTAATAGATGGCAACCCTCTGAGCTTTGAATTTCCAGATGAATCTCTCTTCCACATTAATATAGCAACCTGGAAAATGTACTTCGATGGCTCATACACCTAGCATGGATCGGGGGCAAGTATCTTATTGATCACACCTGGTGGAGACACTATTCCTAAATCATACAGATTAATGTTCCCTTGCACTAACAACATGGCAGAGTATGAAGCCCTGGTCATCGGTGTCAAGCTAGCAATTGAGTGGAATATCAAAGAACTTCAAGTCTATGGAGACTCACAGCTGGTCATAAATCAATTGAATGACAAATACCAAACAAAAGATGAGAAATTGATCCTTTACAAATGGATGGTAGATGACTTCAAAGAAGATTTCATCAAAATATCTTTTGAACAGATACCAAGGATTGAGAACAAAGCTGCAAATGCAATGGCCATGATCGCATCTCTCCTTGACATTCCAGATAATCAAGCACAATACGAGTTCTTTATATAGCCAGTGTCCTGCCATGAATATGACACCCCTGAGTCCCATATCATTTGCCACATTGTTGGAGCTGATTCCCCACTCTATGGAAAAATATTTGCCTATCTTAAAGAGAATACCCTCCCGCCCAATCTCTCTAGTAACCAAAAATGAATCTTCATCTGTCAAGCATCTCGGTATGCCATTGTCGCCAATACCCTATATCGCAGAGGTCTCGATGGTACTCTCCTTAGGTGTCTCAATAGTGAGGAATATCAAAATGCCCTGAGCAAAATACACGACGGTATATGTAGGACCCACTCTAATGGCCCTACCCTAGCCAAGAAACTCATACGCATGGGATACTACTGGCCAACTATGGAACAAGATTCCTATCATTTTGTAAAGAAGTGTAAGAAGTGCCAAATCCATGGGAACCTGATACATGCACCAGCACAGGAGCTACAACCATTAACAACTCCTTGGCCTTTCTGTCAATGGGGACTCAACTTAGTGGGCAAGATTCACCCTCCCTTGTCCAGCGGCCATAAATTCATAATCACTACCACAAAATACTTTATGAAGTGGATTGAAGCCGTTCCCTTAGCCAATATCATAGTCAAGCAGATTCCCTCTTTTATCCTAAACTATATCATTTGTCAGTATGGTGTCCCTTCATCCATTATCATGGATAACGGATGACCCTTCAAAAAGCAAGATGTCAGGGAATGATGTGACAAATTCCATATCCAGCACCACTTTTCAACCCCCTACTACCCACAAGGTAATGGCCAAGCTGAGGCATCAAATAAAACCATTCTAAAAATCCTAAAGAAGACTGTCAATGATGCTGGCCGTGATTGGCATGTCCAACTAAATCCCGCGTTGTGGGCCTACCGCACAAGCATCCACACACCCACAGGTGCAACACCATACTCCCTAGTTTATGGATCTGAAGCAATCTTGCCCATTGAAGTCGAGATCCCATCCTTGCGTGTTTCACTAAAAGGCCTCATATCAGATTAGGAATACAGAGTGATAAGACTCCAAGAGTTAGAACTGCTCAAAGAGAGAAGGCAACAGGCCTTTAACCATCTAAAAGCATATCAGCAGTGCATGTCCAGAAGCTACAATCATAGAGTAAAGTCCTGAGTATTCCAAGTTGGTGACTTAGTCCTAAGGGAAAATCCTAGAAATCAGCAAGACCAAGTAAAGAAAGGAAGGTTTGATTCCAACTAGTTAGGTCCCTATGTCGTCATTGTAGCTTATGGATTAAGGGCATATCAACTGGACACATCTAAAGGTGAATTGCTCGATGATCCTATCAATAGCATGCACCTCCACAAGTTCTATACCTAAAAACCCCAATGTAAGGGAGTCCTAAAAAAATCCAAAAATTTTGAAAAAGTGATAAAAAATAGAACAAAAAAATCATCCTATGGTGAAAACCTGACAAACAGGGGCCTAGGATAGGTACCATGATGAAAACCTGGCAAACATGCATCATGTGTACTTTTAGCTTCCGTGTAAATAAAAGCAAGTGGTGAAAACCTGGTATATAGGCGCTATCTACGACAAACCACTTCCTCCGTCTGTTGCGACTCCATGTCTCTTATGTCTATCATATCGTTCACCTTGAACCAGTCCTTTGAACCATTGTCAAACTAGGTCACCTCTGAGTTATCATGTAGGCAAGGCCATTCTCAATGCGCCCCTGAGGCTCCACTATCCCATCCATCCCATGTCTAGTCCTTCTATCTATCTGAGTCCGCACCACTTTCTAATCACCTAGGTCTTAGGTCCATCAGGGTTTACCCTGAACTACATTGCCTCTACATCGTCACATAGGCAAGGCCATTTAGTGATGAGCCCTCAAGGCACTAGGTCAGTCCCTTAGGGTCCATCTCTCCATGTTTGTTGTCGTCTCACCCATAATAAGTTGATCCTTGTCTAAACTAGGGGCAACTCCTCAACCTAGTTGCGGATTTGGATTCTTGAATGCCACTATTCTAAGAGGATACCAATAAAGGATTGTGATACTTTCACTAGACAAGCAAGAGTAGCAAAGCAAGCTACCCAAGACAAAGTTCTCAGCACATAACATCAACCTATCTAGAGCAAAAACAGAGCAGCGTCCCCATACCAAAATACTTCAAACAATTCTATCTTAATTATGGCAAAGGACACATCTAATGCAAGAATGTTTTGTCAATAGGTTAACTTACAAGGTCTTGAATTTTTGTCATTATGCCTTCCTATGCTACTCAAGGATGCCAAAAGCTAGAGATGCTATGACGGGGACATAATTTTTCTTTGTCTGCTGCTTGTGGATTAAACTTTAGTAATGTGATGACTTTTGTCTAACGACATGATCAACAAAAGATCATCAAGGACTTCGAGTCTGAACATGAAAAGGGGCAATCCTTGTCTGTTGAAACGTAAAATACTCAGGTCATCTAGATTCAAGTTTGACTAGATGCTTGTATCAACTTGCTATATCAAAATCCATGTAAGGAATACTTGGGTCATCTTGGTCTAAATATGCCTAGATGCTTGTATTTTCTTACCACATTTCAAAAAGTGAAAAATACCCAAAAAGTGCCCAATGATGAAAGCAAAAAGCCTTGCAATCCCAAGATGACAATCCACATCCATATCCATATCCAATCTCATGTCCAAAAATCCACATCACCCATGCAATAAGAAAATCTTGCAGTATATCAAATGAAAGTTAGTATTTCTCCATGTCTTCTCTTCTGCCTATCTATTTCATCACTATGTCGATTGAGTACACTTGGACATATCAAAAACATAGCATAGATAGCATATCATATCACATCAGATAGTCATTTACATGATTACATCATTTGCATACATAATAAAGTGCATTAGGTCATCCACATACATTTGCATCCATATATCATAACAAAATCAAAAACATAGACAAATCCATCTAGAACTACATAATCATATCCGTACACATCTTATATTTGCATAATCAAAATTATCCTAACATCCATCTAGTATGCATAACATATGCAAAGCATCATAAGATCAATTACATCCATAACATATAAACATAGAACACATTGCATGTTGAACATCAGTAACCTGCATCATCATAGGTAAACATCAAACACATGTCCAAATGTACAACATATCAAAAATCTCTGTCCAAATCTCTCAGAGTCATGTCATAAATGTAACAAATGGTGATACATGTCTCAGGACAAAATTAGTACATATATCGGCTATCTCAGCCATCCATAAAAAATGTGCTACAATACGATCAAAACTGGTACAAATATCTAGGTCTAACTAACCCTGCTGTCGTGCAATACTGCTCCCTGCACTGGCCTCTCCTCTATCCCCCTTCCTACTGTGGGCCCCTCATTGAGCCTACAGATCAAGAACCACCTACTCTTTGGGATGCCTCTGACTAGCTCCTGAAGCTAGGGGCATGATGCTCTACTGACACCGCTCCATGGTATAACCCCCTGTAATACTACGCCTGCGACTGAGCTCTAGTAAGCTCACTCTACACTTGGGCCACCTGTGCCTGTGCCTACTGCACCTATGAAACCAAAAAGCTAGATGTCCCATCTGTGCCCATGGCCATGATGGCTACATCTCTCTTTGCCCTCATAGCCCGCATGCTAGCTAAGGCTACATCTCTCTCTCTAGTCAACTCTGATATCTGAGTCACATTTGACTCTCTCTATGACTCTACTGCTCTCAAATGAGCCCTTAGATACCTAATCTAACTCTATAATGCCACCATGGCCTACTATTGCAAGTCAGGCTACGGAGCTGGACCTGCCTCTCCCTATCCTGGTGCCACCTTCTATGCCAGCACCTACCTTGCCCATGCCTATTTCTGCACCACCTGCTGGGGTGACGGCATCTGTCTCTAAGGCACCACTGGCTGAACTGGCACTTGTGCCTGTGCCTATACATGTCTTGCAACCTGTGGCTACACAACTACCTATTGGCCCGATGCTCCTTCTCTAGACCTCCGCCTCTGCCTCGTCTACCACCACCTCCTCCATCTCCTCCTCCTCCTCCACCTCCTCCTCCATCTCCTCCTCTCCTCCTCTATCCTCCCCTCCTCCTACTAGCTGCACCCTCCTCATCTAAATCCTCCTCATCAATACAAGGAGCCAACTATCCTAGTCTTGAGTATCTGGGAAAGGGATGGGCAGCAAACCACTCCTCATAATCTGGCGTCATGCCAACATCCACTATCTCCCTCCGCATAGGCCAAGTTGCATAGGGGATCTACTAAAACTCTACCAAGGCCTCCTCATAAGATGCCATAGGACCCCACCTATACCTCTCTGCATGCATCCTCACAAAATGGGCCTGTCCCTATGGTCTACCCTGGACTCTACCAAACTGCCTCTGGACCCTGCTAACAATCTGTTGCTCCAAAATAAACCTGGTCCTGCCAATGAGCCATCTCATCTAGAAACAATAAGGAAGCTCATCTGCCTCGTCATCCCATACCTCACAATCTAGATAAGGGCGCCAAATAACTGCATCCAAACCATCAAATGCGTGTCTCCAGTACTCAAGCTTCCCCAGCCTGTGCTGGGAAATCACACCTACATAGCTGTAACTATAGGGCTCACCCCTCTTCCTATGAAATAAACATATCAGTCGTGTGATAGCACTGGCTCCCACAACCAAAACTGTAAGAGAGACATGCCTGCTGATAAACTAGATCCTCTATGGTACACTACCTGATGCATATCTCTGTATAGGTGTGCCAGCATGCACACATCCCATGCATACCTAGTCTCATCCGTGATCATACTCTCTTACACCCTCCCCCAGCCGATCGGGAAGCCGTGTGAACTCCTATCGGGGCATACTATGCCATGGATCAATCCTGCCACTATGCCTAGGAAGTAGTCATAGCAGTCATGTATATCCTGCCAAGGAATCAATTGCTCCACCAGCCTGGGGTCGTTGAATACCCATCTGCACTCAGCCAAACCAGCATCATGCTGTGACTCATACTTGACCAAATCTCCCTGTATAGGGAGGTGCAAAATCTGATATACATTCTCAAGAGTAATCGCCACCTCTCTCGTCGAAATATGGAATGTCCCATCCTCACTGTGGAATCGCTCCACTGCTACAGTCAACATCGCCTAGTTCACACCTCAAGCATAAAGCAAATGTAATGAAGGCCCATAGCACCTAAAGCCTCATGATCAATCTCAGTCAATATGTACTACTGCAACAATGGCAACGGGAACTGCTCTCGTGACATAAGAACATCCTGAATATCCTCCTGCAACCAAGCAAAGCATAACGTCAATGAAATCCATATCCAAGAAAACCTATTCAAAGCAATCAAACTATCCTATCATTGACTTGACACATCAAATTAATCAAAATAGCATATCATCTCTCGACTAGATTCTCAGTAATCTCAGAGATCGCTAATCAATTGACGCATTGATCAAGATGCCAATTGGGTTAATTCCATTAAGTCAACTAATTTTCCTAGTGCAAATGCACTGATCCAAGGGGCAAATGCACCAATCCATATCACATGCACCGCTACACCATGAATGCACCACCCTTTGACGTGTATGCACCGATTCTAGCACATGCGCCGCTTCTTATGTCACATGCGTCATTTCCCAGCAAATATGCCAATTCAGGACTTATATGTGCCAACTGTCAAATGTGCCATTTCAGAGCTTAAATGTACCATATCACATTAAATATGCCATTTTGGGAGTCATATGCACTGAAAGGCGGTTTGGTGCATCTGTTCTAGTTGTTTTTCCTAGCCATTAATATGCCTAAAAATTAACTTTTAACAAGTTTTGAAGAACTACATATTGGGGGTCCTGCCTCCGCTGGCTGATCGAACCATTGGATCCGCTCAAACCGGTCCTCCTCATGCGAAATATCCATCTATCTAGCTACCATGCTCTCCTAAGCTCTCTAGAGGACTAATCAACTAGGGACAAGTATGCAAATGAATAGAACTTGTGGACCCAGCTCCTATATATAGCAAGTGACCCATATCTGACTGTGTAACAACTGTGGCTACTTCTCATGTCTGTTTCTCTGAACCATATCTCGTTATACTCCATCCTGGCCTATCTTCCACCTTCTTCTTTGTGAGATTGTCTGTCTCACGCCCTTCTGTCTTCTTCTCATCCAATCTCCCGAGGGGGCATCCTGTCGTTAAACTTGTGCCAGGGGCAAACTGGGGCATGCATCACTGTCAAAAATTCTTGTTCTTTGAAACAACGTGATAAAACACATTACATCAAAAAGGGGCAAAATGTATACACCTAAAATTGACATGACTCTACTTTAATAAATATTTTAAATATTTATTTCATCTTCACTTTCTTCCATCCATAAATAAATAAATTTGTTTATTTATTTGATTCATCTCCTCTCATTTAATTAAATAAATTACATTTATTTAATTAATTAAATTCATCTTCACCAACTTCATTCTTCTAAAAATAATTAAATAATTTTAATTATTTAATGAAAATCTGTTATTCTTCCAAATTTAAATAAAATGCAAATTTTATTTAAATAAAATCTTAAATATCCACTAAATAAAATATGTTTTTATATTTTATTTTATTCTTCAGAAATCTCCACAAAATAAAATATATTTCTATATTTTATTTATTCCTCTCAATTATCTACAAAATAATTAAATAAATCATTTTATTTAATTATGCTTTCTTATCTTCTAAAAAATCATTCTTATCTTCCAAAAATACTTTCCTCTTGTCATGCAAAAGCAAAAGCAGTTTTAAAGCATCTTTAAAGCAAACTTTCTCTTAAATTAGAAAAATAAATTCTAATTTAAGAAAATCAAATCTCACCCTCATCAAGAGAGGAGTTAACTCAACAAAGCTACTTTTTGAATGACACATGTCTTTCTTCCATTTGTTGCACGTTCCTCAACAATCCTCCTCCGTTGATCTTCCCTTTTATTCTCAGCCATTGATCTTTTTCTACATATCTCTATAAATACAACCCTCTTCTTCTTCATTTCATATCATCCATCGTTTGAGCAAACTTATGCTGCAGAAACCCAGGTGTGCCTTTGGCACCCCCACTTTCTTAAGCATTCATATCATCCATTGCTAGTGTGTTGAAGCTCATCTTCAATCACACAAAATATCTCAGCCATTCCATTCTTGTCACCTTCAACAAGCAAGGGAGAATTCGTTTCTGAGGGCTTCATCATCATCAAGGTCAAGAAGAGATAGGTGAACTATGGAAGACGCAAGGTAAAGGTGTAAGTATCATTGTTTGTTATTTTATTCTCCTTCTTATCTTCAAATTTCATAGATGTATTGGGTTTTATTAGTCATATTTTGTTTAATCCATTTTCTCCCTCACAACTTCCATGATATTGATTTTGAACAGGTTTTGAGACTTAATAATAAAGTGGCTGATGCAATGGACACAATCAGGTCATTGGTTGACATGAAGAAAGACAACAAGAAGTGTGAATTTTTGATAGAAGAACTTCAAATCCCTGCTTATGATGTGCCACAATCAGAACTTGTATGTGACATTGTTGGTCCTGTTGGTGCCTGAATTGACTGTCAGTTTTTTAGCAATTTTTCATGCAAGTACCTTCCCAAAAAATCTAAAAAATTTCTAAGTATTCGAGCCTCTCAGTGTTTTTCAACATTATCATGAATTTCTGAGGGAGGGGATCATCATCATCATCATTTTCTAGATTGTCACCTTGATATCTCTGCGAGGTCATCGAGTTTTCTGTCATCAAGATGTTCATTGGGATGACTTGGTGCATCGGGCAAACATGTATGAGGTTTGCTGATGTTGGGTGTCTGGCCGATGGAGGTGAACATCAGAATGATCGATGCTATCAGCGAAGGAGGAAAGTGTTGGCCCAATGGTTTTGGTCACGCCGATGAGGGTGGCAGTGTGGAGATTTCATCCGGTAGAAAATGTATATCGGTGGGAGAATTTTTGAGTTGGCTGATGGTTTATGGTCTCACCGAAGACCAAGCAAGGGATTCGTTGGTGTGACATGATATGTTGGCAGGAGGGTTTTTGGTTGCTCTGACGGTGTATGTTACACCGATGAAGGCAGGAGATGGGCCGATGGTGACCGCTAGCAGTGGATTAGTGGGTCAAGTGGGGCAAAATGCTCGATGCTTGATATGCATGCGGCTGTGCTTGTAAAGTGATCAAGGGGTCCCTGCAGGACGAATGTGGGATAAATGGATCTCACAAATGGAAAAGTCAGCAATGAATGAAGGACCTCTCATGCGGCACGATTTCACTGGCAATGGGACTTTTCAAAATGCCAACATGATTTGAGGCTTATGTGAGCGGCTTTGGACCGTCGATTTTGCGTGTCTGGAGCCCGATCCGGTTACTGAGTTTGAATGATGAAATAACTGAGTGTTAGCGCCATTTTTGCGCACTCATTCTATAGTCAGCCAGCCATGCTATACGGTGATGGAAGGAATGTCACATCTGCTCATCTGCTCAAGGTCCAGGTTGCTTGCGTCGCAGGCTTTTATGGTGAATCTGATGGCTTCAACGACTGGAATTTATGAGGATCTGATTGTTTCTTTGAAAATCTAGGGGGAGTGGTCTTTGCATTTATGAAGTAGGTTAGTGTGTAGGTGGCCGGAAGCTTGTGTGCTCCTTGAAAAGGGAATCCATGGCCATTCTACAGGAGTTGGATGTTTTTGGGCTCTTTGCTCTGACTCTGAACACAAGGTGTTCACATTTTGAAAGACATTTTGTTGCAGATTCGGTCCCTATTTTGGTGTGTCAATCATTCTTGTCTTGTAAATGGCAATTTCCTATATGTTGATTTTCTATGCAGATTAAATTTAAATGAAAAACACTTGTGGTGTGTATTGCTTAAGATTGTCTCCTGTGTGTTATTTGTTTTCCTTTCAAACAAGGTTGTCAAGGGCTTCCAAATTTTTTAGTATATACTCGCTATTCTGTGTGTTTGATTTCTTGCATCCGCTCAAGGAGTGGTTAAATAGGCTTTTGATCAGATACAAAGGAAAATAGATTGCATCATAGGATCTGTTAAGTATGATCATAAGTAATACTTTTTCTTGGACATATTGCTGTTAGGTAGTAACATTCTTCCTGAGTCCTCTGGATATGAATTCATGTTGTCATAGGGAGACATTTACATTCTTAGATTTGACTTTGATGCCCAGATAATGCACTAGTTTAGGAATCTGTCTATTCAAAGGGTCTAGGAAAGTCCCATAACTCCAAACATCGAATCAAATCATTTCATGCTTCCACCTGTTAGTTGTAGGAGTAGGAGTAGGAAACCCCTGCACGCTCTCATCCCTAACTAGACACATATGTCCAAGAATGTTTCCAACCTTGTGATTTGTTACACAAATCTTGGTCCACACATGAGAGTATTCTACCTGTTGCTGTCAAGTTAAATCCTTCTGTTATTGAGCTAGTCAGTGTTACATTTTTATCAAATAGGGATACCCCCTTGGTGCGGTAGAACCAGAAGTGAAGGGGAGACAGCTCACGCAACCTCATGTATTTAGTTGGCTGAATCTGCCTGTGCATAGAAACTGGCAAACGCTAATGTTGATTTAGAAGAAAAACCAACACATTTGGTGACTTTGCTAGGGAATGAATAGAAAAAGTGATATCTTACAGCCTCTGGTGAAGTTTTGCCTAGCTCTGCTGGTGGAATGAACTTGGAAAAGTAGCTTTTAGCTATTAAAAATTTTGTCCTCTCTGGAGAGGTGGCGACTCTGCAAGAAAGATTCAAGTGCACATAAAAGTTGATATGTGTGTTGTGACAAAAAAAAATGTGCTATTCAGACTTCTGCATCTGGATGAGAAAAGGTACTTAGTTTCTTCCCCTTTATATTTGTTGTTCTACTGCATAAGTTAGATGCAAGGGGAGGTTATATGTCTTAGGAAAACAAAGGACGTCTAAGATGGAAAATTTTATGAATCCAAACATGTATTCACCCGTGCTCAACCAAGAGGGAGATACAATGTTATGTGATAGAATAGAAGAGATAAGAAACAGGTTGATACTCTTAGAGGCTAGGCAGGCTCAGTTGAATAATGATAACCTTGTTGTGTCTGCCAGTCAGAAAGCTAAACCTCTTGTCAGCCCTTTTGATCCTTTGTATGACCGACTAGATTTGTCATGGTTTGATTATAAAGTTGAAAGTATGCCTGCTGGGATATACTATTAGATGCCTAGATTTAGTGGTCACAGTGTATGTGATGGGGGTGCGCATATCCAAAAAATTTGTAGTTTTATGGAAAAACATTCATTTAGAGATGAGGATATGTGGATGAGGTTTTTTGTTAGATCCTTTGATGCAAAAGCTAGAGATTGGTATTTGAGCTTTCCAAAGAGATCCTTTGCCTGTTGGGATGAGCTTGTTGACTGTTTCAAAAAAGAATTTGTGAGAAAACTAGCTGATCTTGTTGCAGGATTAATGAAAATCAGAAAACAACATGACGAGCCATGTATTGATTTTAGTCATAGGTTTGCACTAGCCCTTTCACAGATCCCAGAAGTCTTCAGACCTGATATTTTATCCTATGTTGGCATATATTTTGAGGCTTTTGAGGAGGGCTCTAGTGTAATACTGAGGCAATTCAAGGTGACAAGCATGCAAATGGCATACATTTTTTTAGAAAATGTAGAAGAAATGAGAAATGAGCACCTGCAGAAATCCCTGTCTCCAGGCCTTGGTGTGAGAAATGGTTGTGAAGCTACAAATGACCAAGAGATTAAGGCATCATGTGAAGATGTCAGTGAAAGGACTAATGAGGATTCCCATTGCAATGATGAGGCATCGGGCCATGAAAGCAATAATGAGGTTGTGGATAGCAATGAGCAATTTTTTGAATGGATTTGTGGAGATAATTGTGAGTATTGTACTCAAGACAGAGAAGATATAAGCAAACAGAGAAACTGTTCCATGTGTGAACCATTGCCTTCTTTTCAAACACATGGAGATCATGAAGAGCAGTCAGAGATTGAAACAAGTGCTAGTGCAAAGCATGATTGTTTTTTATTTGGTGACTATTTTTCTTATGACACACAGGCTGATACTCTTCCACAAAGGGAACCCATTGGTGATGAAGATGCATGCTCTGCTACCCATGAACAAATGGCATATTATGATCAAGATGATGTACCTGGATCACCCATTTTTGACACATATGGTGATGAGAATCTATTTGAGTATGGTGAAGGTTTGGGCATTATTTTTGACTTGGATTCTATTTCTCATACTAATGAAAGAGAAACCAACATACATCAGGTAAATGACTGTAAAGATGTGCTTGATTTGAAAGAGGTGCCAGAGCCTAATCTTTTCCAATTTGGTGCTACTGTTGGTTGTGTACATGATGTGCACAATTATGAATTTGAAAGCTTTTCCTTTAATATGCCAGCTCATCACGAGAGCCTTGTTTTTCCTAGCTGTGTGGTGGACTCTGAATGTTTCCTATTTTCAGTCCAGCTAGGGGATCACTTTGCAATGCATACTGCTGATGCAGATGATGACAAGTGTTATGTACCATTTGAATATGCATTGCTTGATAAATACTACATCTATGTGTTGCCTGATGCTAAGGGTTGTTTGCATAGGGTTGACAGTGACAAACTAAATTAGAAGGTTGAATATGCAAATGACCAAAGTTGCTTATGGTCAAATCATGGCAGCATTCTCAAGCTTTACCCATTGTGTGCAGATGAAAACAAGGTATTTGATAAAGGGAAATTCAGGTTTTCCTTTTCTTGGTGGCCTTAGGCCATCAAGTGTGTTTGGTGATGTAGATTTATAGCTTTATGACTCTTCGCCCAATGGATAGGGGACCGGTCTACATCACATAGTTCTGAGGTTCTTGCCATGCCTGCAAGAGGCATGCATCCCCAGATAGAGCCACTGTTGGTGCCTGAATTGACTGTTAGTTTTTGAGCAATTTTTCATGCAAGCACCTTCCCAAAAAATCCAAAAAATTTCTAAGTATTGGAGCCTCTCAGTGTTT
This sequence comes from Cunninghamia lanceolata, assembly GCA_027924645.1. Classification (NCBI taxonomy): domain Eukaryota; kingdom Viridiplantae; phylum Streptophyta; class Pinopsida; order Cupressales; family Cupressaceae; genus Cunninghamia; species Cunninghamia lanceolata. Next base: position 28,584,405 of record BSBN01000334.1, on the reverse strand, counting down.
TTAAACATTATCATGAATTTCTGAGGGAGGGGATCATCATCATCATCATTTTCCAGATTGTCACCTTGATATCTCTGTGGGGTCATCGAGTTTTCTGTCATCAAGATGTTCATCAGGATGACTTGGTGCATCAAGCAGACATGTATGAGGTTTGCCGATGTTGGGTGTCTGGCCGATGGAGGTGACCATCGGAATGATCGATGCTATCAGCGAAGGAGGAAAGCATTGGCCTGATGTTTTTGGTCACGCTGACATCTAGTTTGGTTTGAGGCTTCCAGCGGTATGATGATCGGCGTGAGTTTTGTGGTCAGTGAAGGAATTTTCGGTCACTCCGATGGTTCTAGTTATGTTGATGAGGGTGGCAGTGTGGAGATTTCATCGGGTAGATAATGTATATCGGTGGGAGAATTTTTGAGTTGGCCAACAGTTTATGGTCTCGCTGAAGACCAAGGAAGGGCTTCGTCGGTGTGACATGATATGTCGGCAGGAGGCTTTTTGGCTACTCCAACAGTGTATGTTACACCGATGAAGGTAGGAGATGGGCCGATGGTGATTGCTAGCGGTGGGTTAGTGGGTCGAGTGGGGCAAAACGCTAGATGCTTGATATGCATGTGGTCATGCTTGTAAAGTGATCAAGGGGTCCCTGCAGAATGAATGTGGGATAAATGGATCTCACAAACGGAAAAGTCAGCATTGGATGAAGGACCTCCCACGTAGCGTGATTTCACCGGCGATGGGACTTTTCAAAATGCCAACATGATTTGTAGCTTATGTGAGCGGCTTTGGACCATCGATTTTGCGTGTCTAGAGCCCGATCTGGTGGCTAAGTTCGAACAATGAAATAACTGAGTGTTAGCGCCATTTTTGCATGCTCATTTTGCAGTCAGCCGGCCATGCTATACGGTGATGGAAGGAATGTCACATCTGCTCATCTGCTCGAGGTCCAGGTTGCTTGCGCCGCGGGCTTTTATGGTGAATCTGATGGCTTCAACGACTGGAATTTATGAGGATCCAATTGTTTCTTTGAAAATCTAGGGGGAGTGATCTTTGCATTTATGAAGTAGGTTAGTGTGTAGGTGGCCAAAAGCTTGTGTGCTCCTTGAAAAGGGAATCCATGGCCATTCTATAGGGGTTGGATGTTTTTGGGCTCTTTGCTCTAACTCTGAACACAAGGTGTTCACATTTTGAAAGACATTTTGTTGCAGATTCGGTCCTTATTTTGGTGTGTCAATCATTCTTGTCTTGTAAATGGCAATCTCCTATATGATGATTTTCTATGCAGATTAAATTTAAATGAAAAACACTTGTGGTGTGTATTACTTAAGATTGTCTCCTGTGTGTTATTTGTTTTCCTTTCAAACAAGGTTGTCAAGGGCTTCCAAGTTTTTTAGTATATACTTGTTGTGCTATGTGTTTGATTTCTTGCATCCATTCAAGGAGTGGTTAAATAGGCTTTTGATCAGATACAAAGGAAAATAGATTGCATCATAGGATCTGTTAAGTATGATCATAAGTAATACTTTTTCTTGGACATATTGCTGTTAGGCAATAACATTCTTCCTGAGTCCTCTAGATATGAATTCATGTTGTCATAGGGAGACATTTACATTCTTAGATTTGACTTTGATGCCCAGATAATGCACTGGTTTGGGAATCTGTCTGTTCAAAGGGTCTAGGAAAGTCCCATAACTCCAAACATCAAATCAAATCATTTCATGCTTCCACCTGTTAGTTGTAGGAGTAGGAGTAGGAAACCCCTACATGCTCTCATTTGTAACCAGACACATATGTCCAAGAATGTTACCAACCTTGTGATTTGTTACACAAATCTTGGTCCACACATGTGAGCATTCTGCCTATTGCTATCAAGTTAAATCCTTCTGTTATTGAGCTAGTCAGTGTTACATCTTTATCAAATAGGGATACCCCCCTTGGTGCGGCAGAACCAGAAGTGAAGGGGAGGTAGCTCACGCAACCTCCTGTATTTAGTTGGCTGAATCTGCCTGTGCATAGAAACTGGCAAACCCTAATGTTGATTTAGAAGAAAAACCAACAGGTCCTTTATCCCCATGGTATCAAGAAATTTATTTATACCTTCATGATAATATTCTTCCACCCAACCTTACATCTGCCCAATGTAAAACCTTCATCCACCAATCATCCCGTTTCACCATCATTGCTGATACTTTATATCGAAGAAGTTTCAACGGTACTCTTTTGAGATATCTTGATGCTGGAGAGGCTGAGATAGTTTTGCAAGAAGTACATGAGGGTATATGTTGGGTGCATTCTAGTGGACCAACCTTAGCCAAGAAGATTCTTCGAATGGGGTATTATTGGCCAACTATGGAGAAGGATGTGCATGAATATGTCAAGAAATGTCTACCTTGCCAACAACATGGAGATTTAATACATGCACCATCACAAGAATTGCAATAGATAGCGACTCCATGGCCTTTTTCACAATGGGGGCTTGACCTCGTAGGGAAGTTACACCCAGCTTCTTCTAACGACCACAAATTTATCATCACCACCATAGAATATTTCACTAAGTGGGTAGAAGCTCTTCCACTCACCTTTACCACTAGTGTTCAAATTTCTAAGTTCATCCTGCATTACATCATCTGTCATTATGGTATTCTGCACTCCATCATCACAGATAATGGAAAACCCTTTAAAAACCAAGAAGTCTGCGCTTTGTATGAAAAGTTCCATATCCAACACCATTTCTCCACCCCATATTATCCACAAGGCAATGGTCAGGCCGTAGCTTCCAATAAAACCATTTTGTGGATCCTTAAGAAAACAGTTAATAAAGCTAGTCGCAACTAGCGCCTACATCTTAATCCCGCCCTATGGGCATATTGCACTAGCATTCATACACCCACAGGAGCCACACCCTATTCATTAGTGTTTGGTTTTGAATCCATCCTGCCTATAGAGGTTGAGCTCCCGTCTTTGTGAATCTCACTAAAGAACATTATCATCGACGAGGAATATTGGATTGCACGATTGAATGAACTAGAGTTGTTGGATGAGAAATGCATAAATACCCTAAACCATTTGCTAGCATATCAAAATCACCTATGGAGAAGTTATAATAAAAAAATGAAGAGCTGCAAATTTGAAGTAGGTGATCTTGTCCTCATGGAGAATCAGAAGAACATGCAGAATCACCCTAAGAAAGGAAAGTTTGAACCTAACTGGTTGGGTCCCTTCATCGTCACAACTAGCTATGGATTAGGAGCCTATCAACTATCCACACCTGAGGGGTAGCCTCTGGAAGAACCTATGAACATCATGCACTTGAAGAAATTCTATGCATGACCCATCAAATATCCCAAATTAAAAAAAAATCAAAAAATAAAAAAAAACCAAAAAAAAAGAAATCAAGAAAAAACTAAGTGCAATAAAGCTGTCTAATGGTGAAAATCACTTCGGTGATGCCTTGGATAAGTACCATGCTGAAAACCTATTCTTAGGCACCATGTGTAGTGGTCAGTTCTACCATCTAATAAAATCCATGTATCCATTCATAATCATCCATTATTCCATAATAACCCATCACTCCATAATCATCTATCCCATTTACATATCATAGCTTGGAGTTCGAAGCATTTTTTTTGGTCACCCCACCCTCATCTTCCTTCACAATCCCACCCATGAATAAAATCCTAGAGATGGTATCCTTGTATGCTCCTGGGAATAGTACACCATTCAAAACATTTAAAAATCCAAAAAACTCATAACATTCGAAAACTACAAAAAAATCAAAATATCCCAAAAAAAAAATAAAATCAAATAATCATAAAAAAATCCAAGCAATAAATGTACCCCACAAGATCATCAATCCATGCCACCTTATTTCAATCATAGCCACTCAAACCATCCTTTCTATCCATGAGCCATTCCTACATCATCAAGTCCAACCAGAACTACATATTCATCTCACCCCGCATCTTTTAAGGATCTTGATCCTGTGGATATGGGTATGTAGGTAGTCTGGAATACGAAGAAAGTATCCAGAATGCAGGTCCATAAGATGCACCCATTCAACCCAATTGGATGGTCCTTATCAATCGAACTCATTTGCAAATCAAATTAAGCATCACTATCAAAACATCATCCTAAAAATGCAAAAATTGTTAATCAACAAATCAAACCACATCATCACAAATAGCCAGCTATCTACTCGGTTATCCTCTTTTAGCATCTAATCCAACAACATCATCAACAGGTTCTCACCTTAATGGATATATCATTCCTACAATAGGCAGAATCTATTTATCCTTTATCATCATCAACCATTATCCAAACTTGCTTGAGATCATTATCCTATCTTAAGTAAGTCATCCTTATCCTATCTAAACATCTCTTGGCAAGAAATACATGGTTGTTGTCTTTTTTGTGATTGATCTTGTTGATTCTTGATTTTTTATCTTTTGCCTCATTCTATGGATATTCGAAAGTTGCCTTGATCTCATCATATCTTGGTACGTGGACGAGGACACCTAGAATGGAGCATAGTCATTGTTTTGGATGTTGTGTTTGTGGGATGGTCTCCTTACCTGAATGGCATTCATATCTTGATGATGATGTGTGGGTTCTAGCATACTAATCTCTTGGGGCATCTAAGCACAGATCTCACCTTTTATGTTTTCAAGAGGTTATGCTATGAGGCCCCTTTCATCATCTAGGCAAGGTTGTGTTATCTTATGGGTGTAGGTGCTTATCCCTTTGCTTGTGGGTTCGGTCCATGCAAAATGGGATAATAATCAGTACTCTGGTCCTTTCATACCTTTGTGCACTTTGTCTTATTTTTCTATAATAAACGTAGAAATGCTCTCAATGCTATCATGTAATTACTAGTCCAAGCTCAATCCCCCCCATCCAAGCTTTCATCCATCTAATTTATTCTCTGTTTAACATGTCTTGTCTAATCCTTCACCCCCCCACCCTACCCTAACATTGGTCCCTCAATGATGTGGTGTCTATAGACTTAGTTTCCCTATACCAATCCCATTGTCCTTCCCCTCCCCATATCACCTAGGGTTTGACAGAATCAAAATTGTATCGTGACATATTTGTCCCATTCCATTCCATTGCATTAAGACTTCATTATAGGTACATTATTACCATTCATGTTCATTTATATTTGCATTACAGTTTTAGGTAGATTTCCATCTATATTTCCATTTGCATTACATTAGTATTTTACATAACACATATCATAATATTTTGCATTACACTATCATCACATAAATAAAATTTTAGGCATGGCATCCATAAAATCATGAACATTTTAGCATCATATAAACTATTACCATACATGTAGTCCATCATAAGCTAAATGCATTTATTCCCATTAGAAGTCCACCATAACATGCATAGAAAACATTTTAGATCATACTCATTTGCATACTTAACATAAAATAAAACAAATACATATGCATTTATCATCATCCATAAGACATTTGCATAAAATTAACATAAGCATCATCATAATCACATAAACATATCACAAACACATGTAGGCCATCAAAATCACCATCTCATATATCATCATCCAAAAAAATGTACATTGCTCATATATACATAAAAAATATGTCCTAATACAACATAAGATCACTGTCAACCCTAGGCTGATGAGACCCTCTTTGACTGAGTAGGAGAACCCCTGAGATCCTATGGTGGTAATGGATGTGGTGGCTGTAATGGCTGAGGTGGTTGTCCTGGTTGTGTCACAACCTGCTGAGGCAAGGGCTGATGAACAGACTAAATCAATCTTGATCTATGAGAACCAGATACCCTAGATCGACTCTGCTGACTAAAGCTAGGAATCTGCTACTCCTGAGGAACAACTGTGCAGTAACCTCCATAATAGTAATTTGCATGAGAAGCCTACTGGGATGATCACCTCTGCTCCTCCATCAACTATCCATGTAGCTGTATTAGCTGGCCCTGCAGCTACATTGTCTGAGCTGTAGTACCCCCTGCCACTAGCCCCTGTAGTTTGGTCACCTCAGCCTGTAGCCCACTGATCTGACTAGTCAAACCTACTACCTAAGCCTCCGCTTCCTGATGGAACCCCCTCTCCCTATCCTGCTTTACTGTCAACTCTGTAATCTATGCCTGTAATGCACTAAGTTGTCCATCCCTATCCTCACCACCTCCATCTAAAGCTATAGAAAGTCCTCAGAGCGGTGCTAGCTCCTGATCCTGCCTCTATAATGTATCCTCATAACTAGTTATTCATGCATGAAGGGTAGCTAGCTCTATCTCCTCATCATCCTCTTAGCCTCTCCGTCGTGATATATGTCTCTCCACTGGGGTATCATCTCCACCTCCTCCTGAACCCCCTGCACCTGGGCTCCCAAAGCAGTTGAACCCAGTCCCTACTGCTACCACTATCTATTTCTAGCTAGTAGCCCTCAACTGCTGCTGACCTGTCGGCCTAGTCTACTGACTTGTAGGTCTAACCTACTATCCTGTGGGGCTCACCAGTGATGGTAGCCTAAGAGGTGGTACTCCCCTTCTCTAACCTGACTACACTAGCACCCTACCAGATGGCACTGATCCTCTCTGTGCATGTTGTTGTGGTGGTCCCCTAGGTGGTGGCATAAGTCCTCTCTATAGTGGTACCTATCCAACCCTCCCCCTCTGATCTCTACCACCCTGATCTCTGCCACACTATCCTTTGGCAACTCTGCCTCTCCCACAAGCCCTCCTCGCCAAGTTTCCTGCTCCTCCATCAGAGTCATCATCATCATCATCATCATCATCATCATCATCATCATCATCCTCGCCCTCCTCCATAGTCATGTCCGACTCTGCCTCCGGATCTGTAAGTCAAATAGGCTACCATACAACCCACCATCTATCATAATCAGGTGTCATCCCTGCATCCACAATGTCACTCCGCCAGTCCCACTATTGTGGCTGTAATGCATCAAAATCTGCAATAGCTACCCGCGGTACTATCCATGGAGGCCATCTCTTGTCCCTATGTGTTCATCCAAATATGTCCATAACCTGTGGAATGTCTTGTCATAGGCCAAACTATCTCATCACATGAGAAAGAATGTATCTATCTATACTCTGATCCCCTTGTCCCATAATATACCGTGTCTTAATGGCATAGGGTACCTGATCATCCTCATCTTGCCACCTCTTACATCTAATGTACGGCCTCCATATCACTCGTGTCACATCATCTAGCAGTCTCCTCCAATACCTCAGTATCCCTGTATATGAGTACTACAGTTGTCCTTGGTATGTGAACACATAAGCCTCAAAAAGTTGTCGATGTAATATCCCCACAGGACATGTGATCGGAATATGTTCATAAGCCCAAATGTGTAGAAGTGTCACTCCCATCGACAATACACTGTCCAAATGATACACAACTGTGCGCATCTCATGATACAGCTGTACGAGTATACAGAGGCCCCAAGCAAATACAGTCCCATGCACCACCATCTCCTCTATAACCTCCCCCCAACCAACTAAGAATCCTCATCCTCTCCTGTTAGGCATCACCACTCCACCGATCAGAGCACAGAGAAATAGAACCCAGCTCCACTCCCTAGTTGCAAGAGTCTAATGGTAGCTCATCGCTTGATCCTCATCCACTAACACAATTCATCCTGGCACAAAAGTCCTCTCTAATGTCAGCCCTCCTCTGCCCACATCATAAGTCACTCGCCTACCATGTATCAAAACCTTCAGTATCCTGTAGACATCCTCTAGGGTGATTGTAATCTCACTTGTTGGCAGAAGAAATGAGCATGTCTCGAGTCTAAACCTCTCAATCAGCATTGTCATCAAGGGTCGGTGCTTCCACACCACAGGTATCTCTGCAGGTGTCCGTAACCCTAATACACTAAACCACACCTTTGTAGGCACATCAAACTCTGCCCATAGTGCCATAACCTCAAGAACTCTCTGCTCCCACGATGCCACAATGCCCCCATCAATCTGCATGCCATCACAAAATTCATGTAAGCCTTAATCTCAGAAAAATGTGCTAACAAATCCCCAAATCACGCTAAAATTAAATTTAGAACTACCCCTTTGCCAAATGGCACCAACAGAAAAATTGGTGCCACAATTCCCTAGAAATCATGCTATTTTTTCAAATAGCGCTACCCTTCCCCTCATTTCATGTCATTCCACGAATAGTCTCTAATCTACTCTAAACCTGTGCTGATTTGAAAAATCGTGCTACCCTTACCCTAATTTTGCGCCAAATTTTGAATTGGCACTAACATGCCCTAAATTAGCACTAATATAAAAATTAGCACTACTAACCCTAAACATAGCACCAGTTGCCAAAAATGCACCATTTTACAAAATGGTGCTAGCCCAACAAATAGCACTATTTCTAAAACTAGTGCTAGCTTCCTTACAAATAGCACCACAATACAAAATGGCGCTACACTACCTAAAATTGGCACTAGCTGCATCTAAAATGGTGCTAATCGCCATAACCTACCCATTTTCCTGAAAAAAATTAACCCAAAAAAGTGCAAAAATTAAAAACACTAAGCAAGGATCGATGACTCATTGTCTCGCCAGCCTCCTTTGATCGCATGTACATCCGCACTCGCTTTGCTAGGTGAGAGTATCGAGGGTAGAATGGTGTGTTGTCACCTCTTGCCATCTCTCTTGCTCTCTCCTTCTCTCTTGGTTTCTAATGGCTATGTGTGCAAATGAGTGACCTTAGGCCCACTTTTTACTATTTATAGCTAGCCATGTCACCCCCTTCCATCTTCTTCTTCCCCTAAGGAGCATATTAACTCCTTTTTTGCCCATTCTTCTTTCTACTGACTTGTTTTTCCATCCTCATCTCATTTTTTCACCTCTGTTTCCTACATTTCAAGAGTTCACCCAAAAAAATTTATTTTTTGCGTGATCTCTCGAGGGGGCATCCCTTACCCATTTTATTCCTCTGTGCAGCTGGGGCAAATTTTCTTTGACTTGATGCCACTCCCTGCTAAGTCATGACACCACGTCAAAGAGGGGCAAATGTAGACACCCTAAAATGTCCCGACCATTTAACTATCACCTGACCTTAGCCATTCTATTAATTCATCCCCAATTAATTAATTAAATCCCTTGGCCACCTATATTGAATTAATTTAATTAATTCAATATTTATCCCTTTCTAAAGTTACCCATATTAATTAAATAAATATAAAATATTTATTTGATTAATATTCCCTTTCCAACTTAATCACGTCCTTAATTATTTAAATAAAACCTACTTTATTTAATTAATTATTCCCATTCACATGACTCCCATAGCCCAAATAAAAAATTAAATAAATCCCTCATCCCACCAAGTGTCACATTATCTACCCTCCACGTAACCCCTTCACATGACTTGCCAATTTAAATAATTTTTATTTCAATTGGGAGCTAATTATTCTCCTCCCTCCACTTGTCACATGACTACGTTGTCACATGCACCTCTTAGCCTTTTATTCTAATTTAAAATTCATCTCCCTTCTCCATCATACACTTGTCACAAAGCTAATCTTGTCTTTTGCATGATTAATCCCAACCGTCCACATACCAAAAGTCAAAATCAAATCTCATCCCTTCATTTCAACCAAGCCTTTCTATAAATACAACCCTCTTCAAAGCCATTTGACAATCCATCTTGAGCATATCATCATTCTGCCAAAATCCATTTCCATCTTTGAGCTAGGGTTTTTAGTGACTTGCATTATATGAGAGCATTTCACATTTTGATCTTGAGGGTATAGCTAGAGTGTTTTGTGTGTAGCATTCTCAACCCTATCAATGGATTATGAATCAATTCGAAGGTATACTTGATTTGATTTTGTTTACATTTCTTGTGTTTTTCCTTCATTTAGATTTTCATGATCTCACTCCCCATACTACCTTAGTGATCTGATTATAGTTTGTGATTTTGAAATACTTTCCATTTCCATAAACTATGCCTCTGTGGCATCTCTACTTACAAAACCATGGAATGTAGGAGGTATGACCTTTTTCATGTCTCAAGACAATTCCAAAGCCATATGGCTCCTATTCTCTTCTTGTCTAGCCTTAGAGTTATTCTCTTCATGCTCACTTTGGGTGGTGTCATTATGATGTGCCTCATCATCACCCCCATCATGGGCTTCTTGCCTGGGTTCTTACTGACGCCTGACCTCCTGCTCGAGAGTTCCTACTCTCACTCTTGTCTCTTTTAACAAAGCAAGGATCTAGTCAAGTTTAGATTTGGAGTGCCCTAAAGGTTCTCCTTCTTCCTGGCTATCTCCCATCCTGGTTCTTAACTAAACCTTGCTACAATTAACTTCTTCCTGAAGTTTGCAGATCAATCATGGATTAGTTTTCCATGTCATTGATTCCATTTATTACATAAATCTATTCTCATTCGTGTAATCTTTAACAAGAAAGGAAAGATTTGTTAGAATTTTGTTCTCAATTGCATTATAATTTTCCATGGATTACATATAATCCTTCTCAAAATTACAAAATTTTGTTTGCATCTTGCTACTGCAAGTCATTTTTAGTTTGGGATAACTTCCCATGTTCATTTCTCAACTTTGAGGTTTATCATTTCAGTTTTAGGAGGTGGATGTACACGTAGGTACTCTTCCACAACCTCCTTGGTTACATTAGAATCCTTAGGATTACTTTCAATGAATGGTTCCTTAGGTGTAGAGAGTCCTACTGATTCATTTTTAGAGTTAGGAGAAGCAATCCTAACTGCCTTCCTCAACTCTTACTTGATGCATTTAACAGCATCAACGAAAATCTCATCATCATCCAACCATGCACCTACTAGGAAATCACTTTGTTCAAGGCATTTCATTCTTGAGGTTCGCTCCCTCAAGACCTTAAGGTAATGTAGGTAGTTTCCAGTTACCTTCTTTCTGAGTGTTCTTCTTATCTTTACCATTTTGGCATAAGAACATCAAAGCATTAGCAACTAATAATGTTGGATAAAGATAATCATTATGTAGTTATCTCATAGTTCCATGTACTGAACCTGGTGGCTCTGATACCATATGTAATATCACATTCCATAATGCCCATAAATTAACATAAGTATTCATCTTAACTAAGAATTAGAATACATCATGATTACAATAATTAAGCATGTTAATTTTTACCAGAATATAACAAAACTTTGAATTACAATATTCAATTACATCTCATTGGTGAATAACCTTCACTATGCATGTACAAAGCTATGATCAAGGCATAAAATATAAAATTATACATAGTAACTAACTATCAAGTCATATAATGAAAAAGCACTGCATCTGGAACTCTTGAATATGTCTTCATAAGCCTTGGCTTGTCTCATGTTTGGGAAGGAGAGCATCATGCAAGTGCTTTTCCTCCAACCACAAATTGGTAGTCCCACACACAACTTCCTACTTGGAAGCAACCCTACCCTTCACAGAAGGTATAGATATAAGGAACCATTAGGTTTGGCATCTACGTATCTGGTCTTGTGTCCATCATAATGCCTCATGGTCACACAACTATAGATCCACTCTAACTATGCATGACACTACTAGAGACATTATGTCATATGGAGCACTGTGGACTGACAATGCATGCAGAGATGGATGCATTACTTTGGCCAAATAATTACATACATGTTCATTTCAAAAATGAAAGTCATTGTATGTCCACCACCCTGACTTGACTTAGAACCTATATCATCCTACAATATGCTTTATTTGACCTCTCTAGGTCTAGTAAAAGTGGGTTCAGTTCAATTCATAGTCCATTACCAGGATGATCGACACCTATCTTAGGAGTACATAAAATATAATAGGTTACTTTCGTAATGAGGAACCTATGACTCATCATCACTTTGATCCATTTTTCAACATGATAATAGTCAAACCAAGTTTTCCAACCTAGGACTTCAAATGGTTCACAATTTCAAAGTGATCCACAATATAGGTCATATTCAAGATCATAATAACATAGGATCACATTGCCTTAGCCAATTAAGATGGTCTTAATAATAGAAATTAACTCATATACCCATGTGAGTTTTTTACATTAAATAGTCCCTTCATGGAGTTTAGTCACAAGTAAGTAAATGATTTTGATTTACATTATAAAATACAAGACTTAAACTGATTAAGCTTTACATCTCATAATGTTATAAGTAGCAAGAGGAGAATCCTCACTATTATCCCAGCGTGCATGCAAAGCTACCCTTGAGTTATACTATTAACTTTCATATTGCAATCCTCCTCTTTTATCAAGGGGTCGATATATATATATATATATATATATATATATATATATATATATATATATATATATATATATATATATACTGCATTCGGTCATCCTAATAACCCCTCAAAAGAAGTCAAGTTCTATGCATGAAGCTTTCATGAATGTATTCAAGTGGTCTTAGCACATTCAAAGGTTAAAGTTTTCAAAATATTATCATAATCGTTCGAGGTTGGTGTATCAACCACATGCAGGCTGAAACCTTCAAACATATATCTTACACAATAGTTTTAAACATTATATCTCATGAGCACTATCGGCTCGAGCTCATCATAGGAGATTTTGTTTTATCATTAGATTGTTATCGACTATGCCATATCAGCACTTGACATGGTGTTTGCTACAGTGATTTTTTGGGTTCAGCCTTGAAGGCTTTGAGCAATAATTTATTCACATAATTCAATACAAAGTTTGTAATCTATTTCATTGGTAGCATCAAGTGCCTGGAGTATATCTCCGAGTAAAAGTATTATCAAGTGTGTACAATAGTAATAAATACCTCGAGGGTCTGTAATTAAAGATTATCATTTCAATAAGTACAGCCCGAGGACCTTGAATGATATCCACAGCAAACATAAGACTTGACTGTCGACACTGTCGACCCCAAACAATAGTGAATTACAACTGTTTAACAGTCAACTTAATGTAAGTCTTTATAGACTTTGAATATTACCTAAGAGAGTTCACTTAGTGTTTAAGATGCAGTCTATCATTGACTCTTATTGTCATGCCAACTTCATGTGGCCTTTGACAATGATTTCTAACTAACTGAAAATCACCCTGTTCTTGCTCTTTTTCTCCTGCACTAGGAATAAAATCAGTCCGTAATGAAAATACTTATACAAAACTAATTTTTTATTTTCTTGCATGCTAAGGATGTAGGGTAACTGCCACACGAGCCCACGAAGTGGAGGGTGGTTTCTCCACTTCGCCACCCCACGGCTTCCTTGGAGACACTTTGTCCATTATTTGCTACATGCAAGTGGACAATGAGGATAAAGCTCCTAGTGGTTCAATATGGAATTTCATCACTCCACTAACTATGGATGATGTCATCCAAAACACATATCACATAAACATATTAATATTAACATGGGGATCGATACAAAGTTTAAATAGTTATATCTTAATAAACTTTCCATACATCTTCATGATGTATGAAGATACTTAAAACAAACAAGATGTTGTCATACAAAATCATGACCAACATGGTGACACAATCAAAATGCGATTTAGGGGTCGAGCAGCACTCCCCCTTCTTTGCTATAAACCCAAAGCATATTATACCAAGAATAATAGATTCATAATCCTAGTTCTGGAATAAATAGAGAAATAAGAAAGTACTCCGCCACTTGACGAGACTATTTCTCTACTCACGTTGACATTCTAAGAATGTTATTTGGTCGAATTGACACAAATATTGTTGAAATAACTCAATCGACAAGACGACACAAAAAGAAATCGACTAGCAGAGAAAAGACGTGACTCACGCCAACTTCCAAGGGTTCATAAGGACATAAAATCTGATACTCAAATGGCAATTGGACCCATTTCCTAACATCTATCTCTTCCTCCCAGATGATACTCTCCTTTCATCTTTGAAGGAAGATTCATTTCTTCTTCACACTCATCATCATAAAACCATGATCAGTGCATCATCATCTGATTCTCAATTTATAAAACTTAATTAATCATATGAACATGTAATCCCATGCCTAACTAACATTAGTCAATATTCACATAATCAAAGCTCAATTCAGATATTTCCACAACATCTAATCATTGAACTATGGTTAATCATCCTGATTACCAAAAAAAATAAGATTAAGCTAAATCATGAGTTGGGGATGTAACATGTAGAGGTAGAATCTCTATTGAAAGAGGCATCACTGCACTTTTTCCATATACTAATTCATAAGGAGAGACCTTAATCACCTACTTTGGTGTGATTGTGTCAGCCCATAAGGCTGCCTTCAAATGTTTATGCCACTCTTTCTGATGCTCCATTCCAGTTCTTTTAATGAGTCTGATCAGGTTCTTATTTGCTGACTCAACAAGGTCATTTCCTTATGGGTAATAGTTAGATGAGGTCTTTAGATAAATATCATTTCTTAAAGAAAACTTAGATATCTTTGATCCTAAAAATGCTTTAGCATTATTAGCTATAAAAGTACGAGGGGCCCAAACCTAGTAGTTATTTCTTCAAGGAACTATAAAATTACATTCTCGATAGCTTCTTTTAATGGAACCACTTCACTCCATCTAGTAAAATAGTCTGTTGTAGTGAGGATCCACTTGTTTCCTAAATTTGAGATAGGATTAATCATCCATATAAAATCCAGACCCCACTGGGAAAAAGGTTGTTCTACAACTATAAGACTCAATGGTAAGGCTGCATTCCTTCTTTCTCCAACATAAAACTTACATGAATGGTACTCTTTGACCATTTTATGGAAATCAAAAAACATTGAAGGCCAATAACTTATCCCGCTTGGATAATCTTGTTTACTATAGTTCTTGCAAAAAAGTGTCCTCCAGATGCGCCATAATGAAATTCATGTAAGATTCTAAGAGCCTCATCCTTCTCCACACATTTGAGCAAGATTCCTTCAAAATTTCTCCTAAAAAGAATATGATTTCTTAGGGTAAAATTAAACCCTTGCTTCTTGTAGTATCTTTTCTTTTCAGGAGAAAGCATACCAGGGAATTGACCAGTCTTTATGAAATGTACCCTATCATGAACCCAAGAGTCTAACTCACCATCCTACACTTTCAGTACAGTCTCATCTTCATTTTCTTCATCTGCTAGAGCCTCTAAATCCTAAGCAATATATTGGTAAAGGCCCCTTCCTCTTATTAATTTGGTTGGATTGACCTCCTCATCATACTTTAGAATCTTGGTTATCCAATTAGCTCTTTTCTCAGTGATTTCTCCTTCCATAATGTATTCTCTGACACTCAAATGGGCCATGAATATTACAATCTTGTTTCCTGTTACCAAGTGCTTGAATTTATTTAATCCTTTCACTATGGTATAAGCCTTCTTTTCAAAAAAAATGTACCTAGATTTATATTTCTACAGTGTTCCTAGAAAAGAAAGCCATAAGATGTTCTCCTTCTTCTACTTGATCCTTTTGAGTCAGAACAGCTGCTATGTTGTGCTCTCCTCCATAGACATACATTATGAAGTCTTTGGAGAAATCTAGATTACGCCGCACTAGGGCATTAGAGATTGCCCTCTTAATATTCTCAAAGGCTTGTCTAACTTTAGTTGTCCATTTAAAATTTAAATCCTTTTTCAACATTAAAGTGATAGGCCTAATTGATCCTACAAAATCATATATGAATCTACTTACAAAGTTAATCTTTCCTAAGAAAGACTGTACTGCCTTCCTATTCATAGGTAGAGACAAATCCAGTATTTCCTTAACTCTATCTGGGTCAATAGAGATCCGATCTTTTGAGACTATGTGCCCAAGTAATTTACCCTGAGGCACTCCAAACACACATTTCTTAGGATTCAAAGAAATCCCAAATTCTTACACCTTTGGTATATGGCCTCCAAATGATCAAAATGGTCTTCAGGTGATTTTGTGAATACAATTAGATCATCTAGATAAATCAGATGATCTTATTTATCAATCCCCTGAATGTTATGTCCATAGCACACTAAAAAGTTGCCCCAGAATTTGAAAGCCCAAAAGACATCTTTGCATATGCAAAGGTTCCCCACTTAGTGGTGAAAGCAGTCTTGTATTGGTCTTCTTTTGCCAACCAGATTTGGTTGTAACCTGAAAAACCATCCAGTAGAGTAAACCTTTCAGCTCTAGCCATAGTCTATAAAATCTATTACCTTGAAGGAAGTGGGTAATGATCCTTCAAAGAGGCTTTATTTAAGTCTCTGAAATCAACACATAGTCTAATCTCTCCATTCTTCTTCCTTACTAGAACTAAATTGGACACCCATGTTGAGTGTTTGATTGGAAAGATTATCATAGATTCTAATAGCTTCTTCAATTCTTCTACCACAAGAGACTCAATTTTGGGGTTTACTAGCCTTTGTTTATGGCACACAGGGTTTGATCCTTCAGTCAGTTCAATAGTATGCTAAACTATATATTTATTGTAGCCATGGAGATCCCAATAAGTCCATACAATTACCCTCTCATATTTGTTATATAGAGATATCAGCCTATCTCTTTCTCCCTGAGTAGTAGTATTGCCTACGTTCAGTTTTCTTCCATTGTTGACCTCAATCTCTGAGTAGTCATCTTTGTTGGCTATAAACTTCCTCTTGTCTAGACTTGCATTATTAAGGTCAAAAATATTCTCAAGGGTTATCAGTTGTTTTGGAAGCTTATTTGATTTTAATTGCATTATCTGGTCACCATATGCCTCTTCAATTTTAGGCTACAATTGATTTGTAAATTCTCTAGATTGTTGTAGGAATAAAAGGATCTGTAGATCACTATCAAAAACTTGCTAATTATCTCCATTATTTAGGATGGCAGGGTGAATGACAACCTTGACTACTTTATTTATCAACGAATCTTTAGTTGGATCAAACTAAGATCCAATCTGGGCCATTATGTGTGCTTCAACATTCATGGCCCTTGGAATGACCTCTATATTGAAAGCATCAAAATATTTGATTAAGTCCCATATACGGCGGCAATATGACCTCATTCTCACATTTTTAATGTAGTTGTCTCTCTGATCTATTTTACTACCAATTCTGAGTTACCAAAAAATGTCAAATTTCTTATCTCTTTCTTTTTGGCAAGGAGCAGGCCATGTACTAGAGATTCATATTCAGCTTCATTATTGGTATAGGAAAAATGGAAACACAGGGCTCTGAGAATTGTTTCCCCTTTTAGTGAAGTAAGACAGATACCTGCGCCAACACCATTCTTTCTCCTAGCTCCATCAAAATTTAGAGCCTAAATTAGAGAATATTTGTCAGGGTCTTCCTTTTGCTTTCTTGGTTGACTCGATATCTCAGGTATCTCAGGGTTTTCATCAAAAATAACATATGTTCCTAACCTAGTGCAATCATAATTTCCAAAAGGGTCACTCTGCATCATATCTGATAAATGGTTCTCATCTTCTTTATTTTTGAGAGTTCCAGTCCATTCTCCTATCTCTTCTACATAAATTCTTTCCTCTTTGTTGATCATAGCATGACATGCTTCAAACTTTGATGTTTCTTCATCAGTAATATGTGCTTTACTACATAGAGATTCTAACAACACTTTCACCTTAGAACCATACTTGGTCGTCAGAATCAGATGTGACCAATCTAAAGACATATATCCTCCAATTTTAACTGTGAAATCTCTAGACAGGCATAAACTAAAGATAGTGGGAATATCAATGACTACCACATCTTGCAATACAACTATGTTTGGGTAGGTATACAATTGTAATGGAAGTTGTTTGATAATTCCTATGGTCTGGACTAATTTTCCATCTAACTGCATCACCCCCTTAGCCAATGGCCCATATTTTATCTTCAAGGCATATGCTATTTGTTTAGGCATAATTGTAGTGCTTGCACCTGAGTCTGTCATGGAATTGTGTAGTAATCTCTTTTCCACTTTTAGGGTCAAATAAAAAGGATTAGGCTTAATCTTACTCACTTCTTCTTTAGCATTCAATAGAGCAAATCCCTATTGTGCTTGAGATTTTTTGGATTGATCTTTTCCTTTATCTGTTGAGCCTTCCTTGGTGCCAATAACCTTAGGTTCATCTTGACACCCCAAAGCTTCTTGTAGTAGTAATTTCTATTCGGGAATGGCTAACATATCCCATAAGGATACGTTAGCAGAGGCCTTTTTTAACTGCTCTACCACATTGATTGGTCCCAGTGCCTATACTTTAGGGTAATAGGGATACCTTGTCCTTTTCGTCACTTGGTTGGAATCTCCTTAACTCTGAGTCATCATTGAGATATCTTGTCTTGTCGTGGGGATATAGGAATCTTGAACTAATGGCCCTTTTCTTGCTTCAGTCATTACACTGGGAATGACTTTTGGTGTCTCCATCATCCTCCTTTTTGACCTAGTGTAATAATCAAACTAGACCTTTGAAGTTGATGCTTCATTTATGAACACTGATTCTTCATCCTCAATCCATGAGAATAATGCATGTTCAGGGGTGATTTGTCCTTCTTGTTCTATAGACATGCCTTGCATTTGAGCTGGCATTGCTGTATTTTGAACACCAAGTGATTGATATGGGTATGATTCTGATGATGGACCAGCTTGATTTCCCATTCTTCTTTGTTTAGCCAACTTCTATCTCAAATTTCCTATGGGACAATCTTTAGGGATATGTGCATTATTACAAGGGAAGCACCATGCATTTGACTCTTCTGCCAAATTATTTTACCCAGGGACCAATACCCTACCTAGATTAGCTAGGACAACTTGTAATGGTGTTGGCACAAGGACAAGCTGATTAGATGGTTGTGGAAAGTTTGGCCTCTGTGGGACCTGATATTGATTTGGTTGATACGGAGGTCTATTTCCTTGAAATCCCTGATAGGGAGGCTTTTGATATGAGGTTTGCCGCCTCTTGAGGTTCATGATTTCATTAGAAAAAGTTCTTAGAATACTCTTAACATCATCCATTTCAGATGGAGAGGAAGACGAAGCCACAATTATTGGTCTTTGAGGTGTAGGAGATGTATACATAGAAACAAGAACTGATGAAATAGTAGGGGCTTCTTCTTGAATGGGAATTGATAATTCAGGGAACATAGGCATGGGGGGTCTTGGAGGTAATTTCCCAACATCTATTAGACTATTTTCTACTTTAACAACTAATTTGTATGATGTCGGAAGGGTCTGTCCTCCTAATGACTCTAGAGATCGTAACTGAGATATCAGAATTAAAATCCTTGAGGTAAAAGATAATTGCCATACCTGTTGGTCATCGGGTGGGTACTAGAATTCTTTTCCAGGTCTTCTAGAACCTTGTATTAAAATTAGTTATGGATTCTTGGGGTGCCCTCTTAATGGTAATCAGCTGTTGTACATAAGAGAGAAGACATGTCTCCCTTCTCACTTAATCTTTCAAATAGTGCATGTACTAGTTGGTCCCAAGTTCCAATGGAATTTGCTGGTAAAGATCGATACCAATTAAGAGCTCTTCCTTTAAAATAAGTAGCCAATAGTCTCATATTACCATTTTTCTCTGTAATATAATGTACTGTGCATACATCAGCTACATATTGTAAATGCTCATCTAGGGTCTTTAAATCTTCTCCTATGAACTTAGGCAATGCCTTTAGAGCATTAGATGGAATTGGATCCCATGTATCCAAAGGTGTTGGAAGAATGAGTGGGCTACCACTATTCCAATTGACAAAATTTTGAGGTGGAGCTTGTGTACCCATTTGTCGTCCTAAGATATTTTGCTGATTTGTCCTTCTTCTCGAAGTAATTGCCAATGGTGGCAACAAGAGTCCTAGGTTAATAGCAGATCGAGCTTGGGTAGTTGGTCCACAACTCTGGCTCCTTGCAGGACACTGACTCATGCAATTCTAATCAAGAATCAGTAAATTCGAGTCCCATCGGGCATGCCAAAAACTGTTGATGCCTAATTGTACAAGTATTCACCAACAATGGGAAATTCTAAGAATGTGGGACTTGACTTTAGAATAACCTCCATATTTTAAAGAAGTTGGTTCTTCGAGCTATAGGTTTGATGTAAAGAGAAGAAAAAATAAGATTATAAGAAACTCTTTAAAACTACTACTAAGGTGAGGCACCAAAATTGTATCGAGATCCATACTAATAGCACAATGGATAATCTTGGAGAATCTACTGATAGAGTTAAAGAGCATAAAGCATGATCAACATTAACAACATATGTACATCAAATTTATCAAAGGCTTAATATAGAAAGTAAGAACAAGAATCAGAAACATATAATAATATGCATAAAACACCACTCTCTCTTCATTAATGGGTAGGAGAACAAAGTACATAAGGCACGATGCACAAATTATAATATTCAATCCTTCCTAAGAGGCACCTATTGAGGCAAGAAAATATGCTTCTAATCTAGCAGCTAAAACTCTCTGATATTCAAAAAAAACTCCTCTGTTGTATATTCTCCTCTATTTATAGCACAAAATTTGATTCAAAACTCCCCTCAAGCCATTCATATCTTAACCACCTAGCAATTAGAGACTCTCGATAACTTTCATTACTGTTATCAATCCCTATTAGCAAATCTTCTAAGAATCCTAAATCATTGTTCCATTGTGTCATTGTAACTATCTCTGTGAGTCTCATATCTCTCCATTATATCACAGAGCTTCCCACCTTTTCCCATTGTTGCTCTATCTCTCTTAGCCAATAATGGCCATTTGAAACTAAGACTCTAACATCGTGCATGGTTGAGACACATGGCACCTTTCGCAGCCTTCAAAAAGACTCAAAATGGGATATGTGGCACCTTGGCGCTCATTCTACAAAAACGTCACAAAAAGACTCCTCCATTGAGCATGGTAAGGAAACTTGGCATGTTATGTTGTGCTCCTTTCCTTCAAAAGAGTCTTGGGGCCCACAGGGTGCATGGCATATTTTCATAGCATCCAAAACTTAAACAAAAGAGACTCAAAGAACAAGCGCCAAGCGAACATGTGGCGAGCTCCATGCATTTCCAAAATAGACACATGGTAGGACGATGCTCATTACACCAAACTTTACCAAGGAAACCATTCAAATGAACATCATTGTGACACTTAGCACTTTCCGCTATCATTTAGAAACTTCAATGAAAGAGACTCTACATTAAGCGCAGTGCCGACAATTGGCAAACTCCACAACATCTATAAAAGACTCTTTACTTTTTCGTACGAATGATGACATCACGACCCTTCCTAACACCTTTTCATCCTTGAAACATAAAACACCTGATGTTGAACCATGTGGCACGTTGGCACTTGTCGGGAGAGTCATTTCTTCCTAGAGCCTTCAAAAGAGCATTGTTGTGAGACTTGGCAATCTCCGCAAATTCAAGACTCCTTTTTGTGACTTACTTCAAGTATCAATACTTAGTCGAGACTCTTACTTATAATATATATTGATATATTATATATCAAAACGTAGAGTTTTAACTCTACAACTTGCAATTAAGTTTTAGCATGGTATTATCTTCAAGTTTAACCAATTATTTCCATGACCCCAAATTTGATATGTAGAGATGGCTATTAGTTTAACTATAATACTAAGGAGGATTTCTATTTTTATAGCATATTTTTTTATGGAAACCCTAATTTCTTGGGCATCAGATTCATCATTGTAGTTGGTTGGTTCATGCCTATTATTTCCCCTTCTAAGAAGGGCTATAAATGGTTATTAGTTTTTTTCGTATTTGTGTCTTTCCTCTCACCTCCATGGTTATGCTTTGTCATTTTTACCATTTGCATATAATCCATGCCTCTTTTTCTCTTTGCTTCTTCCATGCCCATAATGAATAATCTTCGTATATATTTGCTCTTCCTCTTTGTAGCCTTGAGATTTGGACTCCCTCCTACTTGGCTTCCCATTTACAAAATTTCTTTGTAGGCAAGTTTCACATTAAGTAGGATATTTGCTTCACTTCATTTTCTCTCACATACCAATCTCCTAAAAATTAATAAAAACAAATATCTAGATGTGATACGTTTACAAAATGAGGTCTAACTAAAATGAGATCTGAATGTTATAAAGAACCATAATAAATCCCAAATTAATGTAAAAATACGTGGGACTAACCTCATCGCTCCATTGGAGTTATCAATGACTAGAACATGGAAAAGTAGTGAAGTGACCAGATGATAGGCTTATGAAAATATATTAAGACAAGGAAATAAGAAAAATTAAGTCAAGCTAATAAGATCTTAGGTCCTTGAGTATGAACTAGTCTTGGGTATGTTGTGGTAACATTTAAGGCCACAATAACTATGTTTTCACTAATTTTATTCTAAAGTTTTTATAAAATCAAATTCATAATGTCAAACTTGCACAACAATACCTAGCTTGACATTCCTAAAAGTATTTAGTGTGACCAAATTTTTGGAAAGCTCTTAAAAAGTATATTCTAGTGAGACAAGAATCAGCTCTGCCACATATTATAGGAGAATGACCATCTACAAGTACATTTTTATAAAAGAATTAGCAAGAATAACTCAGTCTATCCTAGAAACATATCCTACTATTCCTAGATTATTGTTGTGATGCCAACTGATTAGATCCAAAAATTTAACAAGAAAATATGTTAGATAATTAACAATAATATGCATAAGTAGAATAAAGACAACTCAACATGATAGATGTTTATGACCCTAGATACACTAATATACCATATACTCATACACAAAATAATTATCTTTAAGGTAGGGAAACAACATAATATACTGATAAAGAAAGAAGTCATCCCACATAATATCTCCAACTTGATATTCTAACCAAACAGAATACTCTCCATATACATGATATATTTTTATAACGTTAGGACTTAACCTAAGACATACATTCCACACACAATGGGCACTTGTACAATTGAACTAGTGAACTCTTTCATGGTTTTAAATGTGAATTACTCTAATACAACCCTCAAGCCATTCTTTTGTGCGTTAGGCTCTTAAATTAACTATAATACTAAGGAGGATTTCTATTTTTCTAGTGCAGTGTTTTGGATGGAAATGCTAATTTCTTGAGCATCAGATTCATCATTATCATTGGTTGATTCATACCTATTACTTCCCCTTTTGAATAGAGTATAAAATGATTCCCAATTTTTCCATTTTAGAAAAAATGAAACATAACCCTAACAAAACTAAAAAAAGAAAATTTTGAATAAAACCCTAGTAGCTACAAGAAACTAACTGAAGATCAGAAATAAAATACAAAAAATGTAAACCCCAGTAGCTAGAATGAAACAAAAAAAATAACCAAAAAAAAAAAACCAGAAAAAGTGTTACTGTCTTAAGTACCTATCAAATGCAGCTGATAAATTCGATAAACGCTCACTCGAAATTGCCTGCAAACAAATATTTAATGCTCAAGTATGTTGAAAAGGTCAAAGGTCAAAAAGAATGGTGCAAATAATGACAAATTTGAGTGTATTATTTAATGGCCGGATTGATGTTTTTCCGCTTGGCGAGTTTTTACCATGGACTCGCAAGTTATAGGTGATGTTCTGGCCAAATCTCAAGCTTACAACAAAAGAAGAACATAAACCCAGGCTATTTAGTGGGTGGAGTGTATACATAATTGGTTTATCCTTGATTAAAAGTTCAAGAATTATTCAGTCATAAATTTTCATTACAAGATACAGAATATTCCATATCTAAGGAATCTTGCCTCCATAGTTATGCTTTGTCATTGCTACCATATGCATATCTTTGCTCTTCCTCTTTGTAGAATTGAAATTTGGACTCATTCCTACTTGACTTTCCATTTACAAAATTTCTTTATAGATGAATTTCACATTAAGTAGGATATTTGCTTCACCCCATTTTCTTTCCTCACATACCAATCTCCCAAAAAACAATAAAAAGAAATAAAATTTAAATTATATAGTAATTCTTAAGAAAAATCATTTTTTTTATACATTTATCATTTCATAAGAAATAACCAAATTAAAATTAACCCAAAACAAAATAAAAAATAAAAAATGCAAGGAATGCAATTTTAATAATTCAATGGATGTTTATCCTCCAATAAATAATAATCACTTGCATTTAAATACTTAAACAAGTATTAGAGATGTGGACCAAGTGTAAACTTCAAAAGTATCACAAAAGTCAAACTTTATCCACCTCACAACACTTATCTAGAAGTAGGGCTTAAATTTGACAGTTGTGTAGTTGTATTTAAATATTTTAACTATAAAATACAATATAAATAAATAAATATATTTTTTGATAAGTAAGGGCAACTCGAGGTTGCATGTATTAGAAAGATAGCAAAAACGTTACATCTTTACTGCTTAAAAAGCCAGTTTTTGTCATTTGAAATCTTCATCTCCTAACTACCCTACCTTAGAAATTACAAAGGGGGGTGAACCCAGCCCACCCAACAACACTACCATGTTGTAGAACCATCATCTTGCCATGGACTTAAATCCATCTGCAAAGAGAGGATTGGGCCAAGACCTTTAACATCAAAAGGTGACGATCACAACTAGTTACCAAAGGACTCAAAGACTGTCGTTGTTGAGCAGAGGTCAAGCACAACAGAGGTGCTAAAACAAGTAGCCAAAGAGGATCCACACCCTACCAAGGAAGCCATGTTGTGGATGATCCTGAAGAGCTTATCTACCCATCCCCGACCCATGCAAGGATCTAGATGTAGAGCCCACAAAGGGAAGATGCATCCTTCCACGGTCTTAGCACTGATGCCAACCTTTGCCAATTACAGAACGAAGGGCTCCAAACTAGAAAGAGATGAGTGTGGTAATTGCCTCCAATTCTACAAGGAGGCCAGTAAAAGGCCACAGTCCTGTCCTCACATCTACTTGAGTTCATCTTCCATCCCAATCATCAATGTTCTTAGCTCTTCCCCGTCTGCTGCTCTATTGGCTAAACTATCTGCTTCTCGGTTGGCCTACCTAAACACAAGATTGGTAGTGATGTCTTCAAAGGACTTAGCAACATCCAAGATAATATCTAGTAGAGCTTGTAGCTTCCAACAAGGGGTTCTTCTAGTCCTAAAGGCATTTATGACAATGGTGGAATCACCTTCAACCTCCATCTTCTTGATTTTCAAATCCCTGCAAAACTGCAGACCTAAGAGGAGAGCCTACAACTCTGCCTCATTGTTTGATCCCAAAGGAAGAGGCATAAATGCTTTGCCAACAATTAAGCCATTCCAATTTCTAACAATGCAACCGGCACCAAACACCCTAGGATTGCCATGAGAAGCCACATCGAAGTTTAACTTGCACCAACCAAAGGGCAAAGGAAACCATTCTACTAGAGATCTCTTCTTCTGAGAGTCCTTACCCCTTGACCCACTACTGGAGGAATTCAAAGGCCGAACCACAGATTCCTCATCTTGGAATCCCACACTATGAAGGTCTGATTCTTGGGACCCTGCCCCAATAATCTACTATTGACCACCTCTACAATGGTTGCTTCTGTCTTGTTTAGGAAGGAGGAAAAGGACAACTCTTTTTCTTGAAAAATTATTTGATTTCTCTCCTTCCACAAATCCCAAAGAAGTATTAAAGGACTAGTGACCCATAGTCTAGTAAAGAGTGCACTCTTCTGGAGGAGTGGTCACCCTTGAAAGAGGCTCAGGATGTCATTGGGGAGAGCACCACTCCACCCCAATTTGGCACACAACTAGTCCCATCACTCCTGAGCAAAGGGGCATGCAAGGAGGAGATGATCCACATTCTCTTCACTGGCCTTACATAGAGGGCACCTTGAAGGTCCCTAAAATCCTGTCCGCATGAATTTATCTGAGGTCAATTTTTTTTTTAAAGGGCAGCCCAAGAGAACATGTCAACCATCCGAAGGGACCATTTATGCCAACAAAGATGGATCGTGATGTTTGTCTCACTCTAACCCATCTCTGCCAATTTGTATCCATCTCTTGTATTGTAGTGGCCCAAGTTTGATCCATTCCATATGATGGAATCTGCCCCATCTCTGATTGTGATGATCCTATTTCTAAGGGTAGCTTCAAGTTTCCTAACTTCATTGATAGGTAATTCTAACGCTTTTAGATCTTTCCATCTCCAACCCAGACCAACATTCAACCCATCAAATTGCACATAATCTCAAACATGTGTGCCCCAAAGCTGTTCAAGTGCCCTCCTAGTCTGAGGCACATCTAAAATTTCTTCCAATATGGGGTATCTAATCCATGAATCTTCCCAAAAGACAGTCGATCTACCGTCATGGACATCCCAAGTAAAGTAGTTTGTGACAATGTCTCTACAACTGCTCATGAAATGCCAAACCCTAGAGCCATGAGGGAGGTTTCTCATAGTTGGAATGCAGGTTGCATCCTTTGTATTCAGGTATTTGTTCTGAAGTATCCTTGCCCACTTTAAGTGTGGCTCCTTAAACAATCTCTAAATCAATTTTGCTCCCAGCACCTTGTTTTGAAGGATCTAGTTCCTAATCCCTACACCTCCAGCTGCCTTGGGCTTGCACACCTTTTCCCATGTAATGAGAGGTAGCTTCTTGTTATCCAAGGAGCCTTGCCAAAAAAAATCTTCTCATGCTCTAATTCAATTTTTGATTAGCACCAACCGAAAGAGTGAGGTTGGACATTAGGTATATGGGGATTATCGAGATGACTGCTTTCAACATCGTAATCCTCCCTACCCAAGACAACCAACACCCTTTCCACAAGGAAAGTCTCTTAGAAACTCTTTCATCAAGTGGATCCCATAATTTGTTCAACCTCAGCCTAGAGGCAAGAGGCAAACCCAAGTATGTGCATGGGAGTTGGCCTTTCTTAAAAAAACAACGTTCTCAAAAAAAATTTCTCTTTTCTTGCATTTGTAAAAAATAAGAGAAACCTCATATTTTTCTTTATTAACCTCTTGTCTGGTTGCAGTTGAATAGAGGTCCAAAATCTCCTTGAATAGGGTGGCTTCCTTCCTTTTGACAACTCCAAACAACATTGTATCATCATCAAATTATTGATGCGAGATAGCTAGGATGTTGCTCGTGACTTGGATGCCTTCTAGGCAACTATTGATCATGGCCTGTGTAATTGATCTCCCCAAAGCCTTAGCCATGATTATGAAGAGGAAGGGGGAGAGAGGGTCTTCCTATCTCAATCCTCTTGATGCTTCGAAGAAGCCCTCTAGTGACCCATTGATGAGGATCAAGAACCTAAGACTTCCAATGCAGTTGAAAACCCAGTTCAACCATTTCTTTTTGAAACCAAAGGCTTCCATGACTTTAAGAATAAATATCCAATCTACCTGGTCATAAGCATTCCTCATGTCTAATTTGATCAACATGCTTTGCTTCTTGATCTTTTGAATGGAGTGAATTGCCTCTTGTGCTACTATGACACCATCCAATATGGATATGCCCAACACAAATCCTGTCTACTCATATGATATAATTGTTGGTAGGATGTGCTTCAGCCTATTTGCCATTATCTTTGCTAGTATTTTATATATGGTATTGCAAAGTGAGATAGGTCTTAAGTCTTCCAAGGAAGAGGCCTTTTCCTTTTTTAGAATTAAAGCTTTAAATGTATTATTGATGTCCCTGAGAACCTTGCTTAATCTCCTAGAGTCCTTGATTGCCTCCACAATCTCACTACCAATAACATCCCAACACTTATGAAAGAAGATGGCCAGAAACCCATTAGGCCCTGAGGCCTTGTCTGGTGAAAGTTGGAGCACCGCAATCCTTACTTCTTCAATAATGTGGGTCATGAGCATATGGTTAAGTTCCTCAGTTACTAATTTGGGAATGTTTGGAAGATGCCATTTTCCACCATTAAGCCTGAGCCACCCCAATTATTTAGCAAATTTTCAAAGAAGCTTACAGTTTCCCTCCTGATGGAGATAGGGTCTTCTATCAATGATCCATCAGCTAATTTGATCTTCAAAATTATGTTCAAGTCCCTTCTCCTCTTCATCATATTGTGAAAGTATTTAGTGTTTTTATCTCTCTCACTGATCCAAACTTCCCTAGACTTTTGCCGCCAGTGAATTTCCTCTTTGGCCAACACTTCCTAATACTCCTGCAACAAATTTTTCTCTCTTAGATATCTATCTTGGTCCATGCCGGACACCAACACTTCCTCATTTAGTTGTTGTAGTGCCTCTCCAAGTCCATGTTTGGTCTCAAAGATGTCTTTGAATTGTTGCCTATTCCATTCCTTCAGATGTTGTTTGAATAATTTCAACTTAATAAGATACAAAACATTTTGGTGCCTAAAGGTTGGGCCTCATCCCACCAATCCCTGATCAACTCAAGGAAGTGTGGATCTCTTAACAAAATATTTTCAAATTTGAAGGGACATCTTGGTGGCCTTTTGTCTCGTGAGATAATTAATTGAATCGGGTAGTGATTAGACCCTGAAGCAGGAATGATGTTGCTTTCCAAAGTGAAGGAGAAGGCACCCAAGTCACCTTTGTAAAGGAATCTATCAATCTTCTCAACAATACTACTGAAGCCTAGTCTTCTGATGGTCCAAGTGTGCGTTCCATTGGACATTTGGATCTCTCGAAGATGATTGTCTTCTACAAATTTTTAAAAATGAATTTCAGATTGGTATTTCCTCTTGAGCCCTCCTCTCTTGTCCTGGCTATGAAGCATGGCATTAAAGTCCCCTTCGAGGATGATAAACTCATTTGGGAAGGCTTCCATAAATTGTTCTATTTCCCAGCATGTTTCCTTTTTTTGATGCATGGGATTGGACCATAGATGTTATATAAGTGGAATTGTAAATTAGAGTCTACGTTATTGACCTTGCAGCGCATCCAATTCTTACATCCTTCAATAATTTCAGTTTGAGTTGTTCGTGACCTCTAGAGAGTGGCTATCCAACCAGACGCATCTTCAACCTCAATCATAACTACATCCCAAAGATTTAGTTTTCTTTTCAATTGCTCAATCTAAATGTTGTTAAGCTTTGTCTCCTAGAGCATGATGATGTCAGCCATTGATAAGTCTAGTTGACGCTTGACTAGACATTTTTTGTTAGGGGCATTTAGGCCCTTAAACATTCCATGAAAGGAGCTTCATAGCTCCTTGGGAAGGGGGGTTCCCTTCCCAGATCTCAACATACTTGTGATTTTGACCTATCCCTCAGCATCTCTATCTAAAGTCTTATTCTCTTGGTGTGACTTCCCGCCTTTGCTCTTCCCTTTGCCACAGCCTAGAGTGGTTTTTGCAGATCCATTTGCTTGATGTCTAGTTTGTCTATCTAGTTTTTGGATTTGATTTTTTCTTTCGCTTGAGAAAGATGATCTAGGGAAGGAGATGCCTCCTTGGCTTCTAGCTCTCCTTCCTCGAGGGATTTGTTGTCCTCACAAAGCAGGGATTATGTGGGATCTCTAGATTCAGACAGAAGGGGGTTTGCTTGTCCAAATCTTTGGTTGTTGATGATACCAAACAATTCACACCCTACTTCAAAGATTGTCGCATTGTCATTTATCTTGTAATTCATGATGTAATCCTCCGTGGCATTGACAAGAGAGGGTTCTAGGTCCATCCTTGGGGTTTCTTGAAGCACTCCCAAATTTTGCTCTATCTTTGCAGGCTCAATCTCCTTAGCTTCCATCGAAGGGTGTTCCAGCTCAGCGGCCTTAGCCAATTCACCACCATGGGTTTTCAGGGGGGCTCTCTTGAGATAGCTTTTGGCTAGAAGCATCTCTATTTCTCTTACCTTCTTGCAAAGCTTCGATCTTGCCTAGGCTAGCTTTTTTTTTTGCATTCCGATTTGGAGTGTCCCCTACCCTTGCAAACACCGCCGACCACTGGTGGCATGTCAATTTTGATTCTTTGTTTCCATCACCCTCCTTTTGATTTCCAACTCATCCCATCTAGTGTCATTCAGATCCACCTCAACGCACACCCTGATGTATACCTCAAAATCTCCTTCAAAGAGGTATTCATCTACACATATAAACGACCTTGGCTCATCCCTGATCAGCCTTAAAGCTTCTTCGCACCAAAACTCCGTTGGGAGATTGTATAGTTTGACCCCATACAAGGGTTTTTCCCATTTCCTGCAAAAGAGGGTTAAAATTGGGCTCCCAATCCTTGAAGAAGAATCCTGCACCATCGAACATGAGATACCTTTCCTCAAAGATGGATTTCTTGAGATCCGCTATTTTGCATTCGATGAGGAAGAAATCATTAGGGAGCCATTTGATCTTGACCCCATTCCCCCACCTATCTGTCCACCACTTGTGAACTTGCCTTTCGAGGATCACCCTCCTGTCCATTTGGAGAAGAATGCACAATTCCTTAAATGCCCAGTAAAGGCTTGCAACATCTCCGAGGGAATGATCATGGTTTTGTTGTTGATTGGTTTCCAATACCTCCTATTTCCTTTGGCTTCCTTTGGTGGGTTTGACTTCGAAGCCCATGGCTTCTCTCAGATTACCCTACGCGCCACCTAGGGTTTCCAATGTGTCGAGGGTAATGTGGAAAATCCTGTTTCCTGTCGAGGGGGATTATATTGGCTCCCGAGGAAAAGGGGGGAATTTGATTTCTATTCTCTGTGTTTGTCATTCCTTGATACACCTTCACTGCTTGCACAGGGTTCCCTTTCACAAAATTTCGGCTGCGAGCCATTTCCTCCCCAATCATTGAGTGAACATTATTGTATAATATGTTATTTGCATATAGGTCCTCTTATTTAAGCAAACAATATAAAAACTAATAAAAATAAATATTTGACTATATTAGCATACATGTAATTTATTTTAAAGATTGTAGAAAAAATAATTAATACAAAAATATGAATGAATGACCCTTTCTTTAATAGAAACTTCTATTATTTGTAAAAAATTCCAAATTTTTAGATGTTTAAACAAAAATCTAAATACTCTTTGAGTTTTTTTTATAGAATATTTTATATAAACAATGGTTTTCCTTTCATTCCAGCACATCAAACAATTAAAATTTTGTTTTTACCAATATAAGCAAGTTCCACAATATTTCATATTTCTTCTACTAATCTAGTTTTAGAGTCCAATCTTGATTATCTAGAGCTACAGACAATCTACAAGAAGGAAAAATTTAGACAACGGGAAAGAGATAAGGGCTTTTGAGGAAAGGAATTAGCAAGTTAGCAGTTGCCAATAAACAGTTATCTCTTAACAAGTTACCAATGAGTCTTTTCACACAACCATACAAATATAGTTTTTTTGATTGTGTAATTTATGTTTATCTCAATATAGTGATTATCTTTAATCTGTTTATTTAATTTTAAAAACACTAAAGTGAAGGGAAGAGAAATATTGCTATTAGTATTGAAAGATCTCATTCATAGACCATTGAACATATAAGTCTCTCTCCTGGGTATGCTGCAATTTGTATGCAATCACATCCAAATGTGAAGAATTCATTTCTTGTTATTGCCAAACTACAATGTCATTGAGTAGCACACAGGGCACAGATATCAAGTTGCATCCCGTTTTGTAACTCATCCAAATGATTCAAGAAAAGTACTGAATAGGCACTCCAAAATTTCTCTGCCCAAGAGTCTTATCCGATTCATTTGTGCTCTTATGTAGAGCATGGGCCATATCAAACATTGAGCATCTAGAAGGCCTTCCATAGTATTTAAACTTATTTGAAATACCTTGGTATGAATACCTTGGTATAAATACATTAAAATTTGACTTCGATTTAAAAAAAGAGTAACTTGTCATTCGAAAGGCAATAATGAAGACTAAACTATAGGAAAAAAAAATTCTCGCCACACAAGGTGGACTTCCACACCTTCGAACACCACGTTCTCCAACATGGAGGTGTTTCTAACTAGCATATTTATATTAAATATAATATATCTAAAGTACGCCGAGAGATATCCTTCTCGAGGCGCCTAATGTTAGGATTAGTGATTAAAATAATAGGCGCCTCGAGAAGGATATCTCTTGGCGTACTTTAGATATATTATATTTAATATAAATATGCTAGTAGCATCGGGAGCCGCAAGCCTAATTCTAACTATATTATATAATTATATGAATTATAATATATTATAGATTAGATATATTATTATAATATATTATAATAATTATTAAACATAATATATTATTATATTATATAATAATTATAATTCTAATTATATTATAGCTTAATTCTAAGTATATTATACAATTATATGAATTATTATAATTATATAATATAATATTATATAAAATAATTATAATTATATATTATATTATATAATAATTCTAATTCTAATTATATTACATATTATATTTAGTATTAGAGTTAGGGGTTATAATTATGGTTAGGGTTACTGTTTAGTTTAGAATTAGAGTTAGAATTAAGGTTAGGAATATAATCACAGTTCAAATTAGGGTTGGGATTATGGTTAGCAATAGGGTTAGTTTTATTATTAGAGTTACAACAAAAATTATGGTAAGAATTATGTTAAATAGGTTAGATTTAGAAATACATTTAGATTTCTCAGGTTTATAAAACAATGCTAATTATAACCCTAATCATAACCCTAACCCTAACCCTAGTTTTGACCCTAATATTCATTCTAATTATCACCCTTTTTTCAAATAGTAACCCTAATTCTAATTGTAATTCTAACCCTAAATCTAACCCTAACCCTAACCTTTACTCTAAACCTAAATATAGCTCTAATTTAAACCTAAGGTTGATCCTAATTGAAACACTATCCCTAATTATAGCTCTAATTTAAACCTAAGGTTGATCCTAATTGACACACTATCCCTAACTTTAGATATATTATATTATATAATTATATGAATTATAATATATTATAGATTAGATATATTATTATAATATATTATAATAATTATTAAACATAATATAATATTATATTATATAATAATTATAATTCTAATTATATTATAGCTTAATTCTAAGTATATTATACAATTATATGAATTATTATAATTATATAATATAATATTATATAAAATAATTATAATTTTATATTATATTATATAATAATTCTAATTCTAATTATATTACATATTATATTTAGTATTAGAGTTAGGGGTTATAATTATGGTTAGGGTTACTGTTTAGTTTAGAATTAGAGTTAGAATTAAGGTTAGGAATATAATCACAGTTCAAATTAGGGTTGGGATTATGGTTAGCAATAGGGTTAGTTTTATTATTAGAGTTACAACAAAAATTATGGTAAGAATTATGTTAAATAGGTTAGATTTAGAAATACATTTAGATTTCTCAGGTTTATAAAACAATGCTAATTATAACCCTAATCATAACCCTAACCCTAACCCTAGTTTTGACCCTAATATTCATTCTAATTATCACCCTTTTTTCAAATAGTAACCCTAATTCTAATTGTAATTCTAACCCTAAATCTAACCCTAACCCTAACCTTTACTCTAAACCTAAATATAGCTCTAATTTAAACCTAAGGTTGATCCTAATTGAAACACTATCCCTAATTATAGCTCTAATTTAAACCTAAGGTTGATCCTAATTGAAACACTATCCCTAACCTTAATACTAAACTTAACACTAATTGTAACTTTAATTCTTAGCCTAATTCTAATAGTAACCCACCTTAATTCTAACCCTAATTATAGAAGGAACCCCAACCCTAATTCTAACCATGACCCTAAATCTAATCATAACATTGATTCTACCCTAACTATAACCCTAATTTTAAATCTAAAAATAACCTTAACCCTTACCTTAATCCTAATTCTAACTATGATTTTAACCCTAATCCAAACTTGAATTCTAACCCTAGCTCTAGCCCTAACCCTATCCCTAACTGTAACTCTAATACTTTCCCTAACTCTGATTCTTAGCCTAATTCTAATAGTAACTCACCTTAATTCTAAACCTAATTCTAATGGGAACCCTAATCCTAATCCTAACTCTAACCATAACCCTAACCCTAATTCTAATCATAACTCTAATTCTACCCTAATTTTAAATCTAACAATAACCCTAATCCTAATTCTAACTATGATTTTAACCCTAACCCTAATTGTAATTCTAATACTTACCCTAATTTAGTAACCCTAACTCTAAATCTAATCCTAACCTCAATTCCAAACCTAACCCTAATTATAACCCTAACTTGATTCTAATATTAACCCTATTTCTAATCCTAACCCTAACTCAAATTCTATCTCTAACTCTAGCCCTAACCCTAACCCTAAATGTAACTCTAATGCTTACCCTAATTTAGTAACCATAATTATTACTCTAACCCTAACCTTAATTCTAATTGACACCCCTTTTCAAACTGTAATCCCAATTCTAATTATAGTTTTAACCCTAACTCTAACCCTAACCCTAACCTTTATTCTAACCCTAAACATATCTTTAATTTTAACCCTAAGGTTAATCCTAATTGAAACACTATCGCTAACCTTAATATTAAACTTAACCCTAATTGTAACTCTAATTCTTACCCTAATTCTAATAGTAACCCACCTTAATTATAACCTTAATTTTAATAGGAACCCCAACCCTAACTCTAACCCTAACCCTAACTTTAATCATAATCTTGATTCTATCCTAACTATAACCCTAATTCTAAATCTAATACTACCCCTAACCCATAACTTAATCCTAATTCTAACTATGATTTTAACACTAATTATAATCCTAACCTGATTCTAACATTAACCCTAATTCTAATCCTAACCCTAACCCTAATTCTAACTTTAACTCTAGCCCTAACCCTAACCCTAATTGTAACTCTAATGCTTACCGTAATTTACTAACCCTAATTCCAACTCTATCCCTTACCTCAATTCCAACCCTAACCCTATTATAACCCTAACCTGATCCTAACATTAACCCTATTTCTTATCTTAATTCTAATAGTATTCCACCTTAATTCTAACCCTAATTCTAATAGGAACCCTAATCCTAACTCTAACCCTAACCATGATTCTACCCTAACTATAACCCTAATTTTAAATCTAACAACAACCCTAATTCTAACCCTAATCCTAATTCTAACTATGATTTTAACCCTAACCCTAACCCTAATTTGAATTCTAATTGTCACCCTTTTCTAAACTGTAATCCTAATTTTAATTGTAATTCTAACCCTAAGCCTAACCCTTATTCTAACCCTAAACATATCTCTAATTTTAACCCTAAGGTTAATCCTAATTAAAACACTATCGCTAACCTTAATACTAAACTTGACCCTAATTATAACTCTAATTCTTACCCTAATTCTAATAGTAACCCACCTTAATTTTATAACCTTAATTTTAATAGAAACCCCAACCCTAACTCTAACCCTAACCCTAACTTTAATCATAATCCTGATTCTACCCTAACTATAACCCTAATTTTAAATCTAATACTAACCCTAACCCATAACTTAATCTTAATTCTAACTATGATTTTAACCCTAGTTATAATCCTAACCTAATTCTAACATTAACCCTAATTCTAATCCTAACCCTAACCCAAATTCTAACCTTAACTCTAGCTCTAACCCTAACCCTAATTGTAACTTTAATGCTTACCTTAATTTAGTAAGCCTAATTCTAACTCTAACCCTTACCTCAATTCCAACCCTAACCCTATTATAACCTTAACCTAATTCTAACATTAACCCTATTTCTTATTCTAATTCTAACAGTTTTCCACCTTAATTCTAATAGGAACCCTAATCCTAACTTTAACCCTAACCTTGATTCTACCCTAATTTTAAATCTAACAATAACCCTAATTCTAACCCTAATCCTAATTCTAACTATGATTTTAACCCTAACCCTAACTGTACCTTTAATGCTTACCCTAATTTAGTAACCGTAAAATTCTAACTCTAATCCTAACCTCAATTCCAACCATAACCCTAATTATAATCCTAACCTGATTCTAACATTAACCCTAATTCTAATCCTAACCCTAACCCAAATTCTAACCTTAACTCTAGCCCTAACCTTAACCCTAATTGTAACTCTAATGCTTACCCTAATTTAGTAACCCTAATTCTAACTCTAACCCTTACCTCAATTCAACCCCTAACCCTATTATAACCCTAACCTGATTCTAACATTAACCCTATTCTTATCCTAATTCTAATAGTATTCCACCTTAATTCTAACCCTAATTCTAATAGGAACTCTAATCCTAATTCTAACCCTAACCTTAACCCTAACCCTCACCCCAATACTAATGCTCACCATAAAGCTAATTTTATCCTTAATTCTAACCCTAACCCTAACCCTCACTGCAATACTAACGCTAACCCCAACCCTAACCCTATTTCTAACCATAATTCTTACTCTAACTGTAGCACAAACTCTAATACAAACCCTAAACCTATTTCTAAGCCGAACTCTTTAATAACCCTAATTTCAACCCCTATTTCTAACCATAATTCTTACTCTAACTGTAGCACAAACTCTAATACAAACCCTAAACCTAATTCTAACCCGAACTCTTTAATAACCCTAATTTCAACCCCTAACTCTAATTTTAAACACCCTAATTTCAACCCCTAACTCTAATTTTAAACATAATACTGACCTTAATTTTATATGTAACCCTAACCCTAACCTTAACTTGGTTATTCTAACCGTAGTTGCAACATCTAAACAACATTATTTTAACCCTAACCTTGATCATAACCCTAACCCTAACCCCAACCTTAGCTGTAGTGAGAAACCTACCCTAATTCTAATCATAATTCTAACCCTAATTCTTGCCCTAACTGTAATATTAACCCTAACTCTAATTATTCTCCATTTAATAATTATACCATCCAAATATTGTAATCCTTAAATTTAAATTACAATGTGGTTTAAATGAAAAAATTTAAATAAAAGATATAAATGTAAAATGAAATAAAATAAAATAAAATAAATTAATTTTCTTATTAATAAATCTATCTTTTTTATTTTTATTTTTTTAAATTTTCCTCAAAATATGATCTTTCTATAATAAAACATTGATGATAAATTAATAAAAGTTACTAAAATAATAAACATTACTAAAATAATAAACAATCATATTGTTTATTATATATTCATTCTCTAAATTATAGAAGAAAAAAACAATTGTTTCTATAATAAAACATAGATGATAAATTAATAAAATTTACTAAAATATGTTTTTATTTAATAACTTCTTGAAAGATAAGTGAAATAAAAAGGGCATTAATGAAATATCTAAATTTCAATTAAAATATTAAATCTAAGTGGGCTAAATTTTAGGAGTTTATTGTGCAACAAATTGTAAAATTAACAGCTTTCCAAAATGAAATTAAAGCATATAAAAGACTTTTAGTTACCCTAAACACACCATTTTACTCATTTTTGTTTTTGCTCTAGAATATTTTATGTGTGTGCAGGGAAGACTACAGACTTTTCTTAATTTTATCCTGAGCTAATATTTTTATGTTTTGATTTTTAAATATTTTATGCATGTGCAGCAATGAAAAGGTATGTTTTGATTTTTAATTTTGTTTTGTGAGATTTCATGGTTTTTTTATTTTTAAATATTTTATGTTTTGATTTTTAATTTTGTTTTGTGAGAGTTCATGGTTTTTTTATTTTTAAATATGTTATGTGTGTGCAGGAATGAAAAGGTATGTTTTGATTTTTAATTTTGTTTTGTGAGAGTTCATGGGTTTTATATATACAATTATGTGCATGAAGATGTACTTTTTTAAAAATAAAATCTATTATACCATTGATCTGAGTTGTCCCTAATCCTTTACTATTTTTTTAATATAAAAGAAAATGTCAAATTTACTCTAGGTTATATAACCCTAATCCTAATTCTAACTTTAATTTGAATTCCCTTACATTATTATAATTAATATTTTAAAAATATTAATAATATCTAAGCAAAATTGAAATAGTTAAGAAGAGACTTGTTAAAAGAAAATTATTATAATCATACCATCTATACATTTATGATTCACATAAAATTTTACATATTTAATGATAATTTAATTAATATAAATCTGATGTCAAAATGGAAATCTTGGCATATGTTTTAATTTTTAGAGTTCTAAATTGATTTAAAAAAACCTAAATTAATTTAAAAACAAAATAATTATATGTTTTAATTTTAATTATAATTTATAATAAAAATTAAAAAACTAAATAAAATATAGGTAGGGGGGAAAAAATTAAAAAAACAAAGCAAATTCGTGTTAGAAAAAAAAAGTTGAAATTTTGAAGTTTTCTAAAACAAAACTAACCTAATAACAATAACATTGAAGTTTTTAAGTGACTATAAACCAAAAAAAAAATAGTTACATATCAAAAACATATTGATCTTTCTAAAAATGTGTGCAGTTTAAGAGAGGGAAAACATATGTCAGGATTTCCATTTGATCTTTCTAAAAATGCATGCAGTTTAATAGAGGGAAAACATATGCCAAGATTTCCATCTGATCTTTCTAAAAATGCATGCAGTTTAACAGAGGGAAAACACAAAAAAACATGCAGTGTAATGAATTGTTGAGAGAGAAAACATTTAGTAACGTTTTCAATTTCAATGGACAGCGTCATTTTCGTGGACAAAAATTTCAATTTAAATAGCATGCAAAATTTCACCTTAAAAGTCATTGTATTGCAAAACTGTAAAGAGAGGCCATGTTGTCCTATGTTTTTAGTAGTCCTTTATCGAAGGACAAAATTACACTTCTGATAAAAAAATATAGTCTTCTAAAATACTGTAAAGCACATAAATTTTATCCCGTTTTGTTGATGAATCTGAGAGTTTCAGAGCCATCCATGGCCTTTAAACTTTTACTAGTCTGCACCATCTTGTTTGGGATGTCTTCTTTTTTGCTAATAGTTGCTCAAGTTACAAGTGATGGAAATTTGTTGCTGAGTGTGAAGGGCTCTCTGGGTAGTGATGATAAGTTGATGCTTTCAACATGGAATGCATCCATTCCACTCTGCCAATGGAGGGGCATCCAATGGACAAAGCAAGATGGGACATTGTTGTAGTGCAATACATCACTGGTAAGATCAAATCTCTCCCTTTATAAAGATCCTTCTATTTTTGCCCACACTGTCCAATTGGCTGCTGTGTAACGCCACTATGAATGGCCTCTGCATTGATGAGTGGTGGCGGAAGTGGCAATGGAAGTGCTGCCGTTGGTGGAGATGATAGCTTTTCCATAAAAAAATGAGATTTGCAAAAACCCCAAGCTAATTAATATCAGATCCATACAGAACAACTTTAGATAAAGGATCTGCCTTCAAACCAAGATGAAGCTCAGGTCTTCATCAGAAACATTACAGAAAAGGAACATGCAATGTAGCAGTTGGGATTTTGATGGAAGAGATTAAAGAGTTGGATGTCAACAACTCACCCATTATTTAGTGAGATTTCAACAACGATTGATTACTGCCAACAGATTCTGATGGACAAAAGAGATCTTAGCCGCAGCCTCCATCTCCGCTGCCTCCTCCGCCTCCATCGTATGAAGGCTTAATCCATGCGAAGGGCGTCCCGTCTTCTTACTTTCCACACATGAAAATGCAATCATTGATAACACATGTTGAAGGAAGGTAAGAATAAAAAGATGATTCTACAGGGGCGGGCAGAATATATAACATAGACTGTGCTGCCGTGTGCTACTGCCCCTACTGCCTCTAAGAATAGTTAATCCTCACAGCCTTTATAGAGTGGAAGCGAACGTTATGCAGCATTTACAGAGTGCAAGCTTTACAGAGTGACCGTTATGTAACAAAATCTATATTTAGGGATTTTGAATTAATTCAGTGTCTTGGCATGCATTTGGAATCTATTATTATTATTTTTTTGCAAGCACCAATTTATAGATATTTATTGAATTCTTAAATGCAATTTAGATTTTTTAAAAAAAATTTAGTATATATTTACAACCAAAAATGAGTGCTCTCATCTCCACCCCCGCTACAACTGTAGTTCGCCTCTCGGCGAAATAATTGAATTGGTTCGGATTGCGTAAACTTGCGCAAATTTCCGCTCCCGTAAAATTTATATCCGGACAACAGACTCACAAAAGGGGATCAG
This sequence comes from Cunninghamia lanceolata, assembly GCA_027924645.1. Taxonomy (NCBI): domain Eukaryota; kingdom Viridiplantae; phylum Streptophyta; class Pinopsida; order Cupressales; family Cupressaceae; genus Cunninghamia; species Cunninghamia lanceolata. The sequence continues at coordinate 28,544,423 of BSBN01000334.1, read as the reverse complement.
TTCTATGCCAAAATGGTTTTTGACGAACAATTATTTGCCTAGGATATTTTTACTCTGTTTCAGATCTAAATATCAAGCTCTGGCTTATTCCCAGTTTAGAAAGCAAATCAAAGTAATGGCGGCTCATGCGGTAGTTGTTCCATATCCCGGGCGAGGCCATCTAAATCCAATGATGCAGCTCGCCTTTAAGCTTGCCTCTCGGGGAATCTCCGTTACATTTGTGGTGACCGAGTCATGGCACAAAATCATTACTCAGGCCGACGAGAATCCTTTCACTCACGGTCCAAACCTCCGGGCTGCGCTCATTCCAGACTGCGTGGTGGGGGAGTCAGAAAGGTGGGCTAACATGATGGCCTTTCTTCTCTCCCTCTCCAACATGGAACCCCATGTGGCTCAACTCCTAACCAATCTCAATCACTCGGGAACACCAGCAACATGTATCGTCGCCGATGTATTCCTCAACTGGGCGGTTCCTTTTGCTAAAAGACACGCTCTCCAATCTGTTTCGCTCTGTCCAATGTCTCTCACAACTTTTTCCGTCTTCTATCATTTAGACTTAGGTATGTAAATGACTACAATTAAATGATTGCAGGCTTGGTGGGAAGAAAAAAATGATTGTTTGATTTTTGTCATTGCAGGGTTGGAAGGGTGGAAGGATTATATTGGCGGGTCGCCTCCGATCCAACCGACGGACCTTCCGGTCGCTCTTATCCCTCCCTCTCCTCTGGGCAATGAAGTTGTAAAGTGTTTTGCCAATGTGAGAACAGCAGATTGGATTGTGGCGAACTCTTTCTACGCCTTGGATTGCAAAGCAGTGGAGGCACAGCGCCACAAAACCCCTGTGCACTGTGTGGGCCCCTTCAACATGGGCTCCTCTTCACAGCTTGAGACGCACTGCAGTGATTGGCTGGATTCCAAACCGCCAAGGTCGGTCATCTATGTTTCCTTCGGCAGCTTCAGTACGGTGGCGACAGCTCAGGTAAGGGAAATAGCCGCCGGTCTTATGAAGAGCGGGTGCTATTTTCTGTGGGCGCTTCGTCCAGATAACGACGCGAGTCATTTCTCGGAGATGTTGCCGACTGGATTTTTGGAGGAATGTAAGGGGCAGGGCGTAATCGCACCCTGGTTTAGGCAGGCAGAGGTTCTGAAACATCCTGCCGTGGGAGGGTTTTTCAGCCACTGCGGGTGGAATGCCATCATAGAAGGTGTCTGGGCGGGCGTTCCCATGCTGGGGTTTCCTCTTGCATTTGACCAGTTTTTCAATTGCAGATTCATGGTGGAGGAATGGAAGTTTGGGTTAGGGTTGAAAAATGCAGACGATGGGAATAGGGTAATAAGAGCTGAAGAAATAGAGAGCAAGGTGAAAATGTTGATGGAAGGGGAGGAGGGCGTGAGAGCAAGAAGAGCAGCAGAGAGATTTAGGTATGTGGCAGAGGAGGAAGTGAGTATAGGAGGACGGTCTGCCAATAATTTGGAAGCTTTTGTGAATAGTTTGAGGCTAATTTGATGAACTGCCTAATTATGTTTTTACTTAACATGATTGCTGCGCGAATTCGACAGAGCCGTGATGGATTTGTTTTGTCTCAGTTTATTACTGGATTACGACTCTCCGGCTGCTGTGGATGTAATATCTGTTATTTTCAATTTTTAATACAATTGGAATAAAAAATGGTTTCTGTTGGTACATAGATCTCATACCATATTTGAACTTTTTCTCTTTGTTGCCAAGGAGATTCTTTTTAAACGAGTTTTTATGCTTAAGAGGGGTAATTATAGTGACATAATAGAGCTTGACATTATTTAATATTGCGACCATAAAAGAATAGTTGGAAGAAAAATAAATTAGAGTATATTTATTTTTTAAATATAAATATTCTAATAAAATAGTTCTATTATAAAATAAAGAAAAGACAAAAAAATTTAAATATGCCTTTAATAAATAAAAATAGCTCTATAATAAAACAAAGTAAAGATAAAAAAATATTTCAATTTTGTAGTAAATAAAATAACTCTAAAATAAAATAAAATAATTTGGAGTGAATAAAAAGATAATTATTTTTCTTAATTTTGAAAACATCTACAATATGTAAAGAGATATAAAGACACAAAACATTTCAATTATGTAGTAAATAAAATAATTCTAAAGTAAAAATTAAAAAATTAAAAATTGTGAAGTGAATTAAAAAAATAGCGTCTTTTTTAATCTGAAAAACATCTACAATATGTAGAGAGATATAGTATCCAAGTGCGTATCCATTCTAAATAACAACTTTAAGATAGGCACTTTGAGCTAAGTTATCTCTTGGCATCTTTTAGATAGATGTATTTAAGATATCTATATTAGTTTTTCAATAGGTGATGTTTTTAGAGTATATCAAATTATTTGATGTTTTATATAGTCAAATTGTAATAAAACGTCACATAATGATTATTATTTTCATGTTTACTTTTACCCTTTGCTTTAAATAAAGGCTACTTCGAAACATTAAAACTCTAGGTTAAAGTAGATACAAGCTTTATATAAGATTGTTGGGTTAGTTACCTTTATTTGGAGGTATCTTATTAAACATTGAAACTCTAGGTTAACGTAGATATAAGATCTATATAAGATTGTTGGGTTAGTTGCTTTTATTTGGAGGTATCTTATTAAATCAAATGATTGATTGATTGTATGTGTTGAAGTTAGTGTTTTTATTTGGAGGTCACCTTCTATTAAAGCATAAAGGTGTGTTTGACTTCATGACCCACTTAGGTGAAAAAATGAGAGGCCACTTTATGCTTCCACTCCTTTGAAAAATTTAAAATTTAGATATGGTTGACTGACCCCTTTTATTTTCCTTTCCTAAGATAACTAAATACATGTTTGTCTGATTTAGTGTTACACACTAGAGTACTTACAGGCATTTAATTGCATTCATTTCACAACGTCACATCTCCCAAGAATCATCTCATCCTAGAGCATTAAATGAGAAATCAATCATGAAACATTTGTATTTGGTGCATAAAAGTAGAAATGAACCTACATACATAATCCTAGAAGGATTGTTTGATGTCTTTTGACTTTTGTACACATTTTTGAGGTTAACAACAAAGGGAACTTATCTTCTTATGACACAATGACAACCCTTTCTATTAGGAAAGGTGTCACAACCTTGAATCTTAATGTTAAGAACAAAAAAATTATAATTTTTGGTCTATAGAATTAAAAAAAATAATTTACAGGCTATAAAAGGTGCTTTTGGCTCTATTTTTTCCACTAGATTCCTAGTTCCTTAGTTATGGGGATGCAGATCTCTTTGAGCTCTATAGTTTTTTTTTAAAAAATAGGTCTCAATTGACTTCATAGATCAAAAATTATGGCCTCCAAAATCTAGGCCTCCCACATTAAAAATGAAAAAATATCTATGATGCATAAAGGTGTTGTAAGAGGAAGTTACACTTGTTGACTAACTTGTAACATGTCACAAGGCATCTTTGAATGGAGATAATGGATCCAAAATGGAGTGCCCAAGTTGGTGGATTACAATGAGATTATGGCAGGTGGAAGGAATATGGTTTTTTTATCTTGTGGACTCATCTTAGTATTTGGGCATTAAATTTTTAAATAGAGATTTGGGCACTAGATTTTATGTGGTTTTAACTCATAGTTTTTTAATTTTTATTTCATTGTTACATGTATTATTTCCTCTATTGGGTACTTGAGATGGATGTTTTGATAGTCAGTTTTGCTGGTTCTTTTATGCTTTTGGAATTACTCCAAATCTCTTTTTGGTGATACTCTTATAAAGGATTGGAATTTTGGTGATACAAAAAATAATTAATTGAATTAGGAATTGGAAGTTTATATATTAAATGCATGTATGTAACATGTTTATACATATATAAAACTTGTAAATATATAAATTTACATGGTTTAAACAATAAATTTAAACATTTAATTACATAATAATACATACGAAACCAAGGGATATTTTCCAAGAAAAATTTAGAAGTTGGAAAATGTTTGATAATATGTGTTTAATTCCATAAATAAAATTTCCTTTAAATAAATAAATTTTGCAAATAAATACATGATTTCAACTACAATTACAAAAAGATAAATTTAAATATTTATACATTAAATGCAAATCACGAGAATGCTTACATATAGATAATACTTATACAGTTGATATCACTAGTAGTGGTGATTTCATACCTAAAGATGACATAAAAGGTGATGTTTATCAAGTAGTCTATTTAGGTTTGGTTCTATGTGAATAAGCTACAATGTTTCAAGTGAACAAGTTAACAACATGCATCAAAAAGTAGTTTAAATATAACTTGTCAATAATCTTTCTCAAATAATCTCTTTTCAAATGCATTAACCAAGTATGTAATATCATGCATATGCATATAAGATAAATAAATGAAATATTGTGCTAAGGATTTCCATCAAATATGGTGATCTTAGGTTTCCTAATAATATGTGGACAACATGAAAAATGAATCTAATTCAATCAATAGGAAGAGAGACACTAAAGAATCCATGTTATCAAATTGTAAGGCAATAATTTCCAAACTCATCACTAGATGTATCACCATATGGATGTAATAGACCTAGATTTAAGTCAGTAACATATATCATGCATATATAATTGACATGTCATAAAAAAATGTGTTGTGCAGGTATAACAATCATGGCTATAATGGTTTTGGATAATTTATATTGAGTAAGATAGGATCAATCAAAGATCTATGGATCATGGGATTACAAGATACTAAGATGTAGCAATGAAAGAATAATAGGATAGATCTTTACTAATAATCTTTAGACTATAGTTACTAAGGATTAGACTCATAATGTTTAAGCTTAGTTCTTTATATTAAGGCTAGGTTATATATAAGTTAGACTAATAGGTGTGTGAGCCTGGCTTATTCCAAGTGATCCACTAAGGATAGGTCCATGTACTCATCTATAAACTAAATGTAGTTGCAGGAGATGTAAGGTAGTAGCTAGCATATGGCAAGGCCATGGATGTATATGATGTTGTAGAGGAGGATATTGAGAGGGATTATACTTGGAATGAAAGAAGGATTCTCCTCAACCTTCCATTACACCATCAAGGGAGTATAGTCTTTATGGAAATATGAAACCAAATTGGGATTTTGAGTTAGGGTTCCAAATTTAGGGTTCATGTTTAATGGTTTGGGTTCACGATGTGAATTTAGGGTTCAATCTTGAAGACCTTTATGGTTGGGGTTTTGATTTTAAGCACCAAGTTTGATGTTGTATTTGTAATGCCCCTCTAGGAAACCCCAGAGGACAACACAACTATGCTAAAAAAGATAGGATAATTTTTTTAAAGAGAAAATAACAAGTAATGTCAACCACATCAATACATATCACTAAACTTACTTGTCCTCTAAGGTTCGACAATTGCATTACTTACTAAACTATTTATAGGATTAAGAATTAACTAACAACAATAATTTAATTCTAATATATTGCTTCACATGTAAGAGCACTTACATTTCCATGATATAACATTAAACAAGAAATCAACAAGATCATATAATTAGAACTACAAGTTCATATACAATTTCCCATACATAAAGGTACATCATTCATGGTATCACTTTTTGGATTACATTGGAATACTTACAATATGATAAATTTGATACACTACACTAGCACATGAGCATAAAAATTTGCCTCATCAATCTAGAACATAATCTAGAATCTAAATCATAAGATCCATTCTTCTCACACACGAACAGTAGCAAGAGAAAACCAATGGAGAAAATAGCACTACCACCTGACCATGTGGAACCCTAAGGTCCACCCCTTCATGCTAGGAGATAACATAAGGTTCCGCAACAACAACCAGACAAGGAGATGAAGACTAACAATTGGAAGGACTACACAGGACTCAAGTACAACATGGGTCAACAAGACAACACGAATAGCATAAACAACACTTCCACACTTAACAGGTCTTCCAGAGCCATTCACACAACATAAGTAAGAACAACAAAGAGGGAATGCTAGACTACAGTAGGGATGAGTGTCATCAAATGGTCCTAACATGGGTTACCCTGACAGTCTCTAGCTAGACACCGGCCCCCATCCATGGGTTACCCTGACAGTCTCTCGCTAGGCACCGGTCCCCATCTATGGTTACCCTGACAGTATCTCACTAGACGCTGGCCCCATAGGGTGACACATGCGGAATCAACATCCCTTTCATGAGGACAAGAAAGTTGATTTTGCCAACCACGTCCTTCTCATCTCATCCTTAGCCTGAACGAGCACTATAGGCATAAGTGAGGCATCCAATTATCTTGATTAATGTGAAAGCTCTCCAAGTCTCCAAATTTGACTATTAAGTTATCACTAGATTAACAACCTCCAATGGGTTACCCTGACAACCACTTTGGGCACCGGCCCCACATTGGAAGCCACTTCCCTTCCTGCATCTAGAAGACCCTTAACCAACAAGCATAACAACAAGTATCCACATACCGTGTAAGGCATTTACCTTCTTGCATACAAATCTCAACAAAAGTATCCAGAGCAAGGCATGGGTCATCTTGCTCCAAAAATTTCAACCGAAACAAAGTGTAATCTAGAGCAAGGCATGGGTCCTCTTGCTCCCAAAATCTCAACCATAAAATGAACCAACACAAAAATTTATTACATGCCTAATATAATAATGAACCACAACAATAAAGGACTCTACCACCTCATCACGAAAACAACATCAACATGAGTTTAAACATAACTGCACGAATTATGAACACTGAACACGGTATTATTCTTCTTGCTCAATCATCATAACCACATGAATCCATAAACAAAGGGAAGTAAACACTACATAAAACCACTTGAGTCATACACACGACTCCCCCTCTAGGCCTCTAGAATCAGCTTCCCCAATGACACAGACACATGACACCTCTGTAACACAATGGTTCCATTCGATGTTCACTTCCAAATGCACAACATAGACTAAGAACTTTAACCAATAATTCACTTACAACACATAATGGAAACACATGAAATATTGTACCAAGCATGGGACTAAAAGAATGTAACATTAATTCCAAACATGGTCAAACATTCAACAAACATAAGGTGGATCTATCTCTATAGTGCATGACTTAATATTCTAGCACTTACACCATAACTAGTCACCCCTTTAATATCTTCTAAAGTTATATACCTCATGTCTACTAGATTGGCATGATTCATGTTCGCATTACCTACACACTTAACAACATTCATTAAGGCACTAGATTCCAAGAATGGTATAAGATATCATGTCCTTCAAATAGTTAAAAACAAAACATAAGATTAGGATTATAATTTCCCAAATGATGATCATAATAACATTATTCTAACTTATTTAATTAATAGAATAAAACCTTAACAAGATCATTATTCTAGACAATGGTATTAATGACCAAGACGATAACCAACATTACTTTTCGAAGTAGAACAACTCCTAAACTGACCTATTCCAACCATAGATTAGGGTTTCTGACAAGTAAGATCTTAACTCAGACTGGTTATCAAAATACTTCAACAATATCACTTGCAACAAGACTCAGATAAAATGATGATTTAAAACTAATGACAAATAACACATCTATAATCTAATTCAATACCATAGAATGTTCTCTTAATATAACCAAATTCATAGAACATTAATAATAAAATTCTAATACCAAACTAATTACATTAATCTAAAACTCTTATTTTCAAACCTATAAAAAAATATTCAATACATTAAATTGCCTTTATTCCATTCCCTCATAATACATAAATTAATAGGCATAATTACATGTCTTAATTTCATATACTAATTACATATCTTAATTTCATACACTAGTAAATTAAAGAGACTCGCTCTAATAATAATTAGATTAATACACATATAATAATAATCTCGATAATTGTAAATACTATTAAATATAACTGTAAAAGCAAGGCTAAAATCCTATAATATTAGAATGCTATAAATATCTTACACTAGTTAGAATCACAAGATACCAAACCCGAAGCTACAATGAAAGAACATTGTTCTAAGGTTAGCATGAGAGGAAAGGAATACAGAAGAATAAAACATTCCTATAGATCTAAAATCTTTATCAAATCTACCACACTTTTAACCACATACATAAGATAGGATTATCACAAAATGAATTTGTTAAGAAGGCTTCAGAAGCTAATAACAATGTAAAATGTGAAAGCATAGACAGAGCATGCAGACTGGTTGATGGAATTCCTCAAAGAGAGTCATATGATGGAAAACAATGATCTTAGGATATGCACAAAATGAATTTGTTGAAAAATCATAGAGAAACCCAATTCAAAAATATAGAGTTATTGGTGACGCAACTAACTGTTTTAAGATAGACGAAACTGGTGAGAGGTAGACAGTCACAAAATATTCATATCTCCAAAAAGACAAACTGGGTATGAACTATGTTTGGATATGATTACGATAACTAGGTCATACACCATATATCAAAAATTTATAGGAACCCAGTTCGTAAAACAAAAGGTATGACTACCACAATAGACTATAAAAATAGAGATGAAATGGGTGATTGATAGACAGTCAGAAAACATTCATATCCCCAAAATGACAAACTGGGTATGAACGAATTTTGGATATGATTTATAGAACTAGGTCATATACCATATGTAAAAAAATTTAGAGGAGCCCAGTTCATAAAACAAAATTTATGGCTGCCGCAATAGACTATAAAAACAGAGATGAAATGGGTGATAGATAGACAGTCACATCAATTGATGATTCCCAGAAATGCAATGATATAGACATGCACAATTGGATCTAACAACAAGTTTTCTAACCTCTCAAGAAAATTACAATCAATAGGAAAAATTATAAATCAAACATTTTCTTCAATAGAAAAATGAGACAGAAATTAGAACTAAAGGAACCTAATTTCACTTGCTTGACTGGTTGAAGATTCGATGTTGGGTTCAACTGTTACAGCCACAAACCATTCTCTCCCCCCAAAAAGTTTCATCTACTGAAGATTCTTATGAGAGAGAAATCCCCCCCTAAATACAGCCCAAAACTGCCTATTTAGAGAAAGAAATCCCCTAAAATCTTCCAAAAGATTCCCTCCCACAAGAGGCAATAACTCCTGCAAGAACAATATCTTACAGTTTGCTATTTTTAACATTTTACAACTAGACCAAGATCAATATATTTTATAGCAACACATAAATATTATTTATTTATTTAATTCTAGTTGCAATTACATTTATTACTATTATTATTATTATCTATTAACTTAACTTCTAGAATAATATATTTTTCATAAACTAAATTTACATAAGGACATTTATATATTTATTTATTTAGCAAAAATGCTTCATAACTAATTATTTTATTTTAAGGCAACAATAACCAAAACAAGACCAACAAAATAACCCAACTATCAAACCATACTTGACTACTATGCAAGATCAGAAAACAAGAGCACCACAACAATGACTGACTATCATGACCAAACTAACAACACTAACAGGGTACACAATCAGATACTCATCCTCTTCAAGGATGATGGGTAGTCTAGGCTAGGGGACCATGTGTTATCTCCATTCAACAACTTCCATTGGTATTAAGGCATGCTCAGACCTACCAATTCAGGTGGAGTCGATACCTGGTACCTTCAACCTGTAGCAAACAAAAGTGTCGAATACATACATATAATCATCCAAGCAGGCACATAGTGACAAGGAATCACAGCATAGTAGGGTACTCATTATGAGTAATACTACACTGTCCCTTCACAAAACACATCACAAGTATCCACATTAAACAAATTCATTAGTAACTAAACAACCAGATAACACATAGACAGATAATCACATTAATCACAAAGTAAAACTAATTTACATAATCAATTAACCTATAACTGATCACATCATAAGCATAATGTATTAATCATAAAGTATCAACAATGTCATCACAATAAACACCAATGAGTGTCATCAACTATATCATAACAGTAAGCTTACCATCAACATGTCTATCATACCCTACGTATTCTAAGTATTTTACCTTCTTCTTCATGCTCCTTAGCCCGACCACTTGCTCATCCAGGGTGAGAATGGAGGGGCACTATAGTATTAATATTTCATAGGTCTTGATAACTAAAGTACTCCTAGCGAATGATTTACTTAGGTGTAAATAAAGTGATGTTATTCTAATGGTTAGTTTAGCATACCTATATCAATTCCCATTTAATTTTTGGGCTATTTTGTTGCAACTACTTAATCAAATTACTTATTGATAAATGCTACATTCTTGTGTTATGTTTGAGTTATGGCTGCCAATGGTTATCAATTTTATACTAATCTACATTTACTTCCATGCTTGTGACCTTATTCCATGCTTATTTACACACAATCCAAATGTAATGGTGGAATTTGAATACCCATGTTGATTCCCATTTAGTTTTGGGTCCATCTTGATGGAATGACCTAATATAATTATATATCAAGTGTCATGTTTAGTTGACAACTCTTACTGATCACTATCAATTTCACATTCTTTTACACCTATTTCCATTCATTCAACCTTATCATATCACTACTCACACACATTCCCACATACTCACCATTTACATATCATTTACTAGCCTACATTCACAATCAAGTTTACATATTTGTTCATTGCCCCAAAATAGTATTTTCTCATATTAGGTCACTCTCTAATGACTTTTCAATCAGTTTTGAATGGCTTGAGATTGATTCCCAAGTTTTATTTTAAAAATTAAATAACAAAGTCTCTACCCCTTTCACTAGTTGTTGTGAGATGATGTATGATACATGTTTTTACAAATTATTGTTATACATCTATGTATTTAAAGACATTCATGTCCAGTTATTACATATGCAAGTACACCTAGATAAATGCTAGAAAATCATAAGTGATCACAAAGAGAAAATAACAAGAGCACATTTGATTTCCAAGGGATAAAGAATATTTGTCTACATTTCATTTCCAAGGTCCATAGATTTAACCTTCATGAACCTCCTTTCATTTGAGTCCTCCAACTTTGGTCTTTCAATCTATCTGAGAGCTTTGAATGTGATGATCCATCTTTGACTATTTAGTTTTGGGATGTGAGTTTAGTGTTATGGTTTGGTTGGGAATGTGAATTTAGTGGTTTGGTTTGTAATTCTAAGTAATGGTTTTCAATTAAAAGTTCCAAGTTTAGGGTTTAAGGTTTAGGGTTAGGGATTAGAGGTTCCTATTTTAGGGTTTGGGATCAGAACTAACAAAGTTTAAAATTATTGTTTAACTAATATGAATACATGTAAAAAATAATAAAAAATAGATGATTACAATTTTAGGTTTTAAAATTAAATATAAATTAAAATAAGTAAAAAATAATAAAAATAATTAAAAAACACATTAAAACAGAAAACCACCTACCTACAAACACTTGAGGGTCACTCTAGAGAAGGCAGGAGGTCGTGCAGGTGCATTGGGGAGGTAAAATGATGTGGGTGCCCATTTTGGCTTCATATTTCCAACCTTGATCACCATTTGAACCATTCAAAATAAACTTGTAGGCAATTAAGATAAATAAATACTTTTTGCAAATGGGTGCTTGTTCATAAAATGGACACCCATTCTATTTATGGGAGCCCATATGGAATGGATTCCTATTTAGGAATGGGAGCCCATTCCTAAATGGGTGTCTATTCCATATAGGCTTGCATTTAGGCTCGAGTGCTCATTCCTAAACGACTGCCCATTATTTTCAAAATGAGCACCTATTTCTATTGAGTTTTTTCTTGCCTTCGATACTTCCACAAAAAGTGGACTCATCTTCTTACTTTTACCCCAATGATAGAGTGTAATGATTTTCATTTAAGTAAGTGTAATAGAGAAAGGAGTAGATCATCATAGTACTCATCAGCATCTCTAGGTTACCATGAGGGATGAATTATCCTCATTTCCTCCACTAGAACTACCCCCTCATCCTCTAGAGCTATGTCCTCTCCCTCTGAGCATACATATAGCATGGGGGAATAGGTGACAAGTCTTATGGAAATTCATCTCCTAGCTGTTGGAGTACTCATGCAATAGGGTGAGTCTTGATCAAATCATTCATGTTCACCAAGTGGTTGAACTCTTAATAATAAGATTGGATTTCTTTGTCTCCTAGATGTAACCCTTCATCTCTCTATAGGGATCTAAGATGAAATTTACATTTGTTAAAGTGGCCACAACTCATGTAGAAGTGTCAAAATGACCAAGCCAACCCTATCTTATAGCTCTTAGTAGTATCAAGTCTAAAGGGGGCGTCTCTCTAAAAAATGGTACAATGCACTCAAGAATCCATGTCATTACTAGTAAAGGGTGGCTAAAATCAAGGGCTCCTCATTATCAGATGTGATATAATTCATGGAAAACTAAAGCTATTATGTCAATCCACCAAGTGAAAATTGTCCATCACTCAATCCACTAAATGATTGGTGCCAAACACTAGCTAAGAAATGAGACCTTCTTGTCTTTGTACAAGTGAGTGGAAATAAAGCCAACTAGGACCTTCTATAGGGGTGGAATGATTCAATCCTTGGAACTTAAGTGACATAAATGTCAAGCATGTATTCAAGTCGAGTCTCACCCATGATAGATTCCCAAGCTAGTCTCTCTTGCTTAGACTCTTGCTCTAGTAGTGTGAGTAGTTCCCCTTTGACAAGAGCATTTTAATTAGTGTTCCAATAAGTTTGGATGTTGCATCATATGCATGATGAAGGACAAATAATCGATACCTATGCCATTCTAGCTAGTCCCATCCTTTGAAGGGTAGCATGATCTCTAGAAGATAACAACTATAGAGAATATATGTACCAAGTCTATTCATGGGTTAAATTCCACCATATGTAGGTGTCCTACAAGAAAAGAGGGCATTAGGTTAGTTTGTCATTAAACTTTCAAAAATCATAAAAATAAAAAAAAATAAAAACCTCAAGATCATAAATTTTTTAAAACTCTAAAAATCACTAAAAATTGAATAAAATCTTGAAAAAATATAAATAAACATAAAATTTAGCATTAAATAAAAGAAAGTGAGCAATTTCTAGTGTCAAGATTATTAGTTTTTCCTTTGATCTTGTCAGCAAAACCTTCTAGTAATGTCTCTCAATTGACCTAGGTTGAAGTGGTAGGGTCACCTAGGTGACCTACCTTAGTAAAAGGGGTGACCTATGGCCACACTCTATTATGCCTGAATGGGCCTAGAAAATGTGAAAATTGAACAAAAATGAGAATTTAAATGAAATAGTGAAAATAATGCAAACCTAAAACCTAGACAAATATAATAGAAAAGTTTGAATTTAATATACATTTTCAAGCCAAATCAAGTGAACAAGAATCTAGGGTTTAAAAGAAGGGTTTTCTCACTTCTCACACTTGGGGATCCATGGGAAGTTGAATGATAGCCATAATGTCAATCTCCTCATTGTTAGGTTTTTGTTGATTTTCTCATGTGTAGTTTTGTCACTCTTTTCTCGCTCTCTCTTTTTTCCTCTTTCTTCTCCTCTTTCTTCTCTAGCTTAGCTTACAATAATGTTGTATATTTGGTCTAATTTAGCCTTTATAGTGTAGATTTTGTCCTCATTTTGTGTTTGTTTTATCACCATAGTAGGTTATCATGGAAAGGCGAGGTGACATAGCTAAACATCAAACTTATATTTCAATGGTGCATTATCTCATCTTCCTTTTGTGCTTACTTTGAGCTTATCATGTATCAAACTTAGACTTGAACTTTCTTGTCATTTCTATCTAGATCTAGATGTAGGACAACAACAAAGGTAAGGGCTATTCTTCTAGAATGATAACTAACTTTCATGTAGAGAGTATTATACCTAATGGGGAAAATATGTAAGTTTAGAAAAGGTGCACAAGCTAAATGTATGGTAGTTTTATTATGATATAGAGGTCCAAATCATGGCCCATGAAGACCTAAATTAAACTCCTCTCAGCAATCTAATACTTGATGACATGTCCCTAGTTTTTTTCACCTCTTGACCATCCTTTTCAACCTTTAAACTAAGTTCAAGGACTACTCAAATGTCAAAGAACCCTTGTTAGATCATTAATAGGAGGGTCACCCGAGTAACCCTATGATCACTGAGGTGACCTATCCTTAAGTTGCAAGGTTGCTTGGGTGAACTACCTTAACAAAAATGGTGACTGAATCTCTTAAATGGGTGACCCTACTGTGTTTTGGCATGCAAGAGTTCTTTTAGTTTTACCTAATTTACTTGAACTTTTGGTGTTTGATTGAGACTTCCCTCATTCATAGATTATCCATTACTCCTTATGACTAGTTCTAAACTCTCAACCACCCTCTTGTTCACTCTTAATCAATCCATAGTGATCTTCCAATTATTCTTCTATTCTCTCCCCTTCAACACTCATGATCTCCCAAGTAAAACCAATTATCTCCCTAATCACCACCACCTTTAGTTCCCATTTTCTATATATAAATACCCCCTTCCATTGTTGTTTTAGGGAAGATAAAAAATATTCTTTCATTCTTGTATTTTTATTTGAGATAATTTTCTCTACAAGATTCAAGCATATGCATAGTATCCCCCATAGAATTCTTATGATTGATATATGACTAGACATGAGCCTTTTTATTTATTTTTCTTACTTTTAGGCCATAATCAATTTCCTCATATCCTTGTCTTTGTCCCTATCATCAAGAGGAGGACCCCATTGTTTTAGAGGAGGAGATAGTTTCTATTAGATCTCTAAGGAAAAAATCCTAGCACTGACACCTAATTATTCACAAGTTCTTTGTTTTTTTCAATAGTAATTAGCTCATGTATGTCCCTTGAGGAAGTAAACAACGTGTTTATTTTCTCTTGGTTAGTTTAAGGTTATTTTCTTTCTAAATTAGATTTTCTTCCAATTGTGCTTAGAGTAATTGCAATTTTTATTTCATATCTTACATAATTTACATTCAAAATCAAAACTCCAAAAATATAACAAACTACATCTAGGAAAACACATTTAGATTGTATTCATATTTCATTTCTATTAGTAATTAGATCATCTCAAAATTGGAAAAAGAACAAAAATCTTGCATTCATCTAGACTAGCCACATTTGGAGACTCATAAAACTTTCAATCATAAAAAAAAATGAAGAAGAGAAAAGCCCTTGATGTCTACATGAAGCACACAACATTCAAATTGATAAATTGTAACATAGTAAACAACAAGGAAAGTCATCAATCTCCACACAAGGCACACAATATAAATTAAACACAAAAGATAAAAATAAAACATGTAGATCTCCTCAACTTAGAATTGGATGTGTCTAGATGTAAGGGAATTATACATCAAAATATTCTAAGAAGAAATCAAGGAGAATCTTCCCATCCAAGAAAATCCCATTGTGGAAACAACCCAAGAACAAGAAAAAACCTTTAGGCTTATTCAACAATGAAATAAATAGAGAAGAGAAAGAGAGGAACTTTGGAACAAAGAACTTAGGACCCTTGAAGAAATCATTGAACCTGAACAAAGAAGATTAGGGGTAAGTACAAGAAGATGGGGGGCCAAAAAGGGGACTTAAGTGGCCACTTTTTTTCTGAAATCAAGAAATGCTGGCCTTGGATGAGAAATTGAGAATAGTTACACTCAAAATTTGGAGATGCAACCAAAACAATGTTCGTAGTACTCTAAGTCTACTTTCTAAACTACTAATTTATTTTGAAAATGGTATAAATTAAGGGGTTCAAAAGAGGGAGCCACAGAAATTGGTGTTGTTTCTATCAAAAAAACATAACATAACATGTTTTGTGGCTCCCTCAAAAGGTTAACTTTTTTTTGGTATTTTTAAAATTGCTTCAGTGAGAAATTAGCTAATAGCATGTAGTTTTTGCCCGATTTTTATGATAATTTTTTTATTAATATTTGTTTTTTTACTAATTTTCAAAGTGGACACATCCTAAAAAACAAAATTTTGGTCGTGCTACCCCTATAAATTTTGAAAACTAATTAAAAATCATTTTTTTTTAATATGTGTAGAATGGAGCCTAGTTTCTAAATATGTAATTTTTTTGAAATTTCAATGAATGGTTAATTTACAATGAAAAAAAGACCAAACAGTGATTTTTTCTCAAAACCGGACACACAAACAAAAGAAATTAAAGATGAAAGGCTTAACATTGTCAAAATGTGAAAAAATTTACATCGTTAAATAGCTAAGAGAAAGCCTAACATTACCTAGGTGTTCGATTTGTTTGACCTAGAAACACATACAAATATGAGGGTTAGCACAAACAAAATTATGTGAAATCTTGGAGAATTTGCAAAAACACGTCTGTGGATGTTAAAAAGGCACTCCAAGCATTTGGGTTGGAAATCCAAAGCAAATCCCAAGCCTAAGGCTTGGGATTCCTAAAGCAAAATATAGCGCGAGCGCATTATAACTTGCTCGCATTATGTTGTGCTTTTTTTCCTTTTTTGTATGTTTGTCATTGTTTTCCTAGTTCGACATAATGTGAGCATGTTATAATGCGCTCGCGTTATGTTTTCCTTTGAATGAGTTATATTCAAGTTTCATAAGTATGTTTCATGGATGTTTATATCTATGTTTGTAGGTATGTATGCATGCTTATTTGTATATACATGTATGCATGCTTGTATGTATGCATGTTTGTATGTATGTTTGTATGTATGTATGTATGTATGTATGTATGTATGTATGTATGTAAGTGTTTTGGGTTTAGTGTATATAAGGACCTAACCCTGTATAGTTTTGAGGATTGAGGGTTGAGGGATTAGGGCTTAAGTAATAGGTAGAGGGTAGAGGGTTATAGTTGGGGGTTAATATTTAGGTTGTTGAGTGTATAAGACTAAGTGTGTAAGGCATAGGGATTACGGTTAAGGATATTGGGTTTAGGGTTTACGATATGGATTGAAGGTATATAAGGCATAGGGTGACTTGGGTTGAGAGAACATATGGTTTAGGTTTAATTTAAGTATAGGGTTGAGGCACAATATTTGAGGTTTAGGATATAAGGGTGAGATGATATGGTCTAGGGATGAGGGTTTGAGGGTGTAGGCTTCAAGGTTTAAGGTATAGGGTTGATGATTGAGGGATTAGGGCTTAAGTATATTATTTAGAGTATAAGGTTGAGGGTTTAGGGATAGGTTTTAGGGTTTAAGGTTTAAGGGTTAAGGGTTGAGGGATAGGGTTTAAGGTTTAGGGGTAAGGGATTAGGGTTTAAGGTATAGTGTCTTGGGTTGAGGGTTTAGGAATAGGAATAGCATTTAGGGTTTAGGGATGAGGGATTAGGGTTGAGGGTTGAGGGTTGAGGGATTAAGGTTTAAGGTATAGTGCTGAGGGTTGAGTGTTTAGGGATAGGGTTTAGGGTTTAGGGTTTAGGGTTGAGGATTAGGGTTTAGAGTTGAGGGATTAGGGTCTAAGGAATAGTGTTGAGGGTTTAGGGATAGGATTTAGGGTTGAGGTATTAGGGTTTAGTGTTGATAGATTAGGGTTTAAGAAATAGTGTTGACGGTTGAGGGTTTAGGAGTAGGGTTTAGGGTTTAGGGTTTAGGGTTAATGGATTAGGGTTTAATGTTGAGAGTTCAGGGTTCAGGGTTCAGGGATAGGGTTGATGGTCAAGGGATTAGGGTTAAATTAGAGTGTTGAGGGTAGAGGGATTAGTGATAGGGTTTAGGGTTGAACGTTTAGAAATTGAGGGTTGAGGCTTTAGGGCTGATGGTTAAGGGATTGGGGTTTAAGATATAGTGTTGAGCATCGAGGGTTTACGGATAGGTTTTAGGGTTGAGTGTTGAGGGATAGGGTCTAGGGTTTAGGGACAAGGGATTACGGTTTAAGGTATAGTGTCGAGGGTTGAGGGTTTACGAATAGGGATAGCATTTAGGGTTTAGGGATGAGGGATTTGGGTTGAGGGTTGAGGGTTGAGGGATTAGGTTTTAGGGTTGATGGATTAGGGTTTAAGGTATAGTGTTGAGGGTTGAGGGTTGAGGGTTTAGGGATTAGGGTTTAGGGTTGATGGATTAGCATTTAATGTTGAGAGTTGAGGGTTGAGGGTTGAGGGTTTAGGGATAGGGTTTATGGTCAAGGGGTTAGGGTTAGAGTGTCGAGGGTAGAGGGATTAGGGATAGGGTTTAGGGTTGAAGTTTTAAAGATTGAGGGATGAGGCTTTATGGATGAGGGTTTAAGGTTTAAGATATAGTGTCGAGTGTTGAGGGTGTAGGGATAGGGTTTAAGTTTTAAGGGTTAAAGGTTGAGGGATAGGGATTAGGGTTTAAGGTATAGTGTTGAGGGTTGATGGTTTAGGGATAGGGTTTAGGGTTGATACATTAGGGTTTAATGTTGAGAGTTGAGGGTTGAGGGTTGAGGGTTGAAGGTTGAGGGTTTAGGGATAAGGTTGATGATCAAGGGGTTAGGTTAGAGTGTCGAGGGTAGAGGGATTAGGGATAGGGTTTAGGGTTGAAGGTTTAAGGATTGAGGGTTGAGGCTTTAGGGATGAGGGTTTAAGGCTTAAGATATAGTGTCAAGTGTTGAGGGTATAGGGATAGGGTTTAAGTTTTAAGGGTTGAGGGATAGGGATTAGGGTTTAAGGTATAGGGTTGAGAGTTGAGGGATTAGTGATAGGGTTTAGGTTTTAGGGTTAACGGATTAGGGTTTAATGTTGAGAGGTTGAGGGTTGAGGGTTTAGGGATAGGGCTGATGTTCAAGGGGTTAGGGTTAGAGTGTTGAGGGTAGAGGGATTAGGGATAAGGTTTAGGGTTGAAGGTTTAAGGATTGAGGGTTGAGGCTTTAGCGATGAGGGTTTAAGGCTTAAGATATAGTGTTGAGTATTGAGGGTATAGGGATAGGGTTTAAGTTTTTAGGGTTAAGGGTTGAGGGATAGGGATTAGGGTTTAAGGTATAGTGTTGAGGGTTGAGGGTTTAGGGTTGATAGATTAGGATTTAATGTTGAGAATTGAGGGTTGAGGGTTGAGGGTTTAGGAATAGGGTTGATGGTCAAGGGGTTAGGGTTAGAGTGTCGAGGGTAGAGGGATTAGGGATAGGGTTTAGGGTTGAAGGTTTAAGGATTGAGGGTTTAAGGCTTAAGATATAGTGTCAAGTGTTGAGGGTGTAGGGATAGGGTTTAAGTTTTAAGAGTTAAGGGCTGAGGGATAGGGATTAGGGTTTAAGGTATAGTGTTGAGGGTTTAGGGATAGGGTTTAGGTTTGAGGGATTAGGGTTTAGGGTTGACATATTAGGGTTTAATGTTGAGAGTTGAGGGTTGAGGGTTTAGGTATAGGGTTGATGGTCAAGGGGTTAGGGTTAGAGTGTCGAGGGTAGAGGGATTAGGGATAGGGTTTAGGGTTTAAGGTTTAAGGATTGAGGGTTGAGGCTTTAGGGATGAGGGTTTAAGGCATAAGATATAGTGTCGAGTGTTGAGGGTGTAGGGATAGGGTTGAAGTTTTAAGTGTTAAGGGTTCAGGGATAGGGATTAGGGTTTAAGTTATAGTGTTGAGGGTTGAGGGTTTAGGGATAGGGTTTAGGTTTGAGGGATTAGGGTTTAGGGTTGATGGATTAGGGTTTAATGTTGAGAGTTGAGGGTTGAGGGTTGAGGGTTTAGGGTTTAGAGATAGGGTTGATGGTCAAGGGATTAGGGTTAAAGTAGAGTGTCAACGGTAGAGGGATTAGGGATAGGATTTAGGATTGAAGGTTTAAGGATTTAGGGTTGAGACATTAGGGATGAGGGTTAAGGGATTAGGGTTTAAGATATATTGTCAAGTGTCGAGGGTGTAGGGATAGGTTTTAGGGTTCAATTTTTAAGGGTTAAGGGTTGAGGGATAGTATTAATCCTATTAAGGGTTTAGGAATAGGTATAGTGTTTAGGGTTTAGATATGAGGGATTAGGGTTGAGGGTTGAGCGATTAGGGTTTAGGGTTGAGGGTTGAGGGATTAGGGTTTAAGGTATAGTGTTGAAGGTTGAGGGATAGGGTTTAGGGTTGAGGAATTAGAGTTAAGGGTTGAGGTTTTAGGGTTGAGGGTTTAGGGATAGGGTTGAGGGTTGAAGGATTAGAGTTAAGGGTTGAGGGATTAGGGTTTGACGTTGAGGTTCAAGGGTTGAGGGTTTAGGGATAGGGTTGAGTATCAAGGGATTAGGGTTTAAGATATAGTGTCGAGTGTCGAGGGTGTAGGGATAGGTTTTAGGGTTCAAGTTGTAAGTGTTAAGGGTTGAGGGATAGTATCAAGCCTATTGAGGGTTTAGGAATAGGGATAGTGTTTAGGGTTTGAAATTGAGGGTTGAGGCTTTAGGGTTTAGGATTAAGTGAGACCTAGATGGCTAAGGATGGATGGAGAGGTAGACAAGTAGCGACTGAGAGACATAGAGAGGGGAGAGGTAGAGAGGTGAGGGGGAGAGATAAGTGAGATATAGAGAGGTAAGAGATAGAACATGAGCTAATGCAACTAGAGGTGAGATATTGTAAAGGTGCTATCGAAGGTGAGATAAGCACAAATATTTATGGATCAATCTATAGCAGGACAAAATGTGAGTGTGTTATAATGTGCTCGCATTTTGTCTTGCTTTAGAAATGGTAAAAAAGCCTGGAGCCCCGTGATCTAGGCCCACATGCTCTATTTTCATGCTGATTATGCACGTGTTCTAATAAAAAAGAAGTGCGTTCATGCTATTGGGAAGTTCACATGCACATTTTACACATTCTACCACCTTTGCATGATCTTTCCACCACCTTTTCTTCTTTTCCAACATGAGAAGGAGGAAATTACATAGTTTTCACATCAAATTTGATATATATCTATTCAAGTTTCAATTTTTGTAGTGTTGCAATGTTAATTGTGATTCAATTTTAGGAATTTAACATTATAGATTGGTTAATAGTATTGTTATTACTAATTATATTTGAGTGTTATTCAATTTAACATTGAAAAGAAAGGAAGTGGTGAAAAACTCAAATTGTTGAGGAGTTTGATGCAAGAAGAATAAAACACTGCATAATTGGGTACTCTCTCCATTCGAATCTCCATTTTTTAGGTATGTCAAGTCTTTACATGCATGTTCTTTACATTTTCCTTAATTCTATTTGAATTACTTTATCATGCTTTATCATACATGTTTATATCACTTGTATCCAATATGCATAATAAAAGACTATGTATACATATCTTGTGTTTATATGACAAACTATGTTTTAAATTGGTTCATGGTATGCATAATAAAAGATATCTCAAAGGTCAACATTAATTAAAATATACACATTCCCAATCAAGAAAGCAGCCTACAATCTCACATGATGCCGTGTATATTTTCTACACTTGGGCTCTTTAATAATTATGTGTAATAAACAGACTTTAACATACGATTACAATCCCACTATTATCTTGTCATATTAACAAGTTAAAATACAAATGAATAGGTGCCAAGATCATACAAGTATACACATGACATGATGATTTGTATGCACATATCTTGGGCTAGGACATTCCTTATGCACCTATTCATGATGATTTGTATGCACATGACACACAATATTTCAAAATTTCCTAATTGTCCTTTGTTAGCACATGATGGTGGTTACCTTGATCGACTATATACCATTCAATACCCTAAATTATAGAGATTAGTCTAATGATTTTTATGACAATCCTAGGTATGTGATGCAAAGGTAGGGTTCAACTCAATCCAAAGGGCTCATATACCAATAGTTTCTTCAAATTTCATAAGCTTTCCTCTCAAGCAATCTCCCTATACAAAGGCACAAAGAGGGTCTTCAATACTTCAAAACCTAACAAGGCTACCAGAGGTCTTCTTACCCCTCAAGAACTTAGACACAACCATTCTAAACTCTTACTCAAGTCTACACTCTTCAATTGTTGTATATTCCATCACAAGCCACCCAAATCCTAGTAGCCCTAGTATCAACAAAACACCTTCTCAATTCCAAATCCTAGTAGCCCTAGTAACAACAAAAATGTCAAATTAGTTCTGCCTCAACCTTTTCAAGCATTAAGTCCCATGTACTCTTCACTTGTAGCCTCAATAGGTGACTCTCCTTTGACCTTATCCTCATCTATGACTGAAGTGAACTTTGTACCATAATGCTTTGTATGGCTGCAATAATGCTTTGTATGGATGCAATAAATTGCTTTGTATGCTTTGTAGCTATTTTGGTTTAGTGACATTTACTCTTTTACATGATGATTCTATGTATATTTACTATTAAGGGTTGAATGACATATATTTTAGTTATTTGTATGGATTCATTTCTTAGGAACTAATATTGGTCTCTTTATCATGCTGAGGAAACAATCAAGAATTAAACCAACATAGGGGGAGATAGAAGCTAAGAATGCAAAGAAAGCGACGGCTATGAGGGAACTTCATGAGAAGAGGAAATTGGACACAATAAATGAAGACATGCCAATTGAAGAGGAACCACAACCATCACAAAGAGATATGGTATTGGTGGCACAAAGAGAATGAAAGTCAAACCTTCGTGCTATAAGAGATTTGAATACCATAGTTAGAGACACGTCCTCTACCTCAAGTCAACATGTAGGGACACCATCTACCGCATCTCAAGTTGAGATTACATTATCACTCACATGTGATGAAGGAGGTATGCCATCGTTCCCACCTCAACCTCAAGGTATGCCATCTATTCCATCTTCGATCTAAGGTATGCCATCTAGCCCATCTCATTTAAATGTTGATGAAATGCCTAATGTTGAGATGAATTTACCTAACTTAACACCACCTAGAATTTTGCATAGAAAGTAAAAGTATTTGATTGATATTGATGAGAATATTTTGTAGCCAATGGAAGGTAAGATTCCAAAACGCACTTGTAGAAGATATGCTCATAAGATTTGGAGATTATTCTTTGAAAAGTTAAATGAGACTACAAGATGTCAACTATTCATTTAAATGATGCAAAATATAAAGTATAGGTCCATCATGAAGATTCTTGGGTTGAGAACATCAAAGGCTTCAAGTGAAAAATCTATTGTCAAGAATCTAATGAGTGCATATGAGAGTGTGGGTAACACCTCACGCACAAAGATAGTAATGCAACACGGCGTGTGATTACATTGACTATAGTAAGTATTCAAATGAGGAAAGCTCATCTCATTAGAAATACGAGTCAAGACTTGAGAATTAATAGGAAAACTTTATCAAGAGTCATTGGAAGATGCCAAAGAATTGAGGACACTAATACCAATGAATTATGGGCGTTCCCAGGGAGAATACCATGAAAAGATAAACCAATTGTTGAAGCATTGAGATCACTAATTGAAGATTTTTGGAAGAATTACACAAGGGTATCTCCGAATCAAAGGGATGTGGTAAGGAGAATCGATAGTCAGAACTGTGAGCCACATATACAGCATTTTTTGGATACAACTCAAACACAGTTTTATGGTAAATTTCTAGAGAAGTATCCTCAAATTAAAATTTGTCAAAGATATTTTGAAATGCTAAAACCTTTCTATGTCAAGATAAATCACACATGCACTACTTGTTGTTGTAGATTACATATTGAATTTTCTAACTATTTTGATGTTTATAGGTCTATATGTTTAGATTTGCATAATAACAATGTTTTGTAGGGTTGTGACAAACGTGCCCCACCAATATCTTCAAGAGACTTCATATCAAGAATTTTATGTGAAAGAGAGTAAGGTCAAATATACTACAAGAATTTATGCTTGGATGGCACGTCATCATTGCGGTGGCTTGCAATGTTTGCCAATATGTGAACATATGGAAAGAACACATGTAGTTGGAAACAAACTAGTAGAGTTTAGCAAGTATAAAATAGTGGCATACAATACAAAAGATGGTAAAGAAGCAAAGAGGTGTGAATTGGTTATTGAAAAGATTCCAGTGTATCAGTTTATGTGTATATTTCATGACAGCATAGTGTATGAGTATGTAAGACATGCCCATAGATCTTGATGGTTGGAATTGCAATTAAAGTTATGCAAGGACACATTTCCAGTTGGTAGAATTGTTTTAGTCATCAACTTTGTAGAGAACTATAGTCTACAGGCACAGCGTGAGGTGCAATCACAATATTACAACTCCACACAGGTTTCTATATTTGTGCACATTGCATTCATTCATGTGAATTATAGTACAGAGGATGATAGAAAGATTATAAGGGAGTATAATTTCTATATTAGTGATGATCGCACACATTCTATGGAGTTCGTGCAAGATTGTTTTTAGGTGTTCTACAATGATTTGGCTAGAAGGGGCATATCATTCAGTCAACATATCATATGGTCGGATAACTGTGCATCACAATTCAAGAACTCATGAAATTTCTATTGGCTGAGCAAGAGGCATAATTTTATAGGTATTCAGCATATGTGGAACTTTTGTGAGGCCAGGCATGGAAAAGGGGAGCATGATGGTGCAGGATCATGTATCAAAAGAGCCATAGCATGAGAAGAGTTAAAGTATAAAGACAATGCAAAGTTGACATATGTAAAATTGATCATTGAGTGGTGTAATACTTCCATGGGTCTAGTTAATGAAGGTAAGTCTTTAGTTCGTAGATTTTTTTGATTGATAGATGGTACTAACATTGCACCATATGAGGATTGTTCTACACTGACAGGATCAAGTGAGATGCACTCTTTCAGAAGCTCAATTGTAGGTTCATGGAGTATCCATACATGGAAGATGTCATGCTTTTGTTCTTCCTATACAATTCAAGCCTGGGATGAGTGCGAGTCAAAGGAATGGGTTTACGAATGACAGTTAAGTTATCTTAGCCCACTTGACACGTATCGACCCTTGATGACATTGGAACTAACATAGATGGAATCATTAGTTGACTTTGACCACATATTAGATCTAGTTCAACCAGGTAATATATCTATTTGCATAGTTTTTGAAATTCCTAATGTCATCTTACTTTGGAGTATTTTTGTAATGTTGACTAATTTCATCTAATTTGCTACATATATCAATGTAGGGCATGTATATGCAGTTATTACAGAAGAAGATAATGAAGAGAGAACAAATTATTACTTGTGTTGTTGTGTTGAGGCCAAAAAGAAATTGGAGGCCCCAGTTATGGATGGAGAAAACATCTAATACCCTATAGGCTCAGTGGTTATTACTAGAACATGGCTTAGAAGGCACCCACATAAGAGTGTTAATGTTTGGATGTTTCAAGACTTTGACATGCATCTGAAGATTCTTCATTACTCAAACCTTGTCGTAGCATCCAATGTTCATTTGATACAATATTGAGGTAGACCATTGAACAAGACCTTGTGGAAGGTGCATGAGTCTAACCATGAAGCAATACTTGACATAATAAAGAGTAGAGAAGAACCAGATAGTTCATTGGATTAATATGTAAGTATTCACATTGATTTTGTAAAGTCATGTTACATTGAGTTGTAAGTATGCACATTAATTTGTAAGGTTTGTCTTTTTTTATTTGCTACTGCATTTTTACACATATAAACATTTTAACATCATCATGTTATGCTTCATGGGGTTAGACCTAAGTGATGGATGAAGTTGATCTTGAGAATAATGTATAAAATCTAGGTAATGTATAAAATATAGGTGTCTCTAGGTGTCTTGGTTTTTAACTAGATAATAGGTGTCTCTAATTGTGTCTTAGGTATATACAATATGTCAACTAGGTAGATAAAGACTAGAAAAAAGGTATTTAATCTAATCTAGGTGTCTTAGGTAGATACTATATATGAACGACCTGTCTAAAGACTAGAATAAGGTATAATCTAGAATGATCTAGGTGTCTTCTAGGTGGGTGTCTTCTATAATTTAATCTAGGTGTCTTAGGGAGGTACTATATGTCAACTAGGTCACCATAATAGGTGTCTTAGGTAGAACTATAATATAGGTGTCTAGTTGACTTAGGTCTAGACTACGATAAGGTATAAAGACTTGGTGTCTTAGGTCTACTATGTCTATAAAATCTACATACATACTATACAATAGGTGTCTTAGGTGTCCTACGTCTACTAGAATACACATGTCTTAGGTCTTAGGTGAGGCCACATGAGCTTCCACCTTCATGTGGTTGGCCTTGTCAGTATAGAATATTTATATTTCTTGAAGCTAAGGGAAGCTCTTTTTCTTAATAGGAAAATTTTATCGACTTCAGTTGCACTAATGGTGCAGGGGCACCCAGGTTGTCATGCCTCCAAGAGGGGTCAAAAAACAAAAATTTATTTTGATTGAGTCAATTGTATGCAATAAGGTCTTCTAAGACCATTTCATATGTTTTTGAGTCAGTTTGAGTCATCTAGGGTCAGTTTGAGTTTTTGAGTCTTGCTGTAAAAAAGTGTCAATGTTGTGGAGTTGCATAAATCAACTTTTGCATTTTTGGTGTCCTGCTCCTGATGTGACCAAAATGACAGTTCCAACGCATTTAGATGGGTATGTTTAGGCTAGGCATGGTCCCTTTTTTCACCCAAACATGCCGAAACAGTCCAAGCTACATTGTACCGACGATATCCCTAAAGAGTCCAAAGTGTAAAAAGACAACAATTTTTGATGAGCTATTACTTGGAAACCATGTCACTTAGAAACATTCTATCTAAGGCAAAATGATCATGTAGGGTTCCTCTACAATAACCTCTCTCAATTTTTTATATCTCTAAGGTGTTTTCCCATGGTAAAAAGTTTTCTGCTGCCCCAAAAATTGTCAGGAGGTAATGTAAAGTTGCAAAGGGGTGTAACTTTTGTCATGTTCCTGACGCAACCAAACTGACTATTCCAACGCATTTAGATGGGTACATTTATGCTAGGCATGGTCCTAGTTTTCACCCAGACATGCTGAAACAGTTTGAGCTACATTGTACCAACGATATCCCTGAAGAGTCGAAAGTGCAAACAGGAAGCAATCTTTGACGAGATGTTACTCGAAAATTGTGTCACTTAGAAATATTTCATCTAAGGAAATGTGATTATGTAGGGTTCCTCTACAATAACCTCTCTTAGTTTTTTATATCTCTGAGACATTTTCCCGTGGTGAACAATTTTCTACTGCCTTAAAAATCGTTAGAAGGAGGTAGTGTAAAGTTGCAAAAGGGTGTAACTTTCATCCTGCTCCTCATGCAACCAAACTGACTATTCCAACGCATCTGAATGGGTACATTTACGCTAGGCATGGTCCTATTTTTTACCCAAACATGTCGAAACAGTCCGAGCTATATTGTACGGACGATATCCCTCAAGAGTCCAAAGTGTAAAAAGGCAACAATTTTTTATGAGATGTTACTCAAAAAATGTGTCACTTAGAAACATTCCGTCTAAGGTAACATGATCATGTAGAGTCACTCTACAATAACCTCTCTCAGTTTTTAATATCTATGAGGTGTTTACCCATGGTGAAAGGTTTTCTACTGCCCCAAATATCGTCAGAAGGAGGCAATGTAGAGTTGCAAAGGGGTGTAACTTTTGTTCTTCTCCTCATGTGGCCAAACTAATAGTTTCAATGCATCCAAATGGGTACCTTTACACTAGGCATGGTCTTGTTTTTAACCCAAAAATGTTGAAACAGTCTGAGCTACATTGTACCGGCGATATCCCTAAAGAGTCCAAAGTGCAAAATGATAGCAATCTTTGACGAGATATTACTTAAAAACTATGTCACTTAGAAATATTTTGTCTGAAGAAACACAATCACGTAGAGTCCCTCTACAATAACCTCTCATAGTTTTTTATATCTCTAAGGTCTTTTCTTGTGGTGAAAGGTTTTCTGCTGCCCCAAAAATTATCAGGAGTCAGTGTAAAGTTGTAAAGCGGTGTAACTTTTGTTCTTCTCCTCGTGTGGCCAAACTGAAAGTTCCAATGTGTCTGGATGGGTACGTTTAGACTAGGCATGGTCTTGTTTTGCACCCAAACATGTTGAAACAGTTCAAGCTACATTGTACCAACAATATCCCTGAAGAGTCCAAAGTGCAAAAAGGTAGCAATCTTTGACGAACTGTTACTCAGAAACTGTGTCACTTAGATACATTCTATCTAAGGTAACGCAATCATGTAGGGTCCCTCTACAATAACCTCTCTCAATTTTTTATATCTCTGAGGCATTTGCCCATGGTGAAAGGTTTTCTGCTGCCCCAAAAATCGTCAGAAGGAGCTAGTTTAAAGTTGTACAGGAGTGTAACTTTTGTTCTTCTCCTCATGTGGCCAAAATGACAATTCCAATGCATCTATATGGGTACATTTAGGCTAGGCATGGTCCTATTTTGCACCTAAACATGCAGAAATAGTCTGAGCTACATTGTACCGGCAATATCCCTGAAGAGTCCAAAGTGCAAAAAGGTAGCAATCTTTGACAAGCTGTTAATTAGAAATTGTGTCACCTAGATACATTCTTTCTAAGTAAAAATGATTATGTAGGGTCCCTTTACAATAACCTCTCTTAGTTTTTTATATCTATGAGGCAGCTGTCCTTGGTGAAAGGTTTTTTGTTGCCTCAAAAATTGTCAAAAAGAGGTAGTGTAAAGTTGCAAAGGGGTGTAACTTTTGTTCTCCTTGTGTGGCCAAACTGACAATTCCAATGCATCTAGATGAGTATGTTTAGGCTAGGCTTAGTCCTGTTTCAAACCCAAACATGCCGAAACAGTCTAAACTACATTGTACTGGTGATATCCCTGAAGAGTCCAAAGTGCAAAAAGGTAGAAATCTTTGACGAGCTATTACTTAAAAATCATGTCACTTAGATACATTTTGTCTAAGGCAACATAATCATGTAAGGTCCCTCTATAATAACCTCTCTCAGTTTTTTATATCTCTGAGGTGTTTGCCCATGGTGAAAGGTTTTCTGTTTTCTCAAAAATCGTCAGAAGGAGGCAGTGTAAAGCTGCAAAGGAGTGTAACTTTTGTTCTTCTCATGTAGCCAAATTGATAGTTCCAATGTGTCTAGATGGGTACATTTAGGCTAGGCATGGTCCTTTTTTCTATCCAATCATGCCAAAACAGTTCGAGCTACATTGTATCAGTGATATCCCTGAAGAATCCAAAGTGCAAAAAGGTAGCAATCTTTGACAAGGTGTTACTCAGAAACCATGTTGCTTAGATACATTCCATCTAAGACAACGTGAACACGTAGGGTCTCTCTACAATAACCTTTCTTAGTTTTTTATATCTCTGAGGCGTTTGCCCGTGGTGAAAGGTTTTCTACTACCCAAAAAATCATCAAAAGGAGGCAGTGTAAAGTTGCAAAGGGGTGTAACTTTTGTTCTTCTCCTCGTGTGGCCAAACCGACAATTCCAATGCATCTAGTGTTGCAAGGTGTGGCCCCTAGTCTCCTTGTTCTGCGCTGCATTGCGGTGGTTTGTGATAAGGGCTTAACTACCTCTCATGCTTGTTAAGTCAAGTGGTTGTATCAGGCATTAACAGGTCAATCTTTTGGTGCAATAACAACTAACAGTTGGTATCAGAGCTAAGGTCACAGGTTCAAACCTCGTACTTGTGCTGGGGGATTGTTGCAAGGTGTGGCCCTTAGTCTCCTTGTTCAGCACTACGCTGCAATGGTTTGTGACAAGGGCTTAACTACCTCTCGTGCTTGTTACGTCAAGTGGTTGTATCAAGCATTAATAGGTTGATCTTTTGGTGCAACGACAACTAACATCTAGATGGGTAAGTTTAGGCTAGGCATGGTCCTGTTTTGCACCCAAACATGTCAATATAGTCTAAGCTACAAATGCTACAAATACCATGATATCCTGCATAAAGCTATCTTTAATCCTTTTATAAAAGGCATGCCCATCAAATTCAACCACATAGAGATGATTGTTTGTATTCCAAATTTCTTTTAAATACTAACCTTCCAATCTTTTTTCCCGCCCTCATATCAATTAAATATGACCTTTAATTATGATATGGTGCTCCAGCTTATGAGAGTTTACCAAAGATGCCAGTTGAGTTAGGTTGAAGGGCTGGTGAACTAATGACTTAAAGACCCTTTAGTAAGTTGATTTAAGTGATAGTAACCTATGATTATAAGTCAATATTAAATTAAAACAAAAGTGCACTTTACACACAATAGGCAATTAAGGGTTTTAAAGTCTTAAGAAAAGTAGATTCTTTTTAGGATTTAATGCCCAATATGCAAACCCTAACTATAAATAAGAAAGATTTAAACATTCTAACTTTCATCAAGAGATATCTAGGACATTTTAGAGACCTTGGGGACATCAGAAGAAAGACATTAGAGTATGACACTTATCATAGGCATAGGGTTCTAAGACATGAACAACTTCACATTCGAATCAAATTCATGACTCCCCTTGATAAATATAACTTTCTTTGATGATGACATTGAATTATGATTATGAAAGCTTGTGTCTTCTCTGACTTTTTATTGCATGAACAAAAGTACATCCACCATGAACATGAACCTTGCATCATATCAAACTTCCAAGATAGACCTTATCATGAAAACCATATTCACAACAAAACCTTGACTGAACAAAACCACATCCACCATGAACATGAACCTTGCATCATATGAACCATGTTTGTCTTATGTAACATCAACATGAATTGAGAGACCTTATCATGAAAACCATATTCACACATTATGTACCTCATGACCATCACCTACCTTAAATCACTATATCACCTTATCAACATCATGGCATCAACCTTGACATCAATGACAAACAACCTTGACCCTTTGACTTCAATGACAACCTTAAACCTTGATTGTTGATGACTTATGGAAACCTATAGCCCCAATGTTATGTTTCATACTAAAATTAGGTAAGACTCAATGTACTCTCATAACCTCACTTTATATGCAAGAGGAATTACATTTGATAACCACAATGGTCATCAGGTGCTCATAAGCATATGATTTTGACTATTTTATTCAAAACAACAAACATACTCTTTGCATCCCAATATGGTATAATAACAAGAAATTAAGAAATATTTTCAATTGACCAACTCATAAAGAATATGGATCATCATACTCATTTGAATATTTTCAATTGAGTAACTCATAAAGAATATGAATATTTTCTATTCAACATGATGATTCATTTTTATTTTAAATACAACTTTTATCTTTTAGTTCCAGAATGAGGTTTAGGTGATACTTGAATAACAATAACTGGCTTATTGGATCAACAAACATCCTATGTAATACAATTGGACTTTAAATATTTGAAGTAACCATCTACAAATATCCATTCAAACATGGATTTATAATGCAACTATAGATGCCATCAATAAAAAAGATTTGTATTAACCAAATATCCATATAGGCATACATCAATAACTGTCAATATAAGTATAACATATATACAAAATAGCCATATAGGCTTACAAGAATGCCATATAGGCATACAATGTCAACTATATGCAATACAAAATATATGTCCATAAATGCCATATAGGCATACAACAAAGGAACACAATAAAAAGTCATTCCCCTCTGTCCAGTGAAGAGAATAGATCACAAGCAACCTTTGATCTTCTAGGGTATGGAGATGCATATGTGGGTGCTCTACTATGAACCTGAGGGTTGCTCCTCCTATTTAGTTGTTTGTAGGTTTGTAGTTGTTACAATAAAAAGTTTAGACATTAATATATAGAAATTACATGTTATAAAAAATGAAACATTTAACAAAATAATCACTTACCGCTACCATATAATTTGTCTCCTCATTTGCCTTTGTAGTAGGATTACACTGTGGTGATGTCATGTCTTATAGAAACCATCTAGATAGAAATTAAACTTCAAATCAATAATCTTTTGATTTTTCAAAAATAAACAACTATAACAATGAATGTAAATTGAAATTTACTAATCTTCCTCATACCCCCGTCAATGGGATGGAGCTATGAATCGCAGAGGATACACCATGCTCCATTGCCCTATGAACATCGGGAGGTGTTTCTGCAGCTTGCATCATCTGGAAATAAAATAACATTATTCAATTATGAAAACTATAATAGTGATGCAAATTATGGCTCCTAACATATACACACGTTCACCTAAACATGGAAGTGCACATAATAAAGCACACAAGTCACATACAAAAATCTAGTAAGTACAATTAATTCATTCAACTATTTATTTTATTACCTCTATGAAGCTTTGAAATCCACCACCACTGCCAGGTGTTGTCATGAAATCTCCAATATTAACCTATTCAACATCCAAAATCAAATATTAGAATACCATTCATATAACGATGTTATTCACATGTAATATTTATAATTGTTTACTAGTTACATACCCCAATAGTAGATGATGTAGTGTAATATGCAGGTGGAGAACCACTAAAAATTGCATCAACGCTATGACAGTGAAATTTCATTAAAATCATCGAACTAAATTAGTTAATCTTGCATTTCAAGAATAAAATTTAATAAATTAAATTCAACAAACTTGCTAAGATTTACCTAAGTATCAAGCCTGAAAGTCTTACTCAGGAGGGCATCTATCATCACCATCTACTCAGCTACAGATGTAGCCTGTGCACCTGCATCATGACTATCTGTGGGGTCATAACCACATGCTAACCTGCAAGTCCGACAAGTATGGGGTGGAACCATACTCAAACTCTCCCCCGGGCCACGTTGTGCTGCAGGACTAGCATGTTTTAAGATGCTCTGGGTCAAGGCACTAATGGACTGAAGTGTCTCAACCTCAACACTCTCCTTCACAATGGAAGGGATAGAAATGTGCTCATGGGCTGGTCTAGTGAGTGCTCATCTCGCTGGCCGCTGTGGGTCAACACGTGCCCCTAGTCTATCTTGTGCTGACCCCCTACCTCTACCCTGGAACTCCCGCATATCAAAATAATTTGGCACTTTATTTTTTACAAACTCGCAGTAGAGTTTCCTCAAAACAATATTGCGGAACCTCATTATTGTTGCATAGAGGATGGTCAAAAGCCATCCACTACCTCTGTGCAAAATTGTCCCTTATCGCTTGGTTGTTACACTAATGGATAGGGAACCTCTTGCATGTAAGGGGTAGAGATTCATTTGTTCGTGGGTCTATGAAAATAGAACACAAGTCAAGTTTTATAATTTGTTCCTTTTTCACTTATTCATATGATAACTTGTCAACATAATACTCTCTAAATTCTCTCCTCTTTTCTATTCAACTAGTGATTTGCTTGCTTATTGAATCTACATTTGATAACATAGATTCAAAGGATTGAGAAAGCATGGATCTATGCAAGGTTGAAGTTGTAGGTTCTTTTAACCTTGCAATTATGTCCTTAATTTGTTTCTTATTATTTCCAATTTGCCCCATTATATTTTCTTGTGTTCCAGAGGCATATTCAGCAATAAATGGAGGTGTTTGTGGTTGGGGTTCTTCTTCAGTAGGTATTTGTTATTCATTTACTGGAGGATTTAATGGATTTTTAGGAGGAGGTGCATTATCAACTCCTGTAAATTTAAGAAATTTACATCAAAAACTATTTTAACCTACCTATTTAGCAACAAATTCACCCAAGAAAATAAATAAAACTTACTTCTTTAATTTCCTCGACGTCATGGTGGCATTTTGATGATGAATCAATGAGAAATAGTTGATGATTGGACCTTAGATAACGTAAGCAAGCTCCTTTCTTTCTACACGTTGCGGGTTTCTTGGAATTTGCTATGAAATAATGAAATAGAACGCTGCTTTTTTTTTAATATATAATAGAACATAACATACTCACGTTATAACATGAGCGCATTATAATGTGAGTGCGTTATGGCTTGGTGTAGGCTCGGCAACACCAAGCCATAACGCGAGTGTGTTATAACACACTCACGTTATTTCTATTTTTTTTTTTTAAGTTGCCCACTTTTTGGCCCCCCAACTTTTTGCACCCACCCTTAGACACATTTCACCTCTATGCAACAAAAAAAATAAACGATCTTAGAGAAAGTGACCCTCTCGATCACATAAGAATCGTGACAACCACAACAATCTAATGCTTCCATCAGCAACATCAAAACATCAAAAATCATAACAAACATCAAACATACACACAACTTGATAACACAAACAATCTAACTATGATTTGCAATGTTCTACTTCCCTATGAATAAAATAACCCTTTGATTCCATTTCCATTTGATTGGCTCCTACAACAAGAGTGGGAGTGACTGGGTGGGTGCCTTTAGCAAGGAAATGGTTCATGTACTACATTAGAGTTTGACTCACTCACATCATGCCTAAGTTGATTTCAAACAAGACAATGGAACAAAATTATGGTACATGGTGGGCAAGTGAGAGACCACCCTAATTAGACCCTCTAAATGCCCCAACAATCACTCTTGTCATAAGAGGTGTGGTGCACATGATGTCTTAACCATCACCACATTGTAATAGGTGCCAGCCAAATCATATTAGTAGGAAAGAGATCATGGTATGTGACATTTTGTTTGACTTTGTCTTATGTGATTATTAGTATCTTTATTGTACTAGTTCCTATGATTATGTACCTAATAAATAATTATCTTATGAGCGTAGTGTAGCCAAGTGGATCACATTAATTTCTTTACTATTGATTGACTTACCTTGTAACACCCTATCCCTGAACATCTTAGAGAAAATACATTCATACTAGAGAAAACAGGAAATATTTTTTTTTGTTTGATTTAAGATAACAAGCAATGCTGATTTAACTAATTACTCCATTGAACTGCAACATGTCTCTAAGGATTCAAGGAGGCATTACTTACACGCTAATCAACATGATAACACATAATGCTAATCTAAAACCAATGCATGATTAATTAACATCTTCAACTTTATTGCATGTCATCAAAACATAATGCTCATGATTAATTACACAACTACAATGTTTTTCCCTTACACAGAGTTACTTCATTACATCATTGACATCCTCTGTCTACATCAAATTACGTATAATAAAAATGATCTGATACACAAGTCAGGTATGCAATTATCTTCTTAACTGGTACAAGTTTATTTGCTTGAATTTGAGATAATCCTTTCCTGCACATAAACTCTGACAAGAAACAATCAATGGATAAGATAGCTCTTCCACCCGACCATGTGGAACCCTAAGGTCCACCCCCCGAGCTAGGAGTTAACATGAGGTCCCAACGACAAACAACAGTCAGGTAGACAATGACTAACAGGAACGAAGGATGACCAACTTCAATTCAACACAAGACAACAACCCAACACAACTTCCCGAGCTATCACACGACATGATTGGAGAGACCATACAAGGAATACTAGGTAGCAGTAGGGAGAGTGTCATCGCATGGTCCTAGCATGCTTTATCCTGACAGCCTCTCTCTAGGCGCCGGCCCCCATCTATGGTTATCCTGACAGCCTCTCACTAGGCGCCGGCCCCATAGGGTGACACATGCGGAATCGACCTTCCTTTCATGAGGACAAGGAAGTCAATCATGCCGACCAGGCCTTCTCAACCCATCCTTAGCCTAAACGAGCGCTACAGGCCTGGGTGAGGAAATCCATTAGTCTTGTTAAATGTGAATTCTACCCTATTCCCCCTAGTTCATTTTAGGTTATCACTTAGTTAATCTACTTTCAATGGGTTATCCTGACTGCCACTCTGGGCGCCGGCCCCACATTGAAAGCCACCCTCCTTACTAGCACCTAGTAAACCCTAACTATCAATAAGACAGATACATCATCCCACAGATACATACGAACATAGCAAGGCAGTACTTGTTTACCAAACATAATCATAAGGCAACCTCTTCACTCAATGTCCAAAGCAACACAGGTTTATTGGACCTTTAGAATGAACAGGTCTCTCCATGCGACGAATACGACAAAATGGTTTAAATTCACAAGTGGTACAATACCTCATCTGGAGAATATTGCTTGCAAAACATATTAACACTTTAACTCATACTTTATTAAACTCTATACCAACCAAAAGCTACAAGATAGTATAACACCACAATGTTAAAACTCTACTACGACATACTTAACCCCTAGAGGGGTCATTTGCAACACGACTCATACAACGACAAGCTCTCTTAACTCACGCCGTTATGATTAAGTTCCAGAGTTAAAACTACAAATCCTACTAAGTTTAATTCAAATGAAGACAACTATGAAATAGCATTGAAACCACCAATTAAATGCAACAATCCAATCAATATAAATTACAACTACTTAATAACATTCTTTATTTTGTTTCAAACAATAAATTAATCAACGACACCATCCAGATTACCTTTAAAATTCGACCGATTAATCTAATTCAAGAGTAATACAAAATGCCTAGATCCTTAATTATGAATTTACCTATGTGCCTAAGATTAACTAAAAATACATTTTGGAATAACTAAAATTCGTTTGTAACAATTTAATAATTTCCAAAAGAACCTCGACCCGGTTTAATAATTTCTCCACAATTTTTAATTTAAGAGATTATAATAATTCTATTAATGAATAATAAATAAATCCATTTTATCCATTTATAAATAGGCTTGATTTTCCGAGAATTAATTTAAATTATATTTACTAAATCAAAACCTAATTCTAGCATCAAATAATATATTACTTCCCCGAAGGTGAAGTCAATTATCAAGAAAATTAATATTTAACTAGTTTTATAAGAATCATAATTCTTACATAATTACTCTATGTATTTAAACTATTTTCAAAATAGTTTATTTAGCTAGGGCTTCTTCTCTACCTAAAAGCACACAACATGCACAAAACATTGACCATGCCCTCCCCTTTTTTCTATCTAGATTAGTGAATTGACACATGTATTAACTTTCCACTCATCCATACTTGGAGATATTGTAAATAACATTTCACAACACAATTCTAACTTGAGTAATTAAATATTTTGAAATATAAACATTTGAATCCTATGGTTTGCCTATGAACCCTAACCTAATGCTACAGTTTGCGAAATAAAGCACTGTGGAGTTTTGGAGTCTGCTATCTTACCTAACTGGTTGATTGAGCAAGAATGATAATTGTAGAAGGGTACGCTGCTGCACGAACTGGTTTGTCATCTAATGGAAATGCAATGCTTGCAGAAATGCACAAACGAACTCATTGACTAGTTGTGGAAACTCTCAAGAATCCGCACTATTAAAATAATAGCAACGTATGCACAGAAATGGATTTGATGCGCAGACTGAAGAAGCCTTTTGGCAAATGCGATAGGCAGATTGCAGTGTATGCACAAATTGTGGTTTAATTGGGAAGGCGCTAGAACTTCAAGCAATCCATTTGGTAGGTTTAACGCCAATTTTTCAATCATCTGCCAACGTCCTACCTGCCACGGATAGCGTGAAGCTTGGGGCGGGGTAAAGACATCATCAGTGGAAAGGATAAAGGGGGTTTTGTCAGACGTTGTGGTTGCATCCACCTTCGCAGAGAAAGTGCAAAATGTAGAAGCATATACGAGGCACGGAAACTGTTTGATGTCATGCCACAGATCTGGAAGAAGGGAAAAATGGAATTTTTCAAGCAAATGCATTCGGCAGAAAACACGTGGGAATGTTTCCTAGCACCTATAGGCCAAGGCTAAGCATGAAGTAATCTCTTATGACTGGCAAGATCCCTATTTGTGCTAGATAGAATTCCTTTTCTAATCCATTAATCCCACGCGGTTAGGCATAGGTGATCAATTGGTTGCATCTACTAGAGAAATTTGTTAGAGCTTCTTTTAAAACTTCATTGCCTTTCCAAAGGGCTCTCGCACCTACCAATATTGTGAACTGCAACTAGAGCACAACTTAAACCTTGAGGCAAGCTAATCGGCCTTAAAAAAAAATCGTAGGGCTTCCAGCTTTCAACAAATTCTTTTTGTACCCTTAGCCCCACTAACTTCCATTCACTCTGAGCAAGGGTTCTTCATAGTAAGCCAGAAATTATAATCTTCATAAACCTTTAATTTGGTTTCTACTTATTCCAAAATCGTTACAATAACACACGGTTTGAGTATGCCCTCATTGTAATGGGGAATACACCAAAAGAATAGCATACGAGTTTCTAGAAATTTCATGAAATTTGCACACAGTCTGAAGTTTAGAGAGTTTAAAATTAAAATGGTTTTGATGAATAAGGTGTGGGAGTAAAGATATATAAGAATGCCTCGATTCCAAAGTGGCACAAGACCATGTTTGATCACCCAAGTATGAACTACGTATTTTTGACACATATGGTGGCACAAAGAATGAAGAATACATAAGATTAAGGCGTTTTCTCTAAATCATTAATAGGCCAGACGATGATAACCTGTGTACAAAATACCTTCCAAATATTATAGATACAAAGAGAAATGAATCATGATTCAAGACATACCCGGATTATTGGAGAATTTGTTTCCGCAATCTGAAAACTACCCGTTTCCACCTTTCCTTCCTCTGGATTTTTGAATCTCCTCCCCCTTCTCCAGGAAAAGATCTCCCCTTTTAACATAATTAATTGGTAACCAATTTACGGGAACAAACTGACTTCCGCAACCCCAAACTAACTTCATAATTAATAGGTCCAAGAAAAGGAATAGTTTGGTTTGATTAATACAAAACAACGGTAAAGATATCCACACATTTAATTATCATTAAATCAACTTAATAAATATGTATATTAATCTTTATAACTATACTTTATTAACAAAATAGCAACTTATTTACTAAACGTAATTTACGACTTTACAACTCAACTAACAATTAATTAATTTACTTAAATAACCGACCATGCAAGGTTCCCCACGACTAAAATTTAACAGTTTTTACGTCCCCAACATATAATTTATTTACCACAGTTATGATCAAATATCCAAATTAGCAATTATGTTAAGTTATTATATTTTCCGTTCATTCATTCTACTTAATGCACAACTCTAACTTACCCATGAAAACACCTTCTGACCTTGCTAACCTCGAAGTGTGACATTTCTGCTAACAATTTATGATCAGACGACAGACAAGACCTCGGAGGTGACCTAACAACTCAGTAACCATCACAGGGTACCCCATATTAACTCCATACAACCTTTCCATTGGTGGAGGCACGCTCAGACCTGGTAAATCAGGTGGAGTCGATGCCCAGTTCCTGCATCCTGCGGCAAATACACGGTTAAACATAACGAGATATATATATATCCACATGCAGTCGTCTAGTAAATGGGAATCGCAGTGGGGTAGGGTACTCGAGAGCGAGTAATACGACACTGTCCCATTCACGTTCCTATATAAACAAGGCACAACATTTAAACAAGATACTAAATACAGAAATCAAAACATCGGAGACATCCAGTTTACTTATCAATTGCAAAGCAGGAAATCACAAGATCCAATATCACAACTAATATCAGGATGATTAGTTCCATGATGAATTAACAAGACAACAAGTGTTCCATCATCTAAGATACTGTCAAAATGTCAGAATTCTAATAACCAACTATCAATCAAACTGATGGCAAGGTGAGGGGCACTACATACCTAGAATGTTCTGTTTATGACTACAGATCACATAAAGCACATCTGATCATGAGCATTCAAGATGATTCACATCATATCTTGATCGAGTGATCATGCTACAATGGCATAAATGGTATCCTTAGCAAAGTATGATTCTCTACAAGAGGAGAAAGATTTCATTAGCAAAGAGAGATTGCATGCAAGTGATAACTTTAAGAAAATGCCTCTAAATTTTTTATAAATCCTAACAAATCTTATCTAAGTGCATTAATTTTTATGGCAAATCCTTCTTTTTTTAAATAAATACTAATTTTCTTAGCTAATTTATGCACACCACTAGAAATTTGTATAAAATCTTGGTGAATACTGGATAATCACATTAATTACTATGCTAAATATTTCCTTATAAAATAAAATTCTTCCCTTGAAAAAGGAAATTATTAACTTGGATAGCCATAAAATCAAATGTTATATAAATTATGGTTGTATTATAAAAATGTGGTTGGCATAATCCCCATATATTCTTATATTTTTTATAATGTCAAAGCTAGGACTTGGGAGTGGTACCCATTGACAAGGTCAGGAGAGAAATTCCCCCTTGTGAGGATTTAGGGAGCACCATTAGAGTAATCACAATCTACTATTAGGAAGTCATTGGAGCAAACATGGATTGAATGTTGTAAAAATTATATAAATTAATCTAGACCACATATTTCCACTCTAATCTAGTAGATTTTATTTTTTTGGGGGAATTTAAGCATGTGCATGGGTTAAAATATTCACCCATCAAAAGGAATTTTGGGAAAGTGTGAACATTTTGGATCCATTCCCATAATTACTTGTTGACCATTAGATAAATACACTTATCAATTATTTATATCTCTAAAGATATCAAGTGATATATCACTCGATCAATATAAATCTACCAGTCCAAAAGGAATTTTGAGGTTGAGTAAAATTTATAAATTGTAGATGCTTATTACTTCCCCAAAAGAAATAAGATTTGTTAGATTAGAGAGGAGATCAATGTAGGGAAAGTGACATGCATATTTATTTTGACATGCAAGTTTTTCTAAAAAAATTATCTAAACATTATATATCACTAAGAATAATCCTTTTATCAACTAAGAAAATTTATCAAACACTTGGAACACTTATCTTGTAGCAACAACACTAGAAGAGCCATTGCAAGCATTATATAAAATGAATTCCTATCGTAGATTACAAACAAGATCTCAATTTCATATCCATTCAAACATAACAATTAGTATTGATACATGAGTTATGTAAACTACCTATGTTCATCAAATTTGAGGCCCTATGCGCCCTAGTTTTTAGAGGTCATGATAATAAATGAAATAAAGGAGTTCATACAAGTGTTGCACATCACATCACAATGTTTACAATTCATGTTCAATGGTCTTGTTGTTACCATAGGACTATGAGTTTTGTCTACAATTTACCCTGCACTAGGTGGCCATAACACAATCACTAAAAACCTAATTATATATGATTTCTAACTAGAAAATCCCACCCAATTTTAATTTAAAAGTGATTATGGCCCCAAAAGGAAGAAAGAATTTCATAGTAGATGGCTCCAAAACAAGAAGGAATCTAATACTGATGGTGAATATGATAAATAGATTTTGTA
Organism: Cunninghamia lanceolata; assembly: GCA_027924645.1. Lineage (NCBI taxonomy): Eukaryota > Viridiplantae > Streptophyta > Pinopsida > Cupressales > Cupressaceae > Cunninghamia > Cunninghamia lanceolata. The sequence goes on along the minus strand of BSBN01000334.1, from coordinate 28,503,299 downwards.
TTATAAACTTTTGGCACTTAGGATCCAATCACACATCATTTACTATGGTGAAACAATTTAATTTAAAAGTTTAATAAAATAATCCATAGGCAATTTAACTAGTGTTGAACTATTTTTTTGTAAAATTGTGATGATTTGGTTCCCCTTATGGTATATCTTATTTGCCAAAAATTGAGGGCTTAGTTTAAACTATTTTCCACTAAAAAATCCTTGTCATGTGCTATTGATAGAGATACCACATGGGCACAACAAATGTAGGGTGAGTGATGATGGAGACTAGATATAGATTCTATTCATGTGGAGCATGATCAAGGGTGGCCAAATTTAATGCACAACAAACCATGCCCATTCCATCAAATGATGTTTTTGTTGATCATTTGATGGGACAACTAGATAGGGCCTAAATACAAGTAGATGTGGCCCAAACCACCATTCAAGAGTAGTAGGTTGAGATTAGTAGGCTACATGGAAAAGTCACTTGACCATAAGGTATGAGTCTCATATTAGACGAGAGATTGTGATCTCAGTCATAGATGAGGACATAAAATAGTGGTGTAGGAGAAGCCTCTTTGGAAGCACCACCCCTAGGGAGATACTCCTTTGATGTATACTTTCATGTATTCATATCTTGTGTTGTTTTGATGTTTATTGACACTTGGACAATTATATGATGAGACATTTTGATGGTTTTATGTGTATGGTTCTAGGGATGTGTATGCTTTGTTTCTATATTTTGATGCACTTCTTTCTAGAGTTCATATTTAAGTATATATGTGTCTAAGAGTAATCATGAATAATTTATACATGTATCAATAGCAATCAATGAACCCTAATGATAATATGGATCCTATAAGAAGATAAAATAATTAAGGGCCCAAAAGGAGTCCCATAATCAAGATGACAATTCATAAAAGAACATTCAAATCTTGATTAGGATTAGATTCACTTACAATATGAGGTTATTTTCCTTTCTATATCTGTTCTTGCATGATACATTGAGTAATTTCATTAGATTGATATTTAATATCATGTGGTCTCTTAGCTTTGCTAGGTTTAACAAATTCTAACTTATCCATAGTAGTGCACCTCTAGGGTTGGGAGGGCCCTGGGGGGCAAACATTTATGCTCTCTCTCGACACCCTATCTATAGTAGTGGGGCAGTCATTTATGCATACGTATGCACTGGCCGAGGGCAACTATCCATTCCATTCCATAGTAGAGTAGATCTCCCCTGCCTTGGGTGGGAGGGCCCCTACCATACTTTCCATCCCCACCGCCCAACAAAGGGAAGAGAAGGACTAGTCCTCAGAGATGAAGCTAATCAGCCAAGTGTCGAGCTAATTGGGTTAAGAATTCTTACATAATCTTGACCTTTTGTTTATCTTGGACGCTAGTACATCATACTCTTGTTCTTTGTATAGGACTACTCACTACATGTGGTAGTATCCTTTGAATTCAAAATATTCTTTTCTTGCCAAGGCCTTCCTTCTCTCCTCTCACAAACCCTAGTCAAACCCCATACAATTATACATGGGCAAAAATTGTTTAAAATACATTTTCTTAAGGAAATTAATAGTACTTCTAAATTAGGCAAGGAGCATAAGTATAACCCAACACACACACATACACCTCCTAAGGGTTCACAAACATCTCATACCTACAAAACCTCCATTGAACACCACTTCCTTCTCAATCATTTAAGCTTCATGCACTCCAAATGCATCTATTTACAAACTATTAATTCAACCCTAAGAAAATTTCCATAAACAATCATTAGCACCTCTTCCCTCCTACAATTACAAGTCACAGTTTGACTTCAATGGTTGCAAAGGTCATGTTGTGTGTAACAAGACATCGACATGCTAGAGGAGCCAATAATGTGTGGGAAGGGACATAATTTGTCTAAAACAAATAAGGTCATGCATACTTTCATCCTTAAGTGGATTGTCAAAAGAAACAAATAAGGTGGAGGAGCTTGCACCCAAGTAGCTCCTAGCTTTACCCAATGTTGAATGTAGAATGTGGATTGCTCCTTGTTCTTTAACACAATATGATGAGGATAGTGATGGATTGGATATAGGATTTGGTGAAGATGAGGATGAGATATGAAAGGCTAAGAGGATTTTGGCATTATGATGGCATGATGGAGAGGTTTTAGAGGAATTTCAGCATGGTAAGGATATGATGAAGAAGTTATTGAAATGGTTTATATGAGGGCTCTATTTATAGATTTTTTGTAAAAGGATGGAGGGTGAGGATTGAAAGTTTAGATCAATGGCTAGGAGTGCTTGAGAATTAGGGTTTGGATTGGAGTTGTAGTCTTATGACAAGTGTCACAAGAGGGTTGGATAAGAGAGATCAAAGGCTAAGATTTGGTCAATAAGATTGGATGGCTGCCATTATTTTTGAATTTTAAATTCACATTTTGAAGGATGAGGAATGAATAAAAAATTCATTTCCATGGGAGAGTGTGAGGATGGGAATAAAAGTGAATTTTTAATTCACATGGGGAAGAGTTCCATTCATGGAGACTAGGATAAGTTAGATAGAGGGGATAAAATGTGAATTTTTAATTCACATAGGGAAGAGTTCCATTAATGGAGACTAGGAAAAGTTAGAATAAAAAATTACTTTATGTGGAATAAAGGTTTTTTTTTAAATTTGTGGGGTGTGGGAATGAGTGTTAAGTGAGATTTGACCAAGCTAATCGAGGGGATTAACTTAATTAATATGGATGGAAAAAATTAGTAGATGGATTAATGGATGGTTAAAATTAATTAAATAAGGGTTTATTTGATTAATTTAGGTCTAGAGATCATGTATGTTAGGGTAGCTAATTAAATAATTGTTATTTAATCAACTAGGCTAGGTTTAGGTTGATTAGTAGGGTTGATTAATCAAATAAGTATGATTTATCTAATTAATCAGGATTAGGAGATGGAGAAATTAACTAAATAAATATTGAGAATATTTATTTAATCAATGAGGATATGGTTATAAGGTATAGCGATAAATTAAATCATTTAATTGATCACAAAGGATGGATAAATAGCTAAGGTAGATGATTAGGGATAAATTAATTAAATAAAACAAATTTATTTAATTAATTAGAAGGGATAGTTATTGATGTGAAGATGTCAAAGGGTAGTTGAAGGGTTAAGACATTTTTAGGTGTCTACAAATATTTTGTGTTGTTTTGATGTCTATGGACACTTGGACAATTATATGATAAAACATTTTGATGGTTCTATGTGTATGGTTCTAAGGATGTGCACGGTTCTAGGGATGTGTATGCTATGTTTCTATAATTTTATGCATTGCTTTCTAGAGTTCATATTTAAGTATATATGTGTATATAATTAATCATGAATAATTTATACATGTAATCAATAGAAATCAATGAACCCTAATGATAGTACAAGTCCTCTAAGAAGATAAAACAATCCAGGGCCCAAAAGGAATCCCATAATCAAGATCATAATTCATAAAAGAGCATTCAAAACCTGATTAGGATTAGATTCACTTACAATATGAGGTTATTTTCCTTCCTATATTTGTTCTTGCATGGTGCATTGAGTAATTTTGTTAGATTGATATTCAATATCATGTGGTCTCTTAGCTTTGCTAGGTTAAATAAATCCTAACTTATAACCTTGCTCATTCCTACATAATCTTGACTTTTGCTTAGCTTGGACACTAGTACATCATGCTCTTGTCCTTTGTATAGGACTACATGTGGTAATATCCTTTGAATTCAAAATGTTCTTTTCTCACCAAGGCCTTCCTTCTCTCCTCACAAGCCCTAGTCCAACCCCATACAACTATATATGGGCAAAAATTGTTTAAAAATACATGTTCTTAAGGAAATTAATAGTAGTTAGGAATTAGGCAAGGAGCATAAGCATGACCCAAGACTCATACACCTCCTAAGGATTCACAAACATCTCATACTTACAAAACCTCCATTGTCCACCCCTTGCTACCTCCATTTTTAAACACACCACTTCTTTCTCAAGAACTTAAGCTTCACGCACTCCAAACACATATATTTAAAAACTATTAAATCAACCTTAAGATCTAACTAAGACAAATCCCATAAACAACCATTACCACCTCTTTCCCCCTTACAATCACAAGTCACAGTTTGACTTCAATGGTTGCAAAGGTCATGTTGTGTGCAACAAGACATCGACATGTTAGAGGAGCCAATAGTGTGTGGGAAGAGGCATAATTGCTCTAAAATAAATAAGGTGATGCATACTTTCATCCTTTAGTAGATTGTCAAAGAAACAAATAACTCAAAATCTAATTTTGACATACTAGAACCCACTCCTAATCTCATTTTTACTCTACATCTATCTCGACTAACAAAACATACATACTACTCTGTACCTTCTCTATTTTCATTTCTTTATTTAACATAAACATATACAATTTCAACTCCTATAATTTTCTATTATTCAAATCTTTAAAAAAAGTTAAATAATTTATTATTACAATCAATTTAAATATAAAATTAAAAATTACAATTTAAAATAAATAAACACAATTAAGTAATTATGATATTTTATTTCAGGGTTTAACTGGTAGTTTTTGAGTCAAACACGACCCATATTTCATGAGTAGTGATTCACATGAACCCATCTCTCATCTCAAAACTGTATACTTTTTATATACAAAGCCACATACCATAATAAAAAAACATTAAGAAAAATGAAAGCAAAAGCCTTTTCTTTAACAAGAGACGCAATGCGTCATGTTCCTGCCTTTATGCATTTAATGTTGGTGTAGTATATTGTGAGAAAGGAAAACTCGATGGGATGAGAATAGCTCATGCAAGTAATGATTTCATATGTCAAATTTAGTCTGGAGACCATCAAATAGAAGATTGAGAACAGAGGAAAAAGCATTAGATGAAAAATGTGCAATGAAATCTTGGATACAAGATAGTCTGAACAGATTATTTCATTATGTATTAAGGACCATAGTTCTTTTTTCTAAATACTTCGTGTGTACAGACTGTCTTGATAATTAAAGCAATGGAAATTGTTTAGGATTGCTATAGCAGTACTAATGATTATTGTAAAATAAATGTATATATTGTGCCTTTAATTCCAATTTTTTAAAATCAATTTTCACTGAAAGTAAACATATACTGGTCAAGTATATGTTAAGAACCCTAAACAAGATAGTGCACTTTTAAATTTAAGTTTATATGGGCAATTATATCATCTATATATTCAAAATTTCTTTAAAGTTTGAACTCAAAACCAATTTTCATTCAAAATAAACTTTTACTCATCGAGTACACTGCAAAAGTTACAGAACAAGAAAGTGCATGCTTTAACTTAAATTAATTTCAGTGTAAATATCATGACTATTTTGACTATTTTTACAAATTTCGTTTAAGTTCATGCTGAAAACGAATTCAATGTAAATAATAGATATTGTATAAATTAAATAAACCCTAAATAAGCCAGGCTATGGTTTGGAAGTTATTAATTGAACATATATACAAAACCAAACCAAATTTCACTGAAAACAAACATATAATCATTGAGTTATGTCAAAAACCCTTATAATAAGACATCATAGAGTAACCTTTTACATTGAAGTTTATATGAGTGAGTATATAATATTGCATATTCCTTTAAGCTCAAAGCCAAATTTCACTCAAACATGTAAACATTGAGTATAAGTCATAAACCCTAAGCAGATGCCGCATATCTTGAAATTTAAATTTATTTAAATATAGAAGTTCGGCCTATATATTCCAGATTTATTTGAAACTTAAGCTCAAAACCAAATTTCCCTAATAATAAAAATACACGAGTCAAATAAACAAATGGCAAAAAGTAAACATATAGTAAATGGGTACATGTCAAAATGAACCCTAAGAAATGCAGGAAGTACCTTAAAAATTAAAGGTATCAATCCCCATAACATGGAGAATTCTTCGTGGCTTTTGAACGAGATATTCAACAGTGTGTGAGCTGCAAAGCATACGCCATTAAAAGGCCCAGACTATTATATAATGTTGCTTAGCACGCAGCCAGAATCGATCTTGATACCTCCGTTAGATTTGGCTTAAAGTACATGGCCTCCTCGGCTAATTTCAAGCGGTCAATATGTGGACAGTGAGGAGAAAATTTAGCGGCGAATTTGAGAAGGATGGAAAGATTATGCAACTGGAGACTAGAATTGAGCTGGGGTGCATATTTAGAGGGGCCATTGGAATTGCTCTAAAGCTTGAGCTGTCGAAGCGAAGTGGAAAGACCGTTTAAAGCCGGATTAGTGGGGGTATTTCGAATTTGTTATGGAAAAAATGATGCCCAACGCATGATGTTTTTTTGCGTTTTGGGTTGGAAAAAAGATTAGGGAAGAGAACTGAATGTTTTTCAAGATCAATCTGCATGTGGTTGAGGTGGCTAAGAAGCCATCCAAGGAATTCATGTGAGCCATAAATCATTCATCGTTGGTGTAAAAATCATGTTTTGCATCTACAGTTAAATATTTAACCAATGAACTAGTTCAATAGTCTGGTTCAACCGAGTGGTTCAATGAAGCGGTTCAATCGAGTGGTTCAAGTAAGTGGTTCAATGAAGCGGTTCGATTGTCGGGAGAAGTTTGTCAGCCACCGAAAGTGTGAAGTGTTGAACCGATTGAACCAATGAACCGGTTCAACAATCCGGTTGAACCGAGTGGTTCAACCGAGTGGTTCAATGAAGCGGTTCGACTGTCAGCAGAACTTAGTGAGCTGCCGAAAGTGTGAACTGTTGAACCGGTTCATTAAACCAATGAACTGGTTCAATGAAGCGGTTCAACTTAGTGGTTCAATGAAGGGGTTCAACTGTCGGCAGAAGTTTGTGAGGCACGGAAAGTGTGAATTGTTGAACCGATTGAACCAATGAACTGGTTCAACAGTCCGGTTGAACCGTTTGGTTCAACCAAGTGGTTAAATGAAGTGGTTCGACTGTCGGCAGAACTTAGTGAGCCGCCGAAAGTGTGAACTGTTGAACCGGTTCATTGAACCAATGAACCGGTTCAATGAAGCGGTTCAACTGAGTGGTTCAATGAAGCAGTTCGACTGTCGGCAGAAGTTTGTGAGCCGCGGAAAGTGTGAACTGTTGAACCGATTGAACCAATGAACTGATTCAACAGTCCGGTTCAAGCAAGTGGTTCAAGTGAGTGGTTCAACGGAGTGGTTGAACTGAGTGGTTGAATGAAGCGGTTCAACTATTGGCAGAAGTTTGTGAGCCGCCCAAAGTGTGAACTGTGGAACCGATTGAACCAATGAACCGGTTCAACAGTCCGGTTCAATCGAGTGGTTCAAGTGAGTGGTTCAATGAAGCGGTTTGACGGTCGGCAGAAGTTTGCGAGCTGCCGAAAGTGTGAACTATTGAACCGATTGAACCAATGAACCGGTTCAACAGTGCGGTTCAACCGAGTGGTTCAATGAAGCGGTTCGTCTGTGGGCAGAACTTAGTGAGCCGCCGAAAGTGTGAACTGTTGAACCAATGAACCGGTTCAATGAAGTGGTTCAACTAAGTGGTTCAATGAAGCGGTTCGACTGTCGGTAGAAGTTTGTGAGCCGCTGAAAGTGTGAACTGTTGAACCGATTAAACCAATGAACCGGTTCAACAGTCCGGTTCAACCGAGTGGTTCAATGAAGCGATTGGACTGTCGGCAGAAGTTTGTGAGCCACCGAAAGTGTGAACTGTTGAACCAATGAACCGGTTCAATGAAGCGGTTCAACTGAGTGGTTCAATGAAGCGGTTCGACTGTCGGTAGAAGTTTGTGAGCCGCCGAAAGTGTGAACTGTTGAACCGATTAAACCAATGAACCGGTTCAACAGTCCGGTTCAACCGAGTGGTTCAATGAAGCGATTGGACTGTCGGCAGAAGTTTGTGAGCCAGTGAAAGTGTGAACTGTTGAACCAGTTGAACCAATGAACCAGTTCAACAGTCCAGTTCAACCAAGTGGTTCAACCCAGTGGTTCAATGAAGCGGTTCGACTGTGGGCAGAACTTAGTGAGCCGCCGAAAGTGTGAACTGTTGAACCGGTTCATTGAACCAATGAACCAGTTCAATGAAGCGATTCAACTGAGTGGTTCAATGAAGCGGTTCGACTGTCGGCAGAAGTTTGTGAGTGGCCGAAAGTGTGAACTGTTGAACTGATTGAACCAATGAACCGGTTCAACAGTCTGGTTCAACCGAGTGGTTCAATGAAGCAGTTGGACTGTCGGCAGAACTTAGTGAGCCGCCGAAAGTGTGAACTGTTGAACCGGTTCATTGAACCAATGAATCAGTTCAATGAAGCAGTTCAACTGAGTGGTTCAATGAAGCGGTTCGACTGTCGGCAGAAGTTTGTGAGCCGCTGAAAGTGTGAACTGTTGAACCGATTGAACCAATGAACCGGTTCAATAGGTCAGTTGAACCGAGTGGTTCAATGAAGTGGTTCGACTATCGGCAGAACTTAGCGAGCCGCCGAAAGTGTGCACTATTGAACTGATTGAACCAATGAAGCGGTTCAATTGAGTGGTTCAATCTGTCGGCAGAACTTAGTGAGTCGCTGAAAGTGTGAACTATGGAACCGATTGAACTAATGAACCAGTTCTATGAACCAGTTCAACGGAGTGGTTCAATGAAGCGGTTCAACTGTCGGCAGAACTTAGTGATCCGGGGAAAGTGTGAATTGTTGAATTGATTGAACCAATGGATTGGCTCAATGAAGCGGTTCGGCTATCGGCAGAACTCAGTGAGCCGGTGAAAGTGTGAATTGTTGAATTGATTGGACAAATGAACTGGTTCAAGTGTCTGTAAAACTTACTTAGCCGATGAAACTATGAACTGTGGAGCTAATTGAACCAATGAACGGGTTCAATGAAGCGGTTCAGTGAACCAGTTCAACTGTTGGCAGAATTTATTGCAATGGTGAAATAGTGGACTGTTGAACCGTTTGAAGCAATGAACCAGTTCAATGAACCGGTCCAACTGTCGGCAGAACTTATTGGGTGAAAACAAAGGTAGAATGAATGCAAATTTCATGTGTAAAATGAGTAGTGACAATAAATTAAATCCCTCAGAAAATAGGCAAAACAAAGGTAGAATGAATACAAATTTGATGCATAAAATGAGTAGTGACAATAAATTAAATTCGTTAGAAAACAGCCAATAAATTGTCTGCGTTTATACAGATTACCTCAATAAAAAAACATGTAATTAGAAACATAATTCTGATACGTGGCTTACATTTTTGAGCCGTAAAACCTTGTGGTGAAGTTCAGAAATCATGTTATCAATGTTTCTGTGAATTGGGTCTACTCTCAATTGAATCTGTTGTCCCTGGACATTATTTGATCATTTGGTTAGCCCTTGTCTGAAATAGCCATGACATAAATTTCTGTATTACAAAATTTTGTAACATAATATTTATAGTTTTTTGAATCATGGACTGTGAATAAGAGATTGTACAAACGTTTTGTTGCAAATTACATATACATTATATTTGAAATAGGTCTTGACCTATTTGTAAATTCAAGATAGATAGAATGTTGTGTTCACCCAATTGGGGCTTGGTGTATGTCATATAGCACAACTCAGATGCTCAAAATGCTAAGGCCGATAGGCGATTCAACATTTTGTGACTAGGTCGGTCTCTAGAAGGGATCTGACCTAGCTATGAAAATCAATAAGACGCACACACATATATATGCTGCTTTGATGTTCGCTGTGCTGGTGGAATCGTTGAACGTGTTGAACTGTGCAACCTGTCGGACCCTTGTACCTGTTGAACCGTGGAACCTGGTGGACTGTTGAACCTATTGAACGATTGAACGATTGAACGGTTAAACATTTGAACCTATTGAATTGTCGAAACGTTTAGACACTAAAGATAGATAATTCGCATAATACTCAAGTGCATTGGAATCATAAATTTACCAAGGACCATTAGTCCTAGCCTAAACAAATGATTTGCAAATAATTTTGGTAAGCATTAGAATAATTAAAATATCTTTGCATCTGAAAAAGCATTGGCCATCTATAATATACAGATGTAATAGAGTGAATTATGTGCACATACAGGAAGAGAAGCTTCCAAATTAAAAGTTAGAAATATATTTTATATTACAGAATAGGTGATTGGAATTTGTTCAATTGGCAACTTGACCCATAATGATCGTTGCCTCTTCAAATTAGAACAGAATTGCATGATAGTATCTAAGCAGATAGTATTGCTTGGCTGCAAAGGTTTAATCTTATCAACACTTTTTGACAGTAAACTTTTGTATCTTTCAAGCAATCCATAAAAAGGACAGTAGTCAGTTTTCATTACATAATTAGACTAATCCATAATTGAGGGTTGTGTTCATTGCTTTACACACATGTGATTTAAGCTTTTCTATATACATATTGGATCAAAGCTATAGGTTACATATTCACAGTCAAAATGTGCATGCACAGTCATAGTGCTTTTCTATATACATATTGGATCAAAGCTACAGGTTACATATTCACAACCAAAATGTGCATGGACAGTCACAGTCTATCAAATTACTTAAAAAACAGTTAATTTGATAGACTGTGACTGTGACTTAAAAAACAGTTAATAACATAGTGTGACTACTAAACAGTATTGGTAGTAGAGTATTTACTAAATCAAGGTATAATAAAGTGCATAACTAAAAGATGCTCATTGTTTAACAATTTTGACAACTGGGAGAAAAATATGGCTTTTAACACTCCAGCAACCGAAACAGATTGGACTTATGACCAATTTTCAGATCTTAATGAAGCTAAGAGACTTTTTACAACACTATGAAGTGTTTGACTGGCCCTCAGTTGCACTTAATTAGTTTTCTATTGAATTTACCCTAGTGCACTTCTTCAGACCCAAAATTATACGGCACGATGGCCATTTTGTCATAAACAGTTCAATTGGGATTTTTGTGAAGCTGCGGCCCATTGGAGGTCTGAGAAGAACTCTTTTATTTTGAGAAGAAAATGAAAGATACACTAGCTCCAATCATGTCTAGCATTGTGTCATGTATAGGTCCAGTCAGTGAAAGGTATAGAGAATACGATACATCAAAATGCTAAGGTCCTGAAAGAGGTAAGGTAAGGAAAAGACTTCAGTTAGGTAGGGTAAAATTCTATGTCCAACATTTACATTCATGTGCAAGATATCTTGAGTGGATGTGTTGATTTGTTCATTAGGTTTGCAACATTAATACCTAGTCAATTGACAACAATGCTATGTTGCAAGAAATGCAACCAACTCCCTACTTTTTGCCTTTTATTAGACAACCCATCTGCAATGCTAAACAACTGTTGTAGATGGAAAATATGTTATTTCATTTTGAATGGTAATGCAGTGGCCATGGAACAGCAACGGTTCCATTTATGGAGTGTTGTGTTCCATTTAATGGTGTCCTGTTCCAGATGCAAATGCCTAAACTTGTAAAAAAATAAAAAACACTTTAAAATCCTAAAACCATTGTTAAACTCTTATAAAATTTGTACCATGTCTATGTTAATATGTATCAATTTTAGAAGTCAGCTGTACCATGAATCTTAAAACCATCACAACAAAAAAAATTTGAAAATTTATGTCTAGAAAACAGACAACATAAACCATATGTATGATAACAGCTATTCACACTTTTAGAAGTGTATAAAAGTTGAGACAACTTGGTGAAATGTGAGTAGTCATTCTCTTTGACAGTTTAGTACACAGTTGCTTGACACATGAATGGATTCTTCTCCACCACTGAATAGCTGTTGCTTAAATAGAATCAATGCTTTATAGTGTTTACACACTTGCATATATAGAATTAGATTTCATAGATACCGGAGAGAGAAATGAATATTTTTTAACAATGTGTCATCATATATATACAACTGCCACTACCACTAAGATCATGCAAAACCAGACACAAAAGTTGACGCCTTCGTGAGGTAAATCAATGAAGCAAGAAAGTTGAAGACGATTTTAGTGCAGATTATCATAGTATGCATAATGAGAGAGAGGTTTACAGCATTCTTATTTTGGTTGAGAGAATTTAAGAAGCTTTCCAATATTTGCTTATAACGAAAAGAAAATTTAAGACATATTTGATTAAGGGGTTTGATTTTGTACTCAAAAATACCAATTACATATAAAATTAGGTAAAATGATAAAGTAATGTGTAGTTCAGAGAGTAAAGAGAGTATTAAAGAGGTATCGTGTATAAGATATATGTAACAAAAATGTAGTTTCGTATGCTTTGTGTTCATTCTTTAGGACAACATGCATCAATGATGACATTGGACTTATTCAATGTAAATTGTCCTTTTCTGCTGAAGTCTCGTAACATAAAGATGACTGCTGATTTATCCTTGAGGTATTTGTCATAGCTAATTAATTACAGGTCTGGCAGTAGCATTGGGATGATATTGTTGGCGCATGAGCAATGTATTGTCTGTTTGTTGTCTGTTGTCAAAATAGTCTTGAGATAGTGCGAGTAGATATAGGCGACCTATTCCTTGCATCTATCACACTGGGCAGTTTCATTGTCAAGTGCTCCATAGGTATCAAATTTATAATCGCATTTTGAGCAAAATGCGTGGAAAGGATTGGAAAATGCATTAGCTATTTTCAATGTTCCTTGTACCTGCAATACATATGAAAGTATTGTTTGGTTAGGAAGATTTTTTTTTTGTTAATTTTGTTTTAGATTTGCCAGGGAGAAGATTGGAGATTTCAAGAGTTGTTACCTCAAATGTTGAGTGCAGCAAACTGTTTAAGTGATCCAAGGTCCTTTTGTCATTTAATACATCGATATATGTTGACTGGCAAGTGTGAAGCATGTTGTCTTTTGCATTGATCCGTTTGACAATATTTTTGAAAAGGATAAGTGGAAATTCATTGCTTCGGAGCTGTTGTTCGATTTTTACAAAATGGTCCTCAAAATTCCGGTGCATCTGCAGCTGTAGGTGTAAATAGTGTAAGTAAGAAATGAAACTGCAAAAGAGTAATGTATGTTAATTGAAAAGTAGGTTCAAGAACTAGAAACAATTTAAACAAGAAAGGAGACAGTCGAAGCATAAACAAGTACATGTACCTCTTGCATTTGGAACATGTTGTCCACTTTAAATTCCTAATTTTTGCTTTATTTTGAAGCTTTACCGAGACAAAGAGCTTTTATTTTTGCATTTGTATTTGATGAAAAAATCGATTTGAAGTAGTCGCCTATTTATGAAGAGATACATTACTCTATGTTCTAAAAAGTATCGAACTGAGTGAATTGTTGACTTATGTGCAATTAACCGGTGTTATGAAATGTTTAGAATTTTACTTAGAGACGTGACATCAGACCGTTGTTCATTCCTGCAGATACCAGCTCTGTGTTGAGGCTTGAATGCATTTCTGTCAATTTAGTTGTTGTTTTTTGTGGCTTATATGCATTTCTTTTTGGCCTTTGAGATATAGCTAGATTAGTGATTCTCAATGCTAGGGTTTGTATCTGATGAAGGATGAGCATTTGTTTTTAGGGTTTGTTCTAGCTAAGGGCGAGCTTGACGTGCACGAGAGAGGAGATAATTAGGATTTGCGTTTACAATTTTCTGTAGTCACCATGTTTATTTAGCTGGCTAAAAACTAAAAGACAATCTTTTGTAGTCACCATGTCTTCTTTTTGCGGGGTAGAATTTGAAACTATGTATGTTGGCACTATTTTGTCAACAGTTACTATGTAGAACTACTTTTTTTTTGGACTGATAAAAGGCGCAGAGTCTCATTTTCCCTGTTATGTGTATTGTGTTTTTATTTTGCTAGTTTGTACACAATGTGTTACACGATTAGTAGAGACGAATTTTAATTATTCCACATATTTTCTCGGAGTTTTATTTTTTACGAAGCTGTTATATGTATGTCGTAGTGTCAGTTCTTATTGTCAATATTGTTTTATTGTTGTGTATGTGTTTGGTTTTACATTTCCTTTCTGTACTGTCATTGTTGTCAGTAGATTCATACTTGTTTATAACACTTTAGATCAAGTGATTTAGTGTTTACTTTTTTTCCCTGGATTGCTCCTGAAATCTGAATCACTGCAGAGTCCAGACCAAGTATCCAAGGAAAAGAGGGGCACACTGTATTCCACATAGAAAGCAGATTAAAATAATACTTACTTGAGTCTTTAATCAATAATGATCAAACAATAATCTAATAGCAATGGGACTGAATCTGGATGCTTAATTTTGAACTGGCGAGGCTTAAGGTTGAAAGACAAGTGTCCGCTTATTAGTAGTCTGAGTTTGAAACTTGGATGTTCTAGATGAGCTGCCACAGGATTTTTCTCCAACTCGTAACTAGTTGGAGCTTTTATGTCAAAACCTCTATTCAGTTGGTGGAATCTTCATAGAAGAGCTTAGGAATTGTTATTGATAAGATAGATGAAGGAATAGGATTAGTTATGGAGGATAATTACATGTGTTTGCGTGAGCCTGTGTGCAAATTCCATTATTGTAATCTGAAACATATTTTTAACCATAAAAAAATTGTACCTGTCTCTGGAGTGAAGTAGTTCTAGATGCTCTAATAATTTAGGGATCTATCTATTTTCAAGCTAAGAAAATGCTACACCAATGTGCCGAACATCAATTAGAATGGGCTGCATATCATAGTTGGCCGCAATCTTTATTAACCATTGTTTTATGTCATCTCGTTAACTAAAAGATGATGTTAATTAGGCAAAAGGCTTTTATAAGTGAACTTGAAACAAGAAATCGTTGTCAGGAAACAAGTTTTATTAGTGTGTAAACATTTTTAATTAGCCGATAGGCTTTAGTGTGAGCATTGGTGCCAAAATGGCCGGAAATGTTGTCTGACGCTAGGTAAAAAATCGTGTGAGAAAAAGTCTGATGTGGTTTAGATGCCCCCCTCCGGATATCATGCGATTGCTATAATTATTTTTGAAAGGGAAGGGAAGGGAAAACGGTCCAAAGCAAATAACTCAGGCGAGCATATCATATTGCAAGATCTGAGGTGACCTGAACGGTAGTGCGAACAGAATATAGTAGAATATGGGATTTTATTGCCGTGGGTTCTGTTAGAATGTTTTTGATAGTTTGTGTTACCATGCTTAATGCAAGTGTCTATTTCTTTGAGATTATTCTATGTTTGTAGTTAAGTGGATTTATTAGCTACAGGTTCATACAATGGAGTTTCAATTGAGTGGTTGCTTTATATGATTTCTCTTAATGATCGCCTTTTGTCTTATAGTAGACTATCTGCAAGCACAGAAGAATAAGAGATCTTTTGCCATGGGTTGTTTAGGATCTTCTAGGTCACAATTGTGTTACTACGCTTAATGCAGCTATTTATTTCCTTAAGGTTAATCTGTGTTTGTAGTTAAGTGGGGTTATTGGTTATACATATTAATACAATGTGAATGGAGTTTGAGTTAAGTTGGGGTTCTTATATATGATTGGTGTTAATGAACCACTTTGGTCTTATCATTATGTTTAACTTTTGCACTAGGATTTTGCAATATGACATATATTACTAGGTTATGTGCCCTATAGGTGACAGTGGTTGGTAAAAATCATTATGTTCGTTGTTACAGAAGATTTTTTTTTTAATATTGAGATGATGAGGCTCAGGGCACAAAGGAAACCCACAGTTATTAGAATTTCTGAGCTCAAAGCTTGGCTGCAGAGAAATTCTTTAGAGGGCTATTTGTACTGGTCTCTGAAGGCAAGCAATCCATGTTACCTAGGAATTGTAGCTAATTACTAGAGAAATCAATCCGCTATTGTTGACAGTAAAATGTCAAACAGGGTTTGCCCTACAGCGATGAGATATTGGCTGGAAGCTTACATTATTACAGTGTCTTCTAAAAGTATTTTAGAGAGCATTTATTTATCTCAAGTAGCTATACAATAATGTTGATTGGAGAGGCACTTAAGTTTCCTGTCTGAGTTTGAAACTATAGTAATTAAGTCAATGCAACTCTTATGTATGAGACGGACCGAGATTATTCAATACAGATACACCATATGACTTGGGGTGGGTAAGAAAAGTTTGGCTAAAATTCAGCAACAATGGACTTGACCACTCGAAGTGAGATTGGCTAGATGTCGGTCGTAAGCTCACATTATTACGGTCCTTTTTAAAAGTATAGAGGGAACATATATTTCTGAAGTAATTATAGAATAATGTGGATTGGATAGACACTTATGTTTTCAATCTCAGCATGAAATCACTGTAGAAGTCATTACAATTTCTTTTGTACTAGAGAGGTCTAGACTCCACAAGATGGGTGCACCAAAATAACTTAGTGTAGGCAATTGTTTTCCCAAGAATGTAGCAATATACCCGGCCACTCCAAAATGGGGTAGTTGACCTGCAAATGAGGGCTCTATTTCTCTATTTTTTATTAATCAAAGTCTCATGCTCAGACTTGGAGAGTCTTTACAATTTGATCCATTTTGCACATTAGGGTTGCTTGCTTCTTAGACTCATGTATTTTGTGACTCAGTTGGGGAGTTACACAACTATGATCCCTTCTACTGGGGAAATCAATACTTTATTATGATTCGATGATGCAGGTTTGATTGATTGATTGCCAACAAAAAGCGAAAAGGACACTGAATGCAATTATAAAAATAACCATGTATACAGATATGTCAACAGTCACATAACCTTTGAAAATCAAATTCTATAACAATGCAAATCCCAAGCAAGAAATTACAATAACCTAAAAGGGCTTAAAGTTTAACTTTAGATAATCATTGTTTGCAAATAATGAGAGGAGAAAAATGAAGATTATTACAGTGTAGCATGCAGGTAGACTTTTGAGAGAACTTATACAGCGGATCATGAGGGGTTGTGGTCTCAAGTTAACTGAAACATAGTTTTGTTCGAGCTGGGAAGATATGATAAAGAGTTGGAAGAGATAAGCATGTTAAAATATAGTGCAATTACCATATAAAATAAAATTTTCAAAATGATTTAAAGTTAAAACTAGTATGTGGAACCTTGAAAAGTGTACTTGGGCTTTGTCAAACTCTGAATCTCCATCTTGCACATCAACAATATATTGGAGACCTATTTTTTTTGCTCTTGTGACCAATACACCTATGGTGCCTGTAGCATATTGTTCGGTACTTGCCAACAATTATTTTATGGCTGTGCTGGGGATGAATTTATAGTCAATACAAACTCGTGGAATGATTTCCACTATTGAGGACTTTGTTAGAACTAGTATGCAGTCGCAATCTCCACGATCATAATCTGTTCTAGGTGCAATCTGGAAGTTGGATATGGATAGTCCTGAACTTGGAATTATTTTGTCTTCATAGTGAGCAACGAGATCAGCAGTTACATTTAGCGTAATAGTCATTTCACCTTTTGTGTCTGTGAGGTCTGCATGTAGTACTTCACGTGTCTTGTTTGTCTTATCCAGTATAGCTTTATACTTCACAATGACATCGCCTTGGAAAATGTTGCCTGCTTTACGTGCATTCAAGTCTTCAATTGAAACTTGATTTTGACTCTTTACTTTTGATCTGGAAAAAACAAAACAAAATTAGTTGAAATCTAGAATTTTGACAAGGTACAATGTACATGTAACCAAAGAATATTGTTTACCTTTTCAATTGTTGTTGGTTAATAGTGTCCATTTGTTCTTCTGTTCTTTTGGCATTGTCCATTGTAACCTGTATTTTTTTATCAATTTGTCATTTGCATAAATTTCTGCAGGCAAAATGAAAATATGTTGTTGTTCTAATGTTATATCAGAATATGTAGAATTGGTACTATGGAATAAAAGAATAAGACAATTTGTAGACAGAAGAAAATGAAATTGTATTGAAATGATGAAGCTATGTAATACATATGTCTTTTCTTCGTGGACATTAGGGATTGTTTTATTTACTCATTTGATTGACAAGATTTTGAGGGTGTTGGTTTAGATGCTTTTGAACTAAAACAAATGGCATATTTAAGAATATTTAGTTTTTTGAAAGGATTAAAATTAGGGAAAATCAGTGAGGTTGTTGCTGTAATATGCTTTTTATTTGTAAATTTGGATTTTTTGTGTTAGTAAATTGGATGATACATAATTGAACAGTAGTTTGTATATAGATTGGATTTGTCAAAATATGTTTTTTGTTTATTTGGATGTTATTGAACAAAAATAGTTGAGATATTTAAGAACATTGAGTGTTCTGAGAGGGTTGAAATCTTAAAAAAGTAGCAAGATGGTCACTCCAATATGCTTCTGATTTGTAAACTTCAGTTTTTTTTGTTAGTGCATTGGTCCATAGATGATCGATCAATGGTCTAGATAGAGCATGACACCTACTTAATAAGAAATGCATATTGTGGCTTTGCATATGATTCAGGAGCTGTTTTTTTTTGTAGTTTTCTATACACATGTCAATGTTGAAATCTCCCACTAGGTACAAGGTTTTATTTCCATCAATACATGAGAATACTTGCTTGGTGATTGCTATAATATCTGCAAATGGAGCATTGGGCTTGGCATATAAGTTACATATGTTAATTTGATTGTTCATAGAGCTTATTGTTAATGTTATTGCTTCTGTATATGATGTTGAATGTTGCATTGTTTTAGAGACTAATATGTTTTTCTTGGTTATAGACATTAGTCCGTGTATATGGTATGTTGAGTAACAATTGAAATCTTTGAAAATATTATTTGTATGGTAGTCTTGGATATATGTTTCTTGAAGGCATAAGATATCAGATGCCATGATATCAGTGTCATTAATCATGTCTTCAATATGTAGGTGTAGATTGCGAGTATTTATTGTGCACAATAGTAGTTCTGAATTAGTCTTATGTTTGATATCTCCATTTTCAAATTGCCAGTGTGCTGTTGATTTTAGACGAGACATTTCAAGGACTATTTTTTCTTTTATTTTGAAATTTTGCTTGGTAAGAGGCTTTAACAAGAATAATGTCTGGATTGTTTTTGTCCGCGAAAGTGCTGTATATGTTAATCCATGTTGCCTTATGGCCGTAGGATCAAATGCCAAGCCTTGCATTGTGAGTCCTTGAGATCTATGTATTGTTCTAGCACAAGCAAGTTGAATTGGAAATTGTTTTCTAATAGTTATTTTCTTGTTGTTTGAGATTTTTTGGATTGGCCTTGTGGTGCGAAGTACAGGTGTCCATTGTTTATCAATGTCATTGTTATAACATTGTGTTAATTTAACACGTTGATGGTGGCCAATGTTTGGGTCATTGAATTCTATCCAAACAATGTCAAAAGCATTGGATATGGTATATGCTTTAAATGTTCCATCTGACCCATTGACTAGACCGTCTTGCGTATCATAATTACCAGCATAAATTTCTACAAGCATGTTTGGTTTCAAAAGTATTTGAGATGGTAAAGACATTGTGTGATTATACAGATGTATTTCATTGTAGTTTTCGTCATTTTCATCAATTGCACTCAGTACAATTAGCTCTCCTGGAACTATTGACAACATATTTTGATTATGTGCATTAACATCTTTCCTTCTATAAAATAGATAGGGGAATGTTGGGTCGATGGGTGGTGAGCGTAAACAAGTCTGATTCAAGTACTGTATATCATTATCTGTTTGTGAACCTACACGTATTCTATTGAGTATTGCAATAAACTTCTCATCTGTTTGCCGCATAGTTGATTGTAGCTCATAGTATTTTATGTTGTGTTTCCAAAAGTTGTATGGCATTAATTCAGTCAGTGTTGGTGTATTATCAAATACAACTGAATCTAGTACAGGTTGTGCTTGATATAAATCACCACAAAAAATTGTATCAAGATTTCCAAAGTATGTGGTTGGCATTTGCATTATATCTCTTAATCGCTTATCAATGCAACATAAAAATGTTGCACCTACCAATGAAATCTCATCTACTAATAGCACACGCAGTTGCTGATAATGCTTTGACATTGTATCTAAGATTTTAGTATTCAATGGAATGAATTCTGATTTGTTGAAAGGTATTCGAAATGCTGAGTGTAATGTTACTCCACCTATATTGTAAGCTGCTTTTCCTGTATAAGCAACTACTAGGCCTTTTGGTTTGTCCAGATCACTATCAATGGAGTTATTATATATGCGAAGGAGAGATTGAAATATTGCTTTTGCAGTAAAAGTTTTGCCAGTGCCTGCTCCACCTGTTAGAAACAAGTGTAGTGGAGTTTTAATATTTTTTAATTTCTTCAACACAATGTCCTTTACAATTGCTTGTTGTTCACTGTTTAACATTCGTCTCAAATTGAAGTATTCAACATTGTCCATAATATGTGGATGTTTTCCAATTTCAAATGCATTAGAGAATTGAGTTTTTGATTTGTTATGCTTTAGTGTTTGAATATCGTCTTCTATGTTGTATGTTTCTTTCTGTGGATTTTGATTTGAAATGATCAATTCATTTGGTATGTGACTATTTTCGGAATAGATTTCATCTATAGCTTTGTCAATATCACCCCATTTAGAGTTTATGTGGTAATTGTATTTGATACGATTAGTATTAATTGTGTTTTCATGATATGAATAAGCATGATGCCATGAATGGAAACCATGCTTCAATGTTTTTTCATTTATTGTGAAGGGTACATAAAGTAATAAATGTTCTCTGTAATAATTTTCCAAGTCAACATGTTTGTTAAAATTGGTAAAACGTATAATATTTGGTTTAGCTTTGTGGTGCATTGGTTTCCCATCTTTTCTATATTCTGATACGAATTGTGCAAGGCAAATATGTGTGAGTGTTTCAGGTCGTGCTAAATAGTAATCTATTAAAGATCTACAGGCCACATTTTCTGATTCATCTGGTTCATTGTTCAATTGTTTTGCAGACTTTAGAACAAAAGTTCGATCACTATCAGCTCTTGTATCAATGAATATACACTTTCTTGAACTATAGTTTAGTGGAAGTGATAGTACGATGTGAACAGCCTGTTGTGTAGACATTTGTTGCAGATTTAGCAATGCATTTCCAAGTCTACTTATCATTTTTATAGCATCGATATTATTTTGTTGATGGTCCCTACGAATTCTTTTAAATGCATTTGTCATTGTTTTATCCACTTTTGTCATGTATGAGCTGCAATACATTGCTGCAGCATATGCATTAAGTACAAATTGTGCATCTGTATTTGCTTTCCATAGCTTTGGTATTTTTTTTGAAAAGCTGTTATTCCATATCTGCGAAGGGTTTCGTTTTAAGAAAATTGTAGGCCTATGGATTGTTGATTTTATAGCTGTGATGTAATCATGGTCATTCAAGTTGATGTCTTGTAGAAACATTTGAAAGGAGAATAATTGGTCATAATTAGATTGTTCTAATACGGAAAAGATTTTTGTTGCCATTGAAACAATAATTTCATTATTGTCTTTCAGCGGTTCAAGAACCATAGTTTTTTTCATTGGTGGAAATGGGAAATTGTATTTACAACAGTGCTGTTTTGATTTTCTGCATCGTTTTGTATGATGGTGCCTATGTAGGATAGCTATTTGAGGAGTCAAATCATCAGTGTTACAAGTGATGTATTTGTCAATAAATTGTTCAATATTTGCAAGTTCATCTTTTCCATAAATTGGAGCATCTTTAATCCATAAAAGAAAGTGGTCATGTTCATTGCCACGATTTTGGAATTCAGTTACAGAGAAATAATCCAAGAGCTCTCCGAAGAAAGAGCTATCTGTAAATATCAATTGTTTTAGTGCATTGATTCTATGTTTATAATAGCGTACACATGTTACAGGATCTTTTTTTATGAGATAGAAAATATTTTTCTCATTTTGTATGTCGTATTTTTGTTGTGAAGATGCACAATATGTATTATGCAAGGCTTCAAGTGCTTTTGAAAGGTGTTCCCAATGTTGTTCAGCACTAGTAAATGTAAGGAAAAATGTAGGCGGTCCAAGTTGCCGAATCATTGCAAAGACATTTTTTTTTAATCGATGTAAATAATCCAGAGATATTCTTATTCTTTTAAAGTCAACATATCCAATGTCTGATTTGAGAATCTTCTCTAGGTTAGGTTTGCATTTGACATCTTTTGCTATTAGTTTTCTTCCTTTTAACTGACCTTTTCGTACTCTTATCCACATTGTAGATAAAACTTGATGTATCAATATCTTGACTGTTTTGAAAAATAGATTAGTTGTATGATATGCAAATTGTCTATTGGAATGAAGTAGTTCCCATTGTGCAATTTTTTGATAGGAAAAATTCTTGACAATGTCGTCATTACGTGGGTTTCCAAAGAATAGTGTGGGAAAGTTCATTTCTTCTGCATATTTGTCTTTAAAGATTCCAATAGGATAATGGTTTTCTGCTGGTGCAACTTCTATGATTTTGTCTTGCATTTCATGTATACATTTAGATTCTGTGTATCCATGGACCAAGGTCTCATAAGGATTTTGCTCATCTATATCAGATTCTGAACCTGTTTCATTTGTGCAAGGGTCGTCTACTATGCCACTTTCATCATCTATTTCAAGAGATTGTCTCCAGTGCTTATTTAATTGGAATTTCTCATTTTTGTATAGAGTTGTTTCGCTCAATTGGTTCAAAGCTTTCATTATAATAGTCGATCGCACCATCCCCTTCTGATATGCATTTTTATATTGCAGCCGTGTTTTTAGCGCAACTGCAATAGTGTATGTTTCATCGGTAGAGTGTGGCAATGCATTTTGTACAATGTTCATGTTGACTGGGACATTAATGATAGACCCAGTCAATCCAATTTGGGGTCTTTTGTAACCTAATTCCCATATTTGTGCGAATGCAATTCTCAGTGAAACAAGGCGCTCTTCTAGTTGCGTAAGTATTTTTACGTATTGTAAAGCTATATTCATTTGAATATGGTGTGGTGTTGCATATTTTGGAAGCTTGCATTGTTTCAATGTTTCATGGCATATGCGACAAATACAATTCATCAATACATTGTTATTTTGATTTGTCAGTTTATAATATGTTTGCTTTTCTTTCTCTCTAAAAGCCATAATGTTTTTCTTAAAATGCAATGTCTGACAAATTGCACAAGTATGTATCGGTGTATCTTGAATTTTTTTTTGAAATAATTCTATTGGTGATGCTGAGTGTCTAGTTTTCTTGGTTGTATTTTCCATTTGATTATTAGCACGTATTTGTTGTTTGATCTTGCGAAGTGATGTAGTGTTGCTATTTGCAATTTTTTGTTTTCTAATAAAATCACCATCATGATGTTGTTGATTACTGCTTTGAAATTGTTTTAGTTGTCTAGATGTGATACATGGGCTAGCATTGTTTGCTTGTACTAGATAAGGCACAAGCAGCTCAAAATGTCCTTGGATGGGATTTGTATCATGAAATAAGATAGAATACGATTGTCCTTGGGATGACGGATTGAAGTGCAAGTATTTTTTTCCTGAAGTAGTTGACCAAAGGCATATTTGTATGTCTAGCCACTTTGACAACCAATGGATGCAAAACAAGTCACCCCATAGGCCAACTTCATTATTATTTGTAGAATGCATTGCAGAAATACGCATTCTACGCAAGTACTATTCAACATTTTGTACACTGTGCAATTCATGCAATGTACAACTATCCAGTTCATAATTATATGAGGTGATTGCTTCTGGATCACCTTGTGTGAGGCAACTCAAGAAGTGGTCTATAGCTCCATTCCGTAATTGACTTGATGTGTATTGAGAATGAAGAAGTAACTCCAACGAGTCAAATAAGCAATCCCCTACATTGTATTTAAATACTTGAATTCTACACAATCCTTCATTTCTCAATGCATAGTCAATGTTTAGAATTTCAGTCTGAATTGCTAATTTGTATTTCTCTACATCTATGATCTGTTTTTGTTTATCAACTACTGGCACTCTTGTTCTCTTCATTTTTTTTGCAAACAAGGACAATTTTGTTGATCCCAGAATATCAAAAAAATGGTGTACCTGTAATATATTCATAACCATTGGTTAGATAGTTTTGATGATTGATAATTACAAAAGGCATATTACAAATGGAAATTAGAAGCAGGCTGTTTCCTAAAAGCAATGTCGATATGCAATTTTGAAATGCATTTAGTATTTGGTTTCCTTATTTCAAATCACAAATAAATTCAATGCTAAAATTCTAAGTAGTCAAGGCATTGTTTAAATGTAATGAAAATAATTGTTATTTTTGGATTGTACAAGAAAATAAGGCATTATAATGAAGAAGAGAATTTTGAAGGATTTAAAACTAGTGGCAATGGCAATGTCAGATTCATTCACTTGCATTATTTTCTTCAGAAAATAAAGTAATAGAAATCACCATTTGGTAGATAGTTCTGATCATTGATAGCCACAAAAGGTTTATTAAAATTCAAAATAAGAAGCAAGTTTTGATTTGAAAACAGTGTAGACCTGTGACTTTGAAATTCATTTTGTACTCGGTTTTGATATTTCAAATCAGAGGTTTACATTTAAAAATAAATAAATACAGTGTTAAAATACTAAATAGCCAAGCCATTGTTTAAATATTGCAAAAATAATTGTTACGTAGTTGTGTAAATAGTGTAGGAACAATCCTTGGACAACTCTAATGACATCACATATTCTCTGAGCCATAGGCTTCAAATAATTAGCAATTTGCATATATGAATAATATATTGAACATATAAATTAAACAATGGAAGAAACAAACAAACAAAAGATATGAAGGAGCAAATGAACTTGAATAGATGACAATAACATTTTCTAGAGTTGACTATGACTTGGAAATAAAGGTTTTAGTACCTTTTGATAAGCTTGTGCTTGGATTGTAGATGCAGGTGAAGGATTAGAATGATCTGCAAAAGTCTAAAGGATTGTAAACTAGTTGCAATTGCAATATTATATTGATGGGATTGTGTTAATTTCTTTACAAAGTGAAAAGGTATTGTGCATTGTTAAACAGTATATGCCTTCAAGTGGTTTTGTCACTTATATAATCATTAATAGAATTTTGCTACTTACAACTTGCAAACTGCGTTATCTATTTATATTTTGATATTGAATTTAACTATAACACATAAAAATAACAAATACAATAGACATGGATAGACTGTAACAAGATCCAAAGCTAGGACACCAAACATGTAACATCAAGATTTCTTCAATGTTGGCCTATACACAAAAAAAGATATTATAACTAGTTGTTGAATCTTACAAATCATATAACTATCACGGGAATATAATTCCAATATTAGTTTTCTTGTTATCAAGTCTTATAGAAATCTAGACAAAAAAATATTGAAAACTATTAGAAGCACTTTTTACAATTTACTATTGTTATATGTCTTTGCATTCATACTCAATAATAGCTAACTAGCACCAAAGAAGTACAGTAAGACCAATACATAAAATATAAGTGACATGCAAAAGTGTACAGTGGTTTTCACAAATATCAGCAACAAGGATAATATGACGACTTGAATCAATAGAATAACAAATGATTCCAACATGAAATCATCATAAATAGATGCAGCCATCTCTTCAATGTTCTAGAAAACTATGTAAATTGTAATAACAGTGATGTGGGCAGTTATTTGCAATTTGTTATAATTGCATACGTGCGATTCATATAACTCGTGTGTGACTTGCCATAATGTGCTTTGAAATGTTTGCTGCACCAAAATGCATGATTTTAGTTGTTGCTCTGAAATATTAGACAACCATAAAAGAACAGTTTTAGAACATTATGCATTCTTATGGAAATGCTTTCAAAAGGAAAACCAGAAATGCCCTATGGACTATTGGTGAAAACCAATAGGCTGGTACGTTGTAGCAATATCTAGACAGACCTTATGGCTTTTTCTATGTAAAGACTCTTTCTGTTTAAGATCAAAAGATACAATTGTGGATGGCTTGGAATGCTGGTGGAATGATATACCTTTGATATACTTTTGCAATTATATGTCCAAAAAAATAGCACTACCTGGCTCAAAACTAGTTCTTTAGCTGCTAACTTGTAGAAGTCACTAGAAACTAAACGAAACTAAATGAAAATTAGAAACCTAACTTGTATTAGCTTGTCTACTAGAGCTATTTGAACTGACAAGCCAAGGTGATACAAGATTTACAAAATTGTACATCATTGACAGTGCTTGTGATAGATTGTAAATGTTGCGAGGCGCCGAGGATCGAAAGCTTCTATTTGGAAATGCAAGAATAACCCCATTGTATTTGAATCCGATTGTTTGTAAAACCCCCGGTGTATCACTCTGCACAACAATTTGAACATTTAAAGGACATGAAATAAAGAAGAACGCTTTCAACAATCTACATATTTTTGACTCATTGAAGACCAATCAGAAGGGCTAGGTTTCACTCTTTGTTGGCATGCTTCTTGAGTGGAATCAGGTATTTACTATAGGCTTTGACACTATTATTCAAATGGAGGCCCAGGCCATCATTATGGCTCTAGACAAACTTTATGAGCTACATTGGCACTTGTCTAGCATGTTCTTCATCTTTCTTGAAACTTTGACTGCATGTCTTCTCTTCATCTTCCTATAGAATCGAAAGCTGCAGATTGTTTCGTCGATTGTTTCTACTGTTTGCTTGGGTTCTTGGAAGTTAAGCATCAATGTTAAACCTCTATTGCATTCTATTCTTTGGACTTTTTTGATAATTATTGCTAGTTGGAAATGTTTTTATAATCTTTTATAGATTCTTAGTTAATATATTTACCCTTTTTGCTAAGATTTAAAAATATGAATTAATTATATAATTATTATTGAGATTTATTTAATTAACTTTAAATTTAACATTTCATTTGACCAATGGAAATAGAGTATTAAATTCATTTGCCAAATGCTAAAGTTCAAAATTAATTTTTTTTCAATGGTTTAATAAATCCAAGCATATACTAATTAGGATTATATATATAATTATAAGATATTATTATATTTTATAATAATAATATATTATAAATTATGAGTAATATATTTAAATTAATTAACTTATGACTTATAATTATGCATTATATGAACAGGGAAGGGATGGGTATATACAGTTAGATGCATAATTAAGTTGTGTAGTCATAGCTTTTAACCTTGATTCTAACCCTAACCTTAATTCTAATTCTAATGTCAAACATAACCCTATCTTAATTTGTTATGTTATAATAATTATATTATATTAATATTCAATTTGTCCAATTTTAATTATATTTATTATATTAATCTAAGAATTATTTTGGCTCAACTAGAGTTAATTATAATTATAATGTAACTAAACTATTATATTTATTTCAGTGAATAGTTAAATATAATTGGGATATAATATTATGAGCAAAGTATGTAACAAGGTGTTTGAAAAAATGTATTAAAAATAATGTAGTAATTGAGTAATTATGATTAGAAATTATGGTCAATTATATTTCTATTCAACAAACCCTAGGTTATATTTAAGGCATCAATAACATTGCACAAAAATAAGCTAGGAAAAAAACATTGTAATTAAGACACCAAGATTATATTAAGAAAAACTCAGAATTAAGAAACCAACATCGTATTAAGATTTCTGTATGATACTAGCTCTGATAAAGCCGTAACAACATAAGTATAAGACTTGTGTTTATCCCTTATTCAACAAAATACCTAATTAAAAAAACCCTGGGACATATATTAGGGCTGAACAAAAAAATTACCCAAATTTAAAAAATTGCCCACATAAATTTAAATGTGAATCTCTAAATAATCTTTTGAATTCCCTTTTAGAAAAGGAGTTTATATATCGGAAAACCCTAGCTCAAAATGATTGTTCTGGAAAAAGAAAACTTTAGCTTGGATTCAAGAGATATTCGCTACTTTATTATTCATGAAAAACCCCACCTCAAATTTGGAATTCCTGCATACTCCTCCATCTCGCAGTCAAACCGTAGGAATAAACCAAGGGTTTCCCATAAAACTATCCACCCACGAGATGAAATTTAAAGACCAGATCGTATAAATGCGGATCTGAAATTGTCTTTTAAATTTTAAAATAAACTAAAAAGTCAGTGCATAGGAAAACAATAATGCTACGGTTCCTTTACCCTTGAAACTAAAATTAAACTGGCCTAAAATCTAAATCGTGACAAAAGCAAATGCAATCGCCACCTGCAAACACAATCGCCACCTGTCTCAGAGGTGCACAGCTGTAGCCCTAACAATTTTATCAACACATGCATCTTTTAAGGTTCTCAAATGTGGAACGGAGGTTAGTAGCTTTCAGACGATCTTCAAATGCAACCACATAGAAACAGTTTCAGAGAGGTGCATCAGTTTTAAAGGCCAAGATTTATTAACTCCTACCCAGGAAATAATTAGTCCCAGAGCTGGTGATTTGGAATTGGCATCGTTGAGATCAAACAGTTCTAAGAAAATGGATTTTTAGACTTCCTCATTGAGATGAGATAGGTTTAAAGAGGAAGCAGCTGCGCTCAAAGTACAGAAAGTTTATAAAAGCTACCATAGAAGATGGAATCTTGCAGATTGTGCTCTGTACATTCATGTCTACATTGAGGAACTCTGGTTCTATACTGTGCCATGCCCATTTTTTTTTCACTTTTGTAAGTCGAGATCCAACTAATTGGTTTCATGGGCTTGCCGTCTTCACTTCCTTTCTAATGATTTTGCTAATGCCAGTTGTTAAGATTCGTTTTTATTTAATTTGTGTCTTGCAAACAAAAATTGGCAATTTTTTGTTCTGATTAAGAGAACTGTCTTTGTTATTAACCTACATTGACCTCTCCCTTGTTTCCCCAATTTTACCTCAGTGTTTTCTTGCTTATAATTTAATTTTGTAGCAACGCCCCTCATTTGGAATATATTTGGGTATTGTTGTTTAGATATTCAGATGGAAACAGTCTATTTTATTTTAACTCTTCATGTCCAGCATTAACCTCTTCTACAGAATTTCACAAAATAGTATTCCAATGTGTGGAGAAGGGTACCAATTAATGTTGTTCTGTCATGAATTCTCTTTCACATATAAATTTGCATTTTCCTTCACAAGATTGGAGCACTTTTTTTGTGGGTATTTTCCTTGTGTGACCATAATCTGTGCCATTAAACATTATAGGGACATGATAACATATCCTTATTCTTTCTTTCAAAACAGAATATTTGGTAGAGGACCAAACAAGAGGGCGAGCCTCTGTTCCAAATTGGGATTACTAGCAAATTACCTAAATTCGTTAATACTCTCTGCTTCAAGGTATGAAATTCACACCCTTGCTATGTATAAGTAAGGTCTATAGCACCGTCGCCATAAAATTCCAGCATATTATATGATGGGTACTGAGCGAACTCCGAGCCTCAATCATTCAAACGTAAATTAAACAGTGAACACATGCATGAAATCACTTAAAAGGAACTGTAAGTTGTACCAAAGAAATTGCAGAGTAGAAAGTTGCAACAGAATATAAGTAGATGCTTTACAGCTTGAATATATACAATGTATCTGGAAATGAAACAAGTAATACTGCATATAGCATGAGCACTTGTATAGTTAGTTCTTCCTGCAACCTTCTTTGTTATTTAGTGACATAGTTGCATAGCTACTTTTATGTTCCCAAATCATGAATTTGTCAATATATTGAAACTTGGCAATTCATACCTGAATGTCTGGGAATTCTATAATTGATATCCGAGTTTCTAAAATAGAAAACTTAAGTTCTAGAAAGAGATATCTGAACTCTAACAGAAATTTGAGAAAACTGTAAAATTTCTATAACTGAGAGTGCTCTACAATCTAAAACTCATATAATATCTGAAATCTTGAAATTTCTGTGAACAATAGCACTGGTTTTCTACACGGATTACGAAATAGAAGTCCATATAGAGGCTTACCACAGATGCAGCTTCACAGGCCTCCGGATGCCCACCTTCACTACTCTCTGAGTGCAAACAAATTGAGAAACAACAATCCAAAGCGCATACAAATTGAAAACCTCCGATCAAGACATGACCTGTCATCTTGTAAGGATGATTAAAAATCATTAATTAACATTGCAAACGAAATAAAAATCATTAATTAACATTGCAAACGAAATAAATTCAACAAGCTTAGCGGCGCCGTCACTTTGCACGACCTGTACTTAACTGTATTTGTTTATTGGCATCGTTCGAAAATTCAATAATTTTTTAAATCATTATTTCATTTTTTACCCTTACTGTTCACACCATAGACCAATCAGAGAATAGATAAATGGTATTTTTTAAATGATTAAATTAAAAAAAAATAATGAACTATAGCATTGTGGTTGCAAATTTTTAGTTCTTTCACATGATTGGATGAATAATTTGAGAAATTGCATCTAGCCGATGCATTAGTATACCTGCCGAAGGCAGGAACTAACAAGACTGAAACGTGAGTGACTTATATTCATTTTCCAATGGAAACAAGTGGGTCCCATAGGCTGCTGTGACCTGTGGATGTTATTAAACTCTCAATCTTTCATTTTATTTTATTTCAAACAAGTGGCTAAACATGCAAAAGTTGCCGCAATAACACGTCAGGAAATATTTATTTAAAACAAAAAATTGCACGCCTTGCAATAACCATTCTTGTCAGGTTGATCAACCCGGCATTTGATGTACAACAGAAATCATATTATAAGAAAATAAAATAAAATACAAGTTTGGCTTATATTCACTCAGTTTTGGTGTTTTGACAAGAAATTCACTGCGCATCAAATTTTGACTCAATTTTTTTTTACAAAACAAGCTTATGCTGTTCAGCCGCCTGAGAACAAAAACATTATACAAAAGCATTTGGTATTACTGCTAAGCCTTGTGACAGTAAAACCCTTATACAGACGACATCACATTTCTTTCTTGGTTTCTTTGGATAGCAAATAAAAATGGCAGGGCATGCAGTAGTTGTTCCGTATCCAGCGCGAGGCCACATCAATCCCATGATGCATCTCGCCAGAAAGCTCGCCTCTCATGGAATCTCTGTTACATTTGTGGTCACTGAGTCGTGGCACAAAATCATTACACAGACCGAGGACGATCCTTTCTCTCATGCTCGAAAGCTTGGCCTCGACATTCGGGCAGGCCTCATTCCAGACTGCGTGGTGGGGGACTCAGAAAGGTGGGCTAACATGATGGCCTTTTTTCTCTCGCTCTCAAACATGGAAGCTCATGTGAGCAAGCTTATAACAAACCTCAATCGCTCGGGATCCACCCCGTCCTGCATAGTGGCAGACACTTTCCTCAGCTGGGCGGTGCCTCTGGCTAAAAGACACGCTCTCCTCTCTGTAGCTCTCTGGCCAATGTCGGTCACAACTTTCTCTATCTTCTATCATTCGGACTTGGGTAAAGAAGAAAACCAAGAATCATTAGCAGTTAAATTATTTGAGGCTTGGCAGGAAAAAAAATAAAACTGATCGTTTATGATTTGTTGTTGCAGTTAGGTTGCAAGGCTGCATAGATTATATTCCTGGCGTGCCTTCGTTAAAACCAATGGAGCTTCCAAGCTCGCTTCTTTTTCCCTCCCCTGTGAGCAACGAGATTGCACAGTGTTTTATAAAGGTGAGAGAAGCAGATTGGGTTGTTGGGAATTCATTCTACGCCTTGGATTGCAAGGCAGTTGAGGCGCTGCGGCACAAAACCCCTGTACAGAGTGTGGGCCCCTTGAACATGCCCTCTAGCCACTGTGGAGATGGGAAGGGCGCTTCACAGTACAGTCAATGGCTGGATTCGAAACCGGCGCGGTCGGTCGTATACGTTGCCTTTGGCAGCTTTGTTCAGGCGGCAAGAGCTCAGGTAAGGGAAATAGCAGCGGGTCTTATGCAGAGCGGTTACTTTTTTGTGTGGGCACTTCGTCCGGATAAAGAGGCGTCTCATTTCCGGGAAATGTTGCCGGCTGGATATTTGGAGCAGTGTAAGGAGCAGGGTTTGGTTGCGCCCTGGTTTAGCCAGGTGGAGATTCTTTCACATCCTTCGGTAGGAGGGTTTTTCAGCCACTGTGGATGGAACTCCGTTATGGAGAGCGTTACGGCGGGTGTTCCCATGCTGGGATTTCCTCTTGGGATGGATCAGTTCACAAATTGCAAGCTCGTTGTGGACGAATGGAAGTTCGGGGTGAGGGGAAGGAGTAGAGAGGATGAAAATAGGATTATAGAAGCGGAAGAGATTGGAAAAAAGGTGAAAGTGTTGATGGAAGGGGAGGAGAGCGTGAGATTAAGAGGAGCGGTGGAAAGATTTAGAGAGCTTGCCGAAAAGGAAGTCACCAACGGAATGTCTGCCTCTAATTTGAAACTACTTGCCGATAAGTTGAAAGCAGTCAAATGCCCATGAAAGAAATAGCAGAACATCAAGCCATTTGAGATGAGTAATTGCTTTCACCAATCTCTCTATTGTTTGCCTTTGTTATTGCAGTCGGTACCGAATTAATCGTAAATCAACCTCACAACAATCATTCAATGTCAAATAGCAACTGAATCTTTTAGCTTCCAAAATGTGTGGTGTAGTGGCTTATCTAATGTCTAAAATTTCAATCTCTAAATCACCAGTTTTGTTATATACTGAACTTTATGAAATGGTATCAACTCAAGTGCCATCTTTTTTTCAGCTAACAATAAACTTAAACCTGAAATTTCAAGGCCATGTCTCCATGCGGCTGTTTTATTTTGGCTGGGACAAACAAACATAATAGGGCATGTCCTTATGTGGCTGTTTAGTTTATTTTGTCTAGCTACTCCATCTGTTTATTTTAAGTAGTTATCTTGATTTGTATTTGTAGTCTTAATATATAAAAAAATAAAAAACAAATTATCTTAAAAAGGAGATAAGGAAATATATGTCTCCACATGGCATCTTTTTCATTATGGAGTGGCTATTTATTTCTAACCCCTTTTTCTCCACAGCTTATTTGCAATTGGTAGCTGCTCCACAAAAACAGGGAACGATTCTATATTATCCTTTTCTCATAATTGTAAATTTCCATGGGACCACTCCAACTCCTTTTTTCCCACAGCTTATTTGCAATTCATAGCTGCTCCACAAAAATAGGGAAAGATTCTATATTATCCTTTTCTTATAATTGTAAATTTCCATGGGACCACTCCAACTCCTTTTTTCCCACAGCTTATTTGCAATTCGTAGTGCTCCACAAAAATAGGGAAAGATTTTATATTATCCTTTTCTCATAATTGTAAATTTCCATGGGACCACTCCAAATCCTTTTTTCCCACAGCTTATTTGCAATTCATAGCTGTTCCACAAAAACAGAGAAAGATTCTATATTATCCTTTTCTTATAATTGTAAATTTCCATGGGACCACTCCAACTCCTTTTTTCCCACAGCTTATTTGTAATTAGTAGCTGCTCCACAAAAACAGGGAAATATTCTATATTATCCTTTTCTCATAATTGTAAATTTCCACCACTCCAACTAGTAGAAAAATAACATAAGTAGTCCCATCATCCAATAGAAACATTGGGTAAGAGTTTAAATTCATAGGGTAACAAATAAAATTTTAATGTTAATCGTATTAAACTAATAAATAAAAGTGATAGATCATCAAACTTTTTGTTTTAGAAATTTAGTAAATAAATGTTTATCTTATTTTTATTTTTAATTATTACTATTATTTATAAAATAAAATATGAAAAATATTTAAGAAACTAAGTATAGTAATTGTTATGTGATATTTAGGTGGAAAGTGATTAATGATTAATCTAATTTTATTTGAAAGTAATATTGTAAATTATTGTAAATATTTAGTATTTACAAAAATATGTAAAGATATATTATGTACTTTTTTCTTTTATTTTCATAAAAAAGAGTATATATTAACAATATTGTATATTTTTTTCTTAAAAAATTAATATTTGATAGTTCTAATTAATGTAGATTAATAGAATTCCTTTATTTTGTTTAGCTTTTATCCTATCTATAAACAATGTTTACACACTTATTTAAAAAATAGTTCATTGTCCTATATTAACCAAATAAACTCCAACAATTATGTTTAAGTGCATATATACTATTCTTTTTTCATTTTGTTGACACTAAAGTTTATATATTAAATGCATTATGTAGGGTTCTTAAAGTTGTCCAAAGAAACTATAGACCCTGGGCTCATCAATCCTCCCAACCATGAAAATAATAATTTTATATTCTTAAATTATAGTTCAATCATACTAATGACACATAGATTAAGTAATTGAACAAAATACCAAACATGTAATAACAAATACCAATAAAAACTAACCAAATAAACTAATTTATAAACATATTGTAACAACAAAAGCTAACCTTTTATATACAATTATTTATAAATTAATTAGTGTCTAATGAAATAGAAGTATGAACAGTATCGAGGGGTAAACAAATTTCTGAGTCTAAAATCCATTGAACATGGTAAATTTTTAATTTGAAACATATTCAAATTGGTGCATCTTCAGCATCCACAAATCCTTCACCAAATTCCAATCCCTCAACTCTACATTAGGAGCCATAGCGTCCAATTCGGTTTTAAATTCAGCCCAAATGGAATCTCTGGTCTTAGACTTTAACAGTATTTCCCACTCCATCTAGTCTGCGAATTACTTTGACAAATTAGAGGGTGTCCAAATTGGGGATGACAAAAGTTATTTAACAACCACCCATATGACGGTGATTCACGGGAAGAGCTCAAGCACTACATTTTGTATAAGGAAAGACAACTATCATCGCACTAGAGAATCTTCCTGGTAAAATCTAGAACAAATAAACACAGGAGAAAGAGGCCACCTTGCACAAAGTCATAGGCACTTCGTTTTTAATGCAATACGTGGGCCCTAACCTATTAGCTACAGCGTAATTATATGGAGGTATTTCAACTTGCCCAAAATTAATCTTTTTAATCATTTTAAACTATATCAAAGGAAATTGCTTAAGGGAGGCACAAGTTACATCTTTGTATTTTGAGTGCTCATTAAAAGTAATCTAAAGAAATGGCCCATCTGTTTAGTTACAACACAATGAGTAGTTTTTTTTAGAGGAGTTGTGGTTAAGTGGTAGACCTGACCACTTGATTTTCATGTTGGAGACCAACTTTCAAATATCCTCTAGTGACATCTTAGTGTGGACAGACATATTGAAGTAGCAGTCCCACTTCAATTGATTGATAGAGTGGTAGGCTCATAGATTGTACTGGTGGCTCACACATGGAGGAATGCAAGAGGGGGTAAGTAGTAGTTACCCAATAGGAAGAGATTAAAGGTGAAAAGTGTTCAAGCTAGAGGATTATGCTAGAGAGGAAGGAGATGCCTTGTAGGAGGAGATTGAAGGGGATAATATGAAGCATTCAAGCTAGAAGAGCATACTATAGGTAAAGTGTTCAAGCTAGACTATTTTGGAGGATAGTAGGTGATAGATCCTACAAGGAGTTATAGAGCAGTAGTCGTGCATGAGGAAGAGTTGGTAGGTTGAATTGTAATTGTAACCGTATCCCCCACTAGTAGAGAATTAGTTAAAGCAATATCCCCACAAAAAATTGTATAGGATGTGGGTCCCGTGAACAAAACCCTCACAATTTCAAGGGTGGGGATTGATGTAAAAAACTACAACAATCTTTTTATTATGCTAGGTACAACATAACCCAACAAGAACACTATCCTGAGACTCTTCAACATCACCTAAGCAACCTTTATTTTTTTTTGTTAGACGTGTTCACCAAAAATAAAGAGCCTACTTTGATGATTTGTCAAGGGGGAGACTAAGAAACATCCCTTGCTCTAGCTAAACTAAAATTTCCCTTCACTACTCCATCAAAATTCATTTTGAATAAATTCTTTGGAGGAGGTTCCCAAGATGCTACTATTTGCTTAATTCAATTTTTGATTACCCCATTAATAAAGGACTTTAAAAGCCATGTTAAATGATGAAACTATTTATTATTTTGTGGTACAATGTTTTATAGGAGGTGTCTTATGCAAGTAAGAACTGTTTGGAACTAGTGCACAAGTTCATAAACCATCTATTGTTCTAATTAACCTTATGCAATGACTTAAATCACCCCAATTATTGTATGATGGTATTTTAATGAATTTTTTGTAGAATTGAGCCAAGATCAATGAGATGAATGCAAGTATCCAATTTGGAGTGGATTTAAAGTTGAATAAGATGAGTACATATAGGTGAAAGGTGGAAGT
Source organism: Cunninghamia lanceolata (assembly GCA_027924645.1). Lineage (NCBI taxonomy): Eukaryota > Viridiplantae > Streptophyta > Pinopsida > Cupressales > Cupressaceae > Cunninghamia > Cunninghamia lanceolata. The sequence goes on along the minus strand of BSBN01000334.1, from coordinate 28,467,136 downwards.
TAGTTAGTTGAGGATAAGTGTTCTCAAAGCTAGCGTGAGTGGCTAGTTTAGTGGGAAACTTGATGACCCCACTCCTAACCGCCCAACAACCTTGACACCTCAATGAGGCATGTTTCAAGTTTGTATTAGGACACACCTAAGTAGGCTTATGCCTAAGGGTATATATATATACCCCCCCTTAAGCATAGCTTAGGTGGGAACAAATAAAATGGGTCTCGGCTACAAGGCCTGGTGAGGTACCCATGTACAATGCAAAGATGAAATAGGTCCTAGAAACTAGGCCTGATGAGGTACCAAGAACAATGCAATCTCTCATAAATAGAGAAAGGTAGAAAACCCGGTGGGAAAAAACTACCCTCCAAAAGAGAGATAAGATGCATGAAAAATTATACAGGTGAAGAAGTACCACTTCTTTCACTAAGTACAATATATGATTCCCCCCATAGGAGAGAAAATGAAAGAAGGTCTATGAGACCCCCCATAATACATGTCTTACTGTAGTGATGCTCGATAGTGGACAAATGATGCAGATATAGATCCAAGAATGCCAAACAATGTTCCTTCCCTTGGGAAGAAATGAAACCACCTGAAGATGCAAGATATCTTCTATTGTGAGAAGATGTATGTATGATCTTTTAGAATCATGTTGAAGCTAATCTAAGGATGGTGATGATGCCCATGTCGATGTCTTCAAAGAGTGCTCAGGTGTCCCCATGTCGATGTTGAAGGATGCCATAATCAAATCAGGTGCATGCCCAATAGATGAGGATGATGACAATCCAAAACCATGTGTAGGATGATGTAGAGCATGAATATCTGAAGAGGACAATGTTGATGCAACTTCATCAAAATTGTCATTGAAGAGAACACTAATGTTCTCAATGTGTGCTTCCATGTCAGCAGTGCGAGACTCTACAAACAGACAAGTGATGTCAGGTATAAATCTGTCCCAATCAGTAATGCTAGGAAGACTGATATCCTGTTGCAAAGAAGCACCGAAAACTTACGAAGAAGAAACTCTCAAATCTAATGAAGCAACAGTATGAGTGATGACTTCTTCTATTTCAATGGAACATTCTATCCCTGTATCATGATTAGGACTGCGAGTTGTGATCAAGGAAGGATCATGTGGGAATGGAGAAACATTGGAGTCTCCATTTATCTCCCAAATTTTGATCCATAATGAATGTGGATAGTCAATATCCATGATGGCATACAAAGCATCATCTAGAATATGTAAACTGATCAATCAAACAATGTGATCATGATGATTAAACCACTTAGCCTTCTGAGATTGTTTACCAGGTTCAGGGACAAGTCCATATAGATAGTGTTACATGCCCTTTTTGGATTTAGTATTACTATTTACTTTTTCTTAAATAGTGCAGTTATGTGAATATGTTTAACATCATAGAAAATGATGTTATGATTAGAAAAGATTAATTTTATGAAATCATGGATTTTTACTTGGTTATAATGAATCTGATGTTATGAATTAAAAATGTCTTTTTGATATGAAAATGAAAGGATTTGATGTAAATGTGTTTTGATCAGAACATTGGTAATCTAACCACAAATTGTATGTGAGATTGTTAATGGCAGGAATAGATGGAACATATTCACCAAGAAGCAAGAAGAAAAGAAATTATCTTTGAGAAAGAGAGAATAGACTCTGAAATAACCAATGGGTGTTTGCCACTGAAAACGAACATCAGGTAGATAAACCTAGTTGCCTTGAGTTAAGTATTAATTTTGGGTTAAGTCAATTTTGGATTAGAATGTCAAGGTTTATAAGAATAGGTCACTCTTCCTTTCGTAATTGTCGTGATGAGTATGGGTAATTGACATGTGTGTTGTAATACTCTGAGTCATGTCACCAAATATGGATGACCGATATATATATTTAAATATATAAACATATACACTTGAGAATGAGTTGTATGTTGTCTCTTGTTTAGTGCTTCGGCGAAAAAGTTGAAAGTTGTGCGTAAATTCGACCCCAAACTTCGTATTGTGTTTACGCTTTAATCGTCATCATCATCATAAAGCTCTATGAGTGTATGATGTAAACATTTAATTACAGAATTCTATGGGTGTAGAATTATTTCTGTTGTGGGTTATCATCGTATATAAAAGGTTTAAATAATGTTTTAAACCTATGAGACTGTCGAGTGTAATACCATTGGACATATTGCAATGGTAATATGCAAAATCATATATATAGTTATATTTAAATAGTCATTAAGGAACAATACTTATATTCTTTAATGGTGTTAGTAATCGGGCAGTAGCTTGAAGGGTTTCACTCAAGTTGCTATTTAGGATGTCTTTTATCCCATAATATTTTATTCATTTTTGAGCTTTAAACCTAAATGATTGATCGCCAGCTCAATAATTATTCCAAGTCATGTCATCGATCTAAACTCTAGAATCTATTAGAGTTAGTGTGCCATCATGTCCAAAATAGAAAAACTACCACCTTGCGAATAAGTTGCAAGGATAGTGGAAGATAAAATGAATTTAGTGTTAGTGGTCATGGAAGGAGGACAGATGTTTATAGTCAAGCTTGGTAGTTACCAAGCAGCTGGCTATGCGAATTGGTTAGGGAAGTTAGTTTTCATTTTGGATGGCAGGAAAAGAAAAGAAAGAACTTCTTGTTTTGGATATAGGGAGTCTTGGATAGAGGCTCGGCAGGGGATCACAAAAGACAGTAAACTCTAGAGAAGTAAGAAGACCAGTAGCTCGAAGGTTGATAGGAGTCAAGCAAGGTATTTGAGTCAAGAAGCTAGCTGTTAGGTTCTCAATTCTTCCTGTTTAATTTGTGTCTCTTTATGTGGTCGATATATTGTATTCATGTGCCAGAAAAGTTGATTATTACCTGTTATTCATTATGTTAAACAATAATCATTTCTAAGTGGTATCGAATGTTTGGATCATGCTCAAATCTTTAAGATCCTCAGTTAATAGCTTTAGCTTACTTAATTGTATGTGGGGATGTGCAGGATCATCGCGGGCCAAATAGTGGCAATAGTAGCCAAATTCGTGACTTGGAAAAGTTTGACTTTGAAACGGATATCCATTTCTAGAAATACAAAACAGATATCCATTTTCAAAATGGATATCCGTTTTCTAAAAATTTTTGGGAAAAAGGCTTTTTACTCTTTTTGAAAATATACCTCTTAAATCTTAGATTTCCCATCAATATATGAACCTCCTTAAAGACCGTTTCTAGTGAAGGAGGAGGGAAAATTAACATTGGTAGCTTCTTTACACATTGATCCATATGTTAAACACTAAGAATCATCACTAATGAATTACTCAAATAATCAATAATAAAATATTCAATTTTGTTCATCAGGTGAAATAATCACTTTTAGACTATGTTTCAATATTTCGGGGATAGGAATGGTGGGGCAGCAGGGGATGTGTTTTGGGGTGTTTTGGATTTCATGCCCTAAATTGTTTTAGCCAATCCTTCATATGATTTGATTCATGATACATCGTTTGAGAAGGATACACATGATATACCCTTACCCTCTAGTGATAAAATTATGAATGATACTTTATGTGGTGAAGCTACACCTTCGTTAATGGATCATGACATTGTTATTCCTTGTGATGATGATGTCCTTCATGTGATATGTTAGGACATAATGCAAAGTTAACATGGCATGAACTATCTTGGAAGGGTAAGCATGGACTATAAGAACATTGAACTAGTTGGATCTATTAAGCTCACCATTTATGAAAGAACCTTTTAAAAGGTTAACCTTAATTAGGTAAGGTTATGTTTCAGTGTGGTTTTTTGTGCAACAATGTGTAAATTAATGTTATCGAAGGATAAATCTAACTATACTAACATTTTAATAACCATGAGAGCTAGGACTAACAATTAGACTAAAAACTTGATAAACAATACAACTTGGACACATGTAGGACCTGTAAAAATGGAAAAGAATATAATAAAATGTGGAAAACCATGAAAAAGTGGTATTAGTTGCACCTATATAGAGAAGTGGTTTAGAGGTTGGTTAGGGGAATTATTTAGGGTTTAGAGGTTTAGGGTTGCTCGGGTTTAGGGATTTAGGGTTTATAGTTTAAAGAGAGATAGAGAGAGGAGACTGATAGAGTTTGGGAGAGATAGAGGAGACAGAGGGGAGAGATAGGGAGATAGAGAGTGAGAGACATGTCCAGAGACATAGAGAGAGAGAGGTTTAGGGTTGCTTGGGTTTAGGGGCATTATTTAGGGTTTATGGTTTTGGGGTTAGGGGTTAAGGTTTAGAGGTTTAGGGTTTAGAGAGAGATAAAGGACCAATAGGGAGATATAGAGGAGTTCGAGGGGAGAGATAGGGAGATAAAGAGTGAGGGACATGGCAAGAGACATAGCGAGAGAGATTGAGAGGTAGAGGGACAAAGGTGATAGGGAGATAGGGGAGAGATAGGGAGATAGTGGTTTATGGTTACTTGGGTTTAGGGTTTAGGCGTTTGGGGTTTCTCAGGTTTAGGGGTTAGGGGTTAGGGTTTAGGGGCATTATAATTAAGGGTTTAGGATTTAAATTGTTTAGGGGTTAGGGGTTAGGTTTAGAGGTTTAGGGTTTTGGATTTAGGGTTTATAGAGAGAGAGGATGATACGGAGATATAGAGGAGTCTGAGGGGAGAGATAGGGAGATAAAGAGTGAGGGACATGGCCAGAGACATAGGGAGAGAGATTGAGAGGTAGAGGGACAAAGGTGGTAGGGAGATAGGGGAGAGATAGGGAGATAGTGGTTTAGGGTTACTTGGGTTTAGGGTTTAGGGGTTTGGGGTTTAGGGTTTCTCAAGTTTAGGGGTTAGGGGTTAGGGTTTAGGGGCATTATTTAGGGTTTAGGATTTAAATTGTTTAGGGGTTAGGGGTTAGGTTTAGAGGTTTAGGGTTTGTAGAGAGAGAGGAATGATAGGGAGATATAGAGAGGAGACTGAGGAGAGAGATAAGGAGATAGAGAGTGAGGCACATGGCCAGAGACATAGGGAGAGAGATCAAGAGAGGTAGAGGGATGATAGAGATAGGGGAGAGATAAGGAGATATAGGTTTAGAGTTGATTGGATTTAGGGTGTACCTGGGTTTAGGGTTTCTTAGTTTTAGAGATAGCTAGATAGAAAGAGAGAGGAGACAGATAGGGAGAGATAGAGGTGACAAAGGGGAGAGATAGGGAGATAGAGAGTGAGTGAGATGTCCAAAGAAATAGGGAGAAGGATTGAGAGGTAGAGGGATGATAGAGATAGGGAGATAAGGGAGAGATAGGAGATAGGGTTTAGGGTTGCTCGTGTTTAAGGTTTAGGGTTTAGGGGTTAGGGGTTAAGGTTTAGGGGCATTATTTAGGGTTTAGGGTTTATGGTTTAGAGGTTTAGGGTTTAGTGTTTAGAGAGGACCAATAGGGAGATATAGAGTGAGGGACATGGCCAAAGCATAGGGAGAGAGATTGAGAGGTAGAGGAATGATAGTGATGGGGAGATAGTGAGATAGGGAGATAGAGAGATAGAGGTTTAGGGTTTCTTGGGTTTAGTGTTTAGGATTTAGGGGTTTATGGTTTCTCAAGTTTAGGGTTTAGGGGTTAGGAAATAGGGGTTAGGGGTTAGGTTTAATCATGCATTAATATAGGTTGTGGAGTGAGAAAGGGGTGGTATGGGTATGGTTGAATGGAGTAATGAGGTGATTTAATTGGTGATGACCTAGGTGAAGTGATGGGTAAGGTGTCTTATGTGGGATTGCTAGAAAGTGTGATTGGTAATGGTGGGGATAGCTAAATGTCATCTTCTAAGGGTTCAAAGGTGAGGAAAGTGTAAGATGGGGATATGGGATAATCCATGGTTTAATTATTATTCAAGGGAGTGTCCTTATATAATGATTATCAATGATGGTGTCAATAGGGGAATGGAGTCTATGAATGTAGGTGTGGGAATGTGAGCTATGACATTGGGATTACAGTATTAGATGAATAATGGAAAGTACCTGGGCACCTATCTAGTGATGGAAGGAGTCACATGATCAAATGATGTTTGGGGAAGGGCTTTTATTAGGAAAGTAAGGATTTGGGTGATGGTCTAGGGTTTAGTGGAGAAGAATTTAAATGGAAAATTTAAAGGTCATTAAAATTAATATCCCTCCACCTCTATATCCCTATCTCTCCCTTATCTCCCTCTCTCTATCATCCCTCCATAGGTCTCAATCTCTATCCCTATCTCTCTAGACATTTCACTCACTCTCTATCTCCCTATCTCTCCCTTTGTCTCCTCTATCTCTCCCAATCTATCTCCTCTCTCTCTCTACCTATATCTATCTCTCCCTATCTCTTGCCTCTCTCTCCCCTATCATTCCTCTATCTCCTTGTCTCTCTGGACATCTCTCTAACTCTCAATCTCCCTATCTCTCCCCTTCATCTCCTCTATCTCTTCCTATTTGTCTCCTCTCTATCTCTTTGTACCTAGCCATCTCTCCCAATCTCTCTATCTCTTGCCTCTCTCCCCTATCATTCCTATACATCCTATCTCTCCCCTCTATCTTTCCCTCTCCCTTATCGATGAAGGAAATGGAAACAAGAAAACTGGGACTTCCTTTCTCAGGTTTAAGGTTTAGGGCTTAGGGGAATTATTTAGGGTTTATGGTTTAGGGGTTAGGGTTTAGGATTTGGGGGAATTATTTAGGGTTACTTGGGTTTAGGGTTTAGGGGCATTATTTAGGGTTTACGGTTGCATGTCAAAAGTAGTCTCTCTCTCTAAATCTATAAACACTAAATAATGGCCCTAATCCCTAACCCCTAACCCGTATCTACCTCTCTCCTGTATCTACCTCTCTATAGATATCTCCCTCTCTCTATCTTGGTCTCTCTATCGACATCAATCCAATGATGTTGAGGATGTGCTAAATTGATTTGTCACCTTTAGAAAATAAATGACATCAATCCAATGATTGTCTTGGAATTTGAATAGGTATAAAAAAATGAGAGGTCGATCTCGAGTGTCACAAGTTTGATCTCAATTGTTGACACAAATATCATCTAATATGTAAGTTAAAATGAAATGATTTGTTAGAATTTACAGGTCAAAACTACTTGCTTTTACAATTTTTTTATGACAATTATCTATTCAAAAGTGCCTTTAAAATACTATGAGATACGTTAGTATAAGTAAATCATATAAAAATCAAATATAGATATCATCATAATCCTATATAAATTTTGATAGTTTGTCCAAAATCTCTCCTTTCATATGATACAGTCTTTCTAAAATTTGTATTGTATTTTATAGCTAAAATGCCTAAATACTAAAATGCTAAAAATGCTAAAATACTAAAATAAAAAACAATGAAACTAATTGAGAAAAAGAAAACGGATATCCATTTTGGAAAACATAAAAAGTGAAAAAGACACTACGTTTTTGCAAACCCATGGCTTGCAAAATGCAGTGTCATCGTTGAAGAATGGATATCTGATCCAAAAAGGTAAGATCTTTCGCATTTTTTTTGTTTGTTTTGTATATTCAAGCAATTTTTTTAGTTTTTTATGCTAAGTGGGTATGTTTTATATTTTAATTAGGTAAAATGGAGGCACAAAATGAAAACCCAAACCCTCCACCACCAAACACTCCCCCTCCAACAATAGAAGAGAATATTCAAAGAAATATTGATCATATAAGTAGGATCATAGAAATGTATCGCTGCCACCCTCGATTGTCTACAATGACATCAAATTTAGAGGGAATCATTAATCATGTTCAAACCTTGTCAACCCAACACGAATCATTTAGGCAATGGCGAGAAGCCAAGAAGGCCGAATATGCTAACGGTTTGTCATATGATGAAGCCAAAGAATTAGAGATTACAAAAACTATGTTAGCCCAACACTTTGTCAGTCCTAAAATTGGATTGCATGTTGATGTCTGTAAGCCCAAGTTTTCAATCAAATGGTGTATTCATGAGGGCATTAGTCAAAAATTTTGAGATCATTGGTGGATGGTTTTTGATAAACCACCCAATAACAATTTAGATGTACCTTTGTATTTCCTTCGTAAACTCTATGCAGAGTTCGTCATGGGTCAACATGTTAATTATTTTGATTTTAGAGAGTTTCAAGGAGTGGGCAAGGGAATGCCTCAAGATTGACTTGGGGCAATTAGACAAGTACAAGGCCCCTATATTCCCCCTCCTGCTATCCCTTCTCCACCCTTAATGCAGCACCTAGATGTTGTTGCAAATGCAACACAATAGGGCCTTAGTGCCATACACTCTTTGACTGAGCATTTGATTATACAGACATCTCAATTTGCACAAGCACATGATGAAGGTGATGATATTGGATCACCTGGTTCTACTAGACCGTCGTTGTCCACACATGCATGTGTGCCCCATCATTGCATTTCTTGCAATCATTTATGCTTAGGTCCTATTATGGAGAGTAGTGAGCCATTGTTGAACACATCAGAGTACAATCTCCATTCATGAGATGAGGCAATGGGGTCTAGAACTCAAGCTAAGGGGTCAGAGACAAGAGTAGAAGCTATCGGATCAGTGAAACATAGAGAAGGAGAAATGCATGAGCAATCTTTTATGCACGTAAAATTTAAAATTAAAATTTATTGTCTATTCCATCTAGATATATAAACAAATTTATTAGTACTAATGTATCTAACTAGGATAACAGTTGATGACAGAGGAGGAGTTGACAAAAGTTCATCATGGAACTTTGTCTACCATCCAATTTGGCTTGGACTTGTCGGTATAGTTTCTTCTACACATCAACTTTTTATTTTATGCATTTATTTATTTGTGAGTAATTATATATTAATTAATACCTTGATGTTAATTTAATTTAATAGTTGTGAGGGTAAAATAGTGCATCAATCAAATGAATAACAGATGACCCAAACATCAACAGAATGGAGAAACAAAGAAGATGAAATAAACAATGAACGAACACAGCAAACCTCTTCCATTTCGAAACTTCCGTTGTTCGCCTATCACGAATCGTCCTTTCGCAGATGAGATGAGCCCTTAGAGAGTGCAATCTTTTAAAGCTGTTTGAGGAAGTCGATGGTGAACGGCTATGGTGTGATATGCAATGAAGGTGAGCTCCAATGCAACAATGGTGATCTCAAGCTTGTAGGTGACAAATGGGTGCCAAAGGCGCGCTGGTGATATTTCTGCAGAGTAACGATGTCAAAAGCCTGGATGATTAGAATGGAGGGATGAAGCTGCATTTATAGACTTGGAGGAATAGGAATCAACGGTTGAGAGAAGATATGAAGATCAACGGCTGAAGATGGTTGAGGAATGTGCAACCAGTGGAAACGTGCCAAGTGTCCTAGCTCTCTCATGAAAGGTGGGATGTGACAAAACTGATTGGAGAGTTAACAGACTTGACTGATCTGTTAACAGAATTGATTGATCAGTTAGAAGAGTGGATTGTGGAACTGACTGAATTGATTGAGGATTTGACTCAACTGACAAGTTAGTTAACAGATTTGATTGATTGGTTAACTGACCTCTGATTGGAGAAGAAATAGGCCATGTGGGTGAGGGAAAATAAGATAATTAAATATTAAATATATTTAATTACATGTGCAACCTGATGAGGTAGACAAAGTGAGGTGGAAAAGGTGAGGTGTAAAGGTGATGTGGAATTTTGGAATTTAGAACTTTAGGATAGAGGAAATAGGATTAATTAAATAATTTATGATTATTCAATTGTGAAGGACTTTAGAAGAATTTTAATTAAATAAATAGAATTTATTTAATTGTGAGATAGTGAATTGATTAAATGAATTTGGAATATTTATTTAATTAATAGAAGAATGGAATAAATATTTGGAATATTTATTTAGGATGATTTGTGTCATTTTTAGGCGTATACATTTTGCCCCTCTTTGATGCAATGCAGTTTACAGCGTTGCTTCAAAGAATAAATAGTCTGACAGTGATACATGCCCCAGTTTGCCCCTGGTACAAGTTTGATGACAGGATGCCCCCTCGGGAGATTGGACGAGGAGGAGGCAGAAGGCGTGAGACGGACAATCTCACGAAGACGAAGGGAAGCTAGGTTAGAATGAAGAAATCAGTTGAAGAAAGAGTCGAATGATACGCGATGCAAGATGGAATGATGACACACACAAGCAGGCAAGTAAGTATGCACAAATGACACAAGAACAAACAAGGTATTGCCCCTGTCAAGCGGTAAACCAATGATATACTGATAACGATATACAACAGTGTTGTCATGGCGGGGAACGATATATCCCTAGACCAACATGACAGGCATGTTTGTCATGGCGGGGAATGATAGATCCCTAGAGCAACATGAAGGATAGTGTCTGGTTTCAGGAAATGAAGCATGTCGTGTAAGACGCGTGTATTGGTCTGATTTCGACAATGCAACATCCTGTATAAGACAATTGATTGATTAACTGATTGAGTTGGTTTACGACCAGACAAGGATCAAGACCACTGATTGTGAGTGGATCATTTGTGCAAGATTGACTTGACTTGACTTGATTGGTATGGATTAAGAATGGACCTTGCATTTGGATCATTGCTCAGATTGACTGGACAAGGATGAAAGATATGATGATAGATAGAAATCTGATTGATAGAAGAAAGACTCGATAGAAAGATTCACAAGCTTTTATTTGTATTGATACTTTGCATTGTTGGATATTTATTGCATGGGATATGGTAAGGATGTATAAATGGATATAGGATGGATGCTTTGCTTTTAGATTGCTTTATTTCATCATTAGGCATGTTGTTTTTGGTATTTTTCTGAAATGTTGTAAGTGAATACAAGCATCTAGGTATAATTGAACCGAGATGACCTGAGTATCGCTTACATGGAGTGTGATTGAGCAAGTTAATACAAGCATCTAGTCAAAATTTGAATCTAGATGACCTAAGTACCTCTTGCGTTTCAACAAGCGAGGATTGCCCCCGTTCATGTTAGACCTTTGATGTCCTCGATGATCTTTTGCCGATCATGTCTTTAGACAAGGCTTCACATTACTAAAGTTTAATCCACAGACAACAAACAAAGAAAGTAATCATGCCCCCATCATAGCATCTCTAGCTTTTGGCATCCTTGAGTAGCATAGGAAGGTATGATAGCAAAAATCAAGACTTTGTAACTTAACCCTAGTTTCCAATCTACAAAAGCATATTTGCGTTGATATGTGCTTATTTCTTGCCTTAATTTGCATAAAATCATTTAGAAGACCTTGGGTATTTGCCTTGCATTGGATAGGTTAAGATGCTCATAGTCAAGATTCCTGCTTGAAGCGCGGGTGTTTGCTTGCATTTGCTTACTTGATGAGAAGGTTGCACAATCCTTATTGAGAAGACAGACCCTAAGGGACTGACCTAGTGCCTCGGGGGCTCATTGCTAAATGGCCTTGCCTACGTGACGACGCAGAGGCAATGTAGTTCGGGGTAAACCCTAATGGACCTTGGATGGACTAGAAGAAGGACGACCAGAATGAAGACAAGAAAGGAGACGAATGGGACCTTGGGAGAGATGGAAGCCTCAGGGGTGCATTAGAATAATGGCCTTGCCTACGTGATGGCGCAGAGGCAACGTAGTTCACGGACTTGGACCATGGACCTAAGATATGGATCAGATGAGACGATATGGATCAAACAAGACATGAAATGGAACAGACATGGATCAGATATGGAATAGATATGGATCAGATATGGAACAGATATGGATAGGCAAGACACGATATGGAACAGATGATACCAATGACAAGGAAACACCACGGATAGGTAGATGTACGGGTGATAAAGAATGGAACGGGTAGGTATGAGGATGGGCAATAGTGGATAGAAGGAAACAAGGATGCGATCTCCAAGGACTATGTTGCATAAGTATAACATGCCCCATTGTAGGTAGAGTACATAGGATTTTTCATGACAATGCTTAAGACGAAGGAGGAGGATGAGAGGATAATGAAGGATTTGTGTGGTTTTGGAGGGATAAGGTATGCCAAGAGATATCTAAAACATTTGTCAACATTGTGCCCCCAATCTTTATCAAGATCAAGAAAAATAGAGAAATGGAGGATTAGGATGGATGGATGGGACAATATAGGTATGTAATGGATAGAGGATAGGATAGGAAATGGTATGAAAAGAAATTGGTAGGAGAAAAGTGATATGCCGATGAGACAAAGTGCCCCCAAGTGTAGGTGACATAGAAGATCAACTTACACATGACGCCTGTTTGCCAGGTTTTCATCATGGTACTTATCCAAGGCGCCTGTTTGCCAGATTTTCACCATTGGATGAAGGGATTTTTCTTTACTTTTTTCATTCTCTTTTTTTTTTTGAAAAGGATAAGATGAATGCAGAAGGGAGAGACTCAAGTATCTAGTTCCTTGAAAGGTGATAGTCCTGCTAGAAGGATGTTGTCGCATGGACTATGTCAAGTGTGCTCATAGATGTTGGTAAGGGAGTGCAGGAAAGTGAGATATGAGTATGTAGATAGTGGATTATGATGCAGAATATGGAGGGAAGGCTTATGCAAAAGCATGGACCATAGGAATAGGATGAGGAAGATATGTAGGATAACAATGGAAGGAAGGGGAGATGGAGTTATACGGAAGTATTGTGGAATGGAAGGGAACCATGACCAATGGTTGCACATACTGTGATAAACATTGAAGTTGATGATGGGAAGGTGGTGTAGGAAGCAATGGAGAGTTTTTCTTGGTGGATGAATGATATAGGCCTTTAGGGACCCACATAGACTTTGCATTGTTTTGATTTTTGTTTGTCATGTGGGATGGAAGGATTTGATACTTTTGGATGGAATTGGAGAAAGTGAATGGTTGAAATTCTTGAGAGGTGGATGCCTCATGTAACTTGAGGGCTTTTTGCTTAGGTACCCAAACCATTTTGTTTTTAGATAGTACCTGTGAAGGTATGGGTTTGGGTGTATGCAACTTTTGTGTAGCTTTCGGAGTAATCATTTGTTGCTTGGGGACCCACACTTTTTTCAATTTGGCATTGAGGTGTGTGGGTGTATGCAGCTTTTGATATGGATAATTCTTTGGTTCTTGGCTTTTATATCCTAGGTCATGAGGACTCTTAGGATTTGTGATTTTATAGGTAGAGGCATCCACATATTTGTCATGGAATCCCCGTGGGATGGTGGAAGTGAGGTTGGTGAAAGCTCCTTGTTTAGACAATATGTGCATTTGTCGGCCATGATTGGGATATTTAGAGGAGTCATAGATGGATGGATAAGGTGTTGGAAGAAGTGGTGGTAGGATGCGTAGAGGGCTATTAGGAGTTGGAAGTAGCGGAGGTAGATTGGATGGTGGAAGGTGTATGGTCACATGCTTTTGACAAATGTAGGATGATGGAGGTGGAATGGCGACATATGTTTTGGGGATACGATAGGGTTTGCGATGGAAAGTGGGAGACTTAGGAGGAGTGGAGGAAGTACCAACATCTTGAGATTGCTCACCTTGGGGCATGTAGCCAAGGCCGTATGAAGGTGGAGGAACATTGACATGGATAGGTTCCAAAATACCTTGTTCATGAAGGCCTAAGCCTTTACCTTGATAGTTCATATTCTGGAGTATGCGGTGGACCATGGGATTATGTGTAGGTGGAACATTAGACACAAGTTCCTTATTGGATGAAGAAGATGAGAGAGAGGATAATGGTGGTTGGTGTTCTAAGGAGGAACACTCATGAATGAAGGTGGTAAGACTAAGGATATATAGTGAGGGATTTGTAGCATGGTCGATAATGGATGACGGAGGAGGATTACTAGTTTGATCTTCTACGCTTGCTTGGGAGGCAAGTGTCTCATCAAGGGAAGTGGAAGTTGTTGGATCTTGGATAGGACTAGATGGGGTTATAGGCTCAGGACCATGGAACACATAAAGTGGGCTCAGAGGATCATCATGGTCTGCTTGATCATAGATAGGCTCTTCATCATAGATGGGATCTTGATCATAGATAGGATTTAGCATGATGGGATTAAAGTTCTCTTGTATATGTTCTTCATCAGCGATAATATCTTGATCATAGAAAAGATAAAGGTTATGCATGGGATTGAATTGGATTTCCTTCTCATGTAGAGGTGTTGGGAGATGGATAGGATCAAGTGGCTCATGGAGAGGTTCATTATTATGGATATCATCTTGATCATGGAAAAGATACATGTTATGGATAGGTTGCAAGAAAGGGATTTGATCTGGACTTAGACTAGGGATTAATGTTTCCTCATGCTTAGGATTAGACTCTTGACATACCTCTTGGGTTGCTGGAATGGAAGTGGATAGCTCTTGGATAGCTTCGTGGTTGACCACATAGATGTTTGATGGACCATGACCTTGGTTCATGGTAGGAGGTTCTTCGATAAGCTTAAGGGGTTGCGAATGACATGAAAGATTTTTGGTAAGGTCAAGGATTGGAATTTGGGGACATGGTTGACTCTCTGCTAGTAGCCCTTGGATCACATCATTGGTAGGTGTATGGATAGGTGAATGAGGGGATTTAGCTTTCTCTCTAACTTTTCTCCAGTTGTATAAATTTGGAAAAACTCTTTCCCACCACTCATCTGATTCTTTTTGGGTCATCCATTTAGAGTTTGAGGAACTAGATGGTGGTGTTGGTGTAGAACTAGTATGCTTTGGGATATGGGTCTTAGAAGATGGTGAAGGAGGACTAGTAGATGGAGTGGTATACAATTTCCAATTGAAGGTGGTGCTTGCCTTGTCATGAGCATCATTAAGACGGGAAACAGATGTATGAGTTCGGGGAGAGGCGTAGCTAGTACTGGCACGTTCGGCTTTCAAGATTGCCATTTCTTGTTGTAAGACTTGGATTTGTTGAGAAATTGCTATATACTCTTGGGGCGAGGGACTTGAGTTTATTTGTAATTCCAGATATTGGACTTTTTGAGAAAATGCGTCTAATTGGTTTGTCATCTTGACAGAAACTGGCAGAAGGCCGAAAAAGCCTACTGTTTTGGATACGTAGCTTCAGAGGCACAATTTCAGAAGGTAAATGCACAACAAGTTGAGGTAAATGCACAATTCTAGCAGAGGATAAATGTGCAACTCTGGTTTCTTCAAATGATTTTACAAAGTTTTGGACATGTTTTTCAGTGCTTTTTGGTTTCTTGGTTGCAAGGCAGTCTTTTGATCTGATTTTTCTCAATTATGGCAAGAAGACACAGCAAACACAGATATTTTTATGGTTTTTTTTTTTTTTTCGACTCTATTTTGGATTAAACTGAACAAAAGCAAGCACAAAGATCCTAGGTTAGAAATGGATTACAAGGGATTTTGGCCACTAGAACAAGAGGTGTTTAATGAGGGCAACCGTTCGAGTGGTTACACATGCGGCGGCACTACTCTCCGTTATGGAGTCTCCCAGCCTCAAAGGGTTACGCCTTAGAGGGTTTTGGGGGAGGTTGGCCGTCGGTGTAACACAGCAGCACTCGTTGCAGGAGGTTTTCACCTCAAGCACAATTTATTTTAAGTGGCTTGGAAGGGCTTGGCTTTAGCCTGTTACCATTCAGGGTCATTCCCACTTGGACAAGCGTGCATCCAAGGGCAGGCCCCTCCTAAAGGTTAAACAAATAGAATGACAAGTCTGGCACTCTGATCACCCAGAAAAGGGGAGAGCATAAGCCTATTGTCATTCGCAAGCACAGAATACACTGATTAATCCACCCTAGTTAAAAGATAAAAACTAAATGGGCTACTCTACTTGTGCACTCACGCGGTTGTTAACTTTGAAGTGGTTAAAAAGATAGCATTGTTCATTACCGTTTGTAAGATAGCAATAATCTAACTATGGAAGATAGCATTATGCAGATATTGCAATGGTTCAATTACTCTCTTCCTAGTTAAGGCTATGTGGAATTTGTATGAACGTTCGTTTTACTGTCCTTTTATAAATTAAAGTGTGAGTTTAGTAAATGCAACTAGATGAGTCTAAACCAGTGCCCTAACCTGCAAAACAGATCCAGAGTATTCTTACAAAGATGTTAGCATTAGCAAAAATCTTCTAAGAAATCCTAAAATCACTACCTACTACAGAAGCACCACTTCAGAGACTGAATGCGCAGAAACAGTCAACAGAAATTTGCATTTTCTAACCCTAGTTTGTAAAGATTTGGATAAAACCATATGTAGATGATCTCTTAGCTCAAATCTAACCTCACCATTGCATCCGGGGGGGCGTTTCCATAAATTTTGAGTACAAATTTGCCTAGATTTCATGAAAAATAAAGCGTTTGGTGAAGAAAACAATGTTTCTAAAATTCACTGCCAAACAGATGCGCTGCAGAAATGAACATATGCGCTGCAGAAATGAACATATGCACTGCAGGATAACAAATGCGCTGTAGAATGAAACAAATGAGCTGAAACAAAGCGTATATGCGCAGAAAGAACATATGCGCCGTAAAATAACGTATATGCGCCGTTAAAATGAATAAATGCGCAGTTTTAATGGATGCGCAGCAACAGTCTGTAAAAGCGCCGTAACAGTCAACATATGCGCAGTTATAACCTATGCGCAACAACAGTCCACAAAAGCGCCGCAGAAATGCACAGATGCGTAGGATTTACAGAAGCGCCGTAACAGTCTTCAAAAGCGTCGTAAAAATGAACGGATGCGCCGAACCAATCTGTGCGTGACTCTGTGGGACCTGTACAGAACCTGCCTTCAAAAAAGCTCAAAAATGGTGAAATAAAGGGGCAACGGCCCCACGGTGGGCGCCAAAAATGTGAGGGTAAAATAGTGCATCAATCAAATGAATAACAGATGACCCAAACATCAACAGAATGGAGAAACAAAGAAGATGAAATAAACAATGAACGAACACAGCAAACCTCTTCCGTTTCAAAACTTCCGTTGTTCGCCTATCACGAATCGTCCTTTCGCAGATGAGATGAGCCCTCAGAGAGTGCAATCTTTTAAAGCTGTTTGAGGAAGTCGATGGTGAACGGCTATGGTGTGATATGCAATGAAGGTGAGCTCCAATGCAACAATGGTGATCTCAAGCTTGTAGGTGACAAATGGGTGCCAAAGGCGCGCTGGTGATATTTCTGCAGAGTAACGATGTCAAAAGCCTGGATGATTAGAATGGAGGGATGAAGCTGCATTTATAGACTCGGAGGAATAGGAATCAACGGTTGAGAGAAGATATGAAGATCAACGGCTGAAGATGGTTGAGGAATGTGCAACCAGTGGAAACGTGCCAAGTGTCCTAGCTCTCTCATGAAAGGTGGGATGTGACAAAACTGATTGGAGAGTTAACAGACTTGACTGATCTGTTAACAGAATTGATTGATCAGTTAGAAGAGTGGATTGTGGAACTGACTGAATTGATTGAGGATTTGACTCAACTGACAGGTTAGTTAACAGATTTGATTGATTGGTTAACTGACCTCTGATTGGAGAAGAAATAGGCCATGTGGGTGAGGGAAAATAAGATAATTAAATATTAAATATATTTAATTACATGTGCAACCTGATGAGGTAGACAAGGTGAGGTGGAAAAGGTGAGGTGTAAAGGTGATGTGGAATTTTGGAATTTAGAACTTTAGGATAGAGGAAATAGGATTAATTAAATAATTTATGATTATTCAATTGTGAAGGACTTTAGAAGAATTTTAATTAAATAAATAGAATTTATTTAATTGTGAGATAGTGAATTGATTAAATGAATTTGGAATATTTATTTAATTAATAGAAGAATGGAATAAATATTTGGAATATTTATTTAGGATGATTTGTGTCATTTTTAGGCGTATACAATAGTCAATCAAAAATGTGAATGATGTGGCATCTTGGCCAATAGTATTTTCTCGAACTCCTGATCGACCCAAGGGACTATCATTTGTAGAACAGTTTTCTCAATGCCAACAAAGGGTGGAGGTAATTTGATTGAATTATACTTTAATTGATAATTAAAAAACTTAAATATTTGATTATAGTCATTTAGAGTCTTACATTCTTGTCATTTTGATAATTTAGAGTCCTTCTCAATTGATGCAAGAGGCCTCGATGGTTGTATGTGCTTGTCTTCTAGTAGATAAGTTTTTGTGTAGTGCACTCTAGATTGTTTGTGTGTAACACATCTAGCCTTTTTAAATGTATGCATTTCCTATTTTGTTTAATAATTATATATTAATTTATTTCAATGTTACTTTGCTTTTATGTAGTCTCTTGAGAATGTGAGTGATGTGCTACCTTTGCCATCATGCTTCACTAGGACACCTGATCGTCTTAAGATAAAATTATTTGTAGAACGATTGTCTGAACAACAACATAGAGTCAAGGTAATTGAATTGAATTTTTCTAAATAATTGATAGTTTATCTGGCGGTCTTATAGTTGATTGTAGTGATTTAGATGTATGTTAATAAATAAAAGTTGTTAATTGTAGTAGATAAGAATCTATTTACTAACTTTAACTTATTTTTATTTACCATTGAAGAGATTAATCAAATTTGTGTTTTGACTTGTTAATGTAGGAAACTTCACCTCCATCAATTACTAGACATTTTGGTATAAAGCGGACACTTTTTTAGGATCCATCACAGATTGAGGGTCAAGTGGACTTGTAGTATTTGATGTAGCTATTTAGCATGTAGATTGTATATAGATTTTGAGACATGGCATATGCCACATTTTGTAAAAAATGTTTTGAGTTGGCATATTTGCCAAATTTATGTATATGTCTACCATTATGGACTAGATTTTAATATATATACACCTTGATATACAATATAATTTAAATTCCTTATGTGCATGTCATGATACTTCCCATGATGCCATACATTATGATGATAGTTCTTTAGTCCATTGATGATATGTTTAGCATTGAGAATGGTTTTAGATCAAGAGAATGGTTTTAGATCAATAGAATCAATAGAATCAACATGACAAAATTCCTTATATGCCCTAATCAAGCATAGTAGCTTGAAATCTAGTAAGGTCATGATAAACCATTTCATCATGTATTTAGTCTTCATCTTGTCAAATTTTGTAAATATGTCAAAGTTGTCATATGAAAAATGTAAAAAAAATGCAAAAGTATGGAAGATGAATAGTCAAGTACTCAAGAGTCAGTTGGAGACTATTGGTTTCCCTCAAATCATGTATAAATATGCATAAACCTTCGTGGAAAAGGCATTGGAGTTGTATTGAAAACATTTTGAAGATGAATTGAAGACAAGTTTGAATGAAATTAATGTCAAGAAACTCTATTTTTGTAGATTTTACTATTTTCCTGCTATTTCTTTGTTTAGTACAGCCCTGTATGTGTTAGGGTTAGCTGGTAGAAGATATCAATTAAATGCAAATAAGGATTAAATAGAGGAATGGAAATACACAGAATTAATAATAGCGAGAGACAAGTTTTAACGTGGTTCACCCAAACTCGGGCTGCATCCACCAAACAAAGAATCCAATATTATTATCTAGTAAATCAAACCAATTACAACCAGCAATCCCTACAACTCAATACCATTGCAAATGCTACAATCCAATATATATGCCAAAACCCTAAATCTTAGCCACTTTTTATCAAGCCTTATGTCGGTTACAAAAATAGGGTTTTTATGTCGGTTACAAAAATAGGATTTTTTATGTCGGCTCTAAAAAAAAATATCAGGGGCTGCCGCCCACAAACCTTGGTGAAGATACATGGCTAGTGTACTGTACTTTCTTGATCAGTCACCACCTACCAACAATCTCCCACTTGGAGACTGATTAGGCTCCACACCAAACAATCTCTCACTTGGAGACTGATTAGGCTCCACACCAAACAATCTCCCACTTGGAGACTGATCCTGGATGACACCACTACACATGCAGCTCCCACTGGAAATAAGCACCCTAGACTCTGTTGTTCTATTTTTGTTGTTTTCAGTCTAGAAGACCAACTGAAGCTGAAGAGGAGCTTAGCTTCTCCCTTGTCACTACCTTTGCAAACGTATCCACTAGATTTTCATCTGTATGTATCTTGTCCAACATTAACTCTCCATTGTCCAACACTGACCGAATAAAGTGATACCTCAACTGTATGTGTTTAGTCTTTGAATGCAAGGCATAATTCTTGGCAAGATGTATGACACTCTGACTATCTATATACAAAGAATTGTGAGCCTGTTGTTTGCCCAATTCTTCCATGAAAGATTGCAGCCATATCATCTCCTTGCTCGCCTTTGTTGCAGCAACATACTCTGCCTCTGTGGTGGATAGAGCAACCACCTTTTGCAATCATGAGATCTAACTCACTGATGTCCCACCTACAATAAAGACATAACCTGTAGTACTCTGCCTGGTATCAATATCCCCTGCCAAATCTAAGTCTACATAACCTGCTAAATCAGTATTAGAGCCCCCAAAACATAAATATTTATTAGATGTATCTCTCAAATATCTGAGATTCTATTTTACTGCATGCCAATGCTCCAATCTGGGATGACTCATATACCTGCTTACGACTCCTACAACATGTGCAATATATGGTCTCGTGCATACCATGGCATACATTAAGCTTCTGATAACTGAAGCATATGGGACTTTGGACATTTTTTCTTCCTCCTCTTATGTCTTTGGACGCATCTCCTTAGACAATTTCAAATGACTAGGCAAAGGTGTGCTGACAGCTTTTGCATTCTCCATATGGAATCTCTGCAACACCTTTTCAACATAAGCAGTTTGAGATAGAGTCAATTTTCTATTCTTCCTATCTCTGCAAATTTTCATACCAAGGATTTATTTTGCTGCCCCCAAATCCTTCATATCAAATGACTGTGCTAACTGATATTTTAACTCTCTGATGTGATCCATGTTAGACCCAGCTAGAATTACACCTGTTGTAGCCTTGCTCAGCCATAAAACTATCAAATTTCAAATACCATTGTTGAGGTGCTTGTTTTAGGCCATGCAAACTCTTCTTCAATCTGCACACCAGTTTCTCCTTACTTTTGACCTCAAATCCTTGGGGCTGTTCCATATATATCTCCTCCTCCAAATCATCATGGAGAAAGATAGTTTTCAGATCTAGCTGTTCCAAATGCAAATCTTCAGCAACCACAATACTTAAAACAGTACGAATAGAAGTCATCTTGACAATCAAAGAAAATATCTCATCAAAATCAATGCCCTTTTTTTATGCAAATCCTTTTACAACTCACCTAGCCTTAAATATTTTCTTACCTCCATCTTCCTCTTTCAGCCAGTAAACCCATTTGTTTGGTAAAGCCTTTTTACCTACAGGTAACTTACATAATTTCCAAGTCTAATTTTTCAGCAAGGAGTCCATTTCTTCTTTCATAGCAAGCTCCCACTGAGTTTGTGTATCCACCTGCATAGCTTCATCATACCTTCTGGTTCACCAGCATCTGTTAACAAAATACAATACAAAGAGGGAGAAAACCTTTCAAGAGGTCTACTTAGCCTTGTTGACCGTCTAACATTCACTGGAGTTTCTGGTATTTCTGGTTACTATTACGGAGCATAAGGAACCACTGGAAAATCACTATTTGGAGTACCATCCAGCACCACATAATCTTTTTCTTTCTTCTCATGCTACTGCAACTGATCTTTGTACAACACCTTCTCATTGAATATAACATCCTGCTTCTCACAATTTTCTGATATTCAAAATCTCAAAGCCTATAACCAAATTCATCAATGCCATATCTAACAAAGGTACACTTTTTTGATTTTGCATCCAACTTGGTTCTATTTTCAGAATCTACATGTGCAAATGCTTCACATCCAAAGGTTTTGAGAAAAGAATAACTCACCTTCTTACCTGTCCATGCTTCCTCTGGAATAACACAGCCCAAAGGGATTGAAGGACCTCTGTTAATTAAATATATAGCAGTGTTGACAGCCTCTGCCCACATGTTTAAAGGCAGCCCAACATGCAATCTCATGGTCCTTGCACGCTCCATTATTATCCTATTCATGCATTCAGCCACTCCATTTTCCTGTGGAGTCCCTGGAACCATTTTTTACCTATGAATTCCATTAAAGGAACAATAATTTTCAAATTCTTTTTTGCAATACTCACTGCCATTATCAGAGCTGAGACATTTTAATCTTTTACCCTTCTCATTTTCAACCAAGCTTCTCCATTTCTTAAATGTTTCAAATACATCAGATTTCTGCCTAAGGAAATAAATCCATACCTTCCTAGTTGCATCATCTATGAATGTAACATAATATCAAGAGCCACCAAGAGAAGATACCTGAGCCGGTCCCCATACATCGGTATGCACAAGCTCCAACTTTTCATTTTTCTTTTGCTTCCCATCCTTGAGAAAACTAACTCTATTTTATTTTTCATACACACAACTTTCACAAAAATCCATATTAATACATTTCAGACCTAGTAAAACTTTCTTAGAATGAAGTACCTTCATACCTTTTTCACTCATATGCCCAAATCTGTAATGCCACAGTGTTGTTTCAAAACCTGCAGCAACTTTTCCAGTCTCTTCTTGCAAACCTACAGCAACTGTTCCTGAACCTATTTATTTTTTCTCTGTAATAGCTAAAGTAGAAGGAATAGTATGACCTATACAAAGATATAAGGTGCCTACTTTCACACCTTTTCCTACTACTAAGGCACCTTTTGAAACCTTCCAATTTTTATCAGTAAATGTAACAATGCAACCTTATTCAGCTAGCTGCCCTGCTAAAATTAAATTCCTACTGAGCCTTGGAACATGCCTTACCTCTTGTAGTAGCCAATGATTCCCATTCTGCAACTTAATCTTGATTCTTCCCTTTCCAACAATCTGACGAGGTTCGTTATCTCCCAAATAAACCAGCCTAAAATCCCCTTAGACATAATCAAGAAAATAACTTCTATGGGGCATAGCATGAAATGAGGCCCCTGAATCTAAAACCCATGAATTATCAGCATTATCTAGGGAAAGAATCAAAGTATCATCTTCAGATTTATTACTTACCACATTTGCTTTCTTATTGCCTTCTTATTTGTCTCCATCTTTATTTTTTCGAGACCAGCAATCTTTCTTCAGATGACCTAGTTTCCCATAGTACCAGCAATCTTTCTATCCTCTAGTTTGGGATCTCTTATCCTTTGATTTTCCTCGTGACTTCCCATGACCTCCAGAACCTTTTCCTCTCTCCTTTGATCTACCCCTGCTTTCTGCATTCAAAACATTGCCTAATGTGGATCCACCTGAGCTTTTCTTACAAATTTTCTCACTCAGAATAACACCAACAACATCATCAAATTTTAGGGTATTTGAACCAGAAACAGAGTTACTAACCACCATTACCAAACTATCACAACTTTCAGGCAATGAACATAATATCAAGAGAGCTCTAACTTCTTCATCAAATTTTACATTTACAGAAGTCAATTGACTGACAATCGTATTAAATTTATTTAAATGACCTGTCACAGATCCACCTTCAACCATTTTCAAATTAAACAAATGCTTCATGAGAAATACCTTATTTGAGGCTGAGGGTTTTTCATACAATTTAGCCAAAGCTTTCATCAGACCATTTGTTGTCTTCGCTTCCATTATATTGAATGCCATTGATGGTGCTAAATATAACCGAATGGTTCCCAGTGCCTTTCTGTCAAGAAGATTTCAATCATCATCAGACATTGTTGCTAGTTTCTTGGCTACTCCTTCCAACGGCATCCATAAATCCTTTTGATAGAGGTAATCCTCCATCTGCATCTTCCATAACTGATAGTTATGCCCATTGAATTTATTGACCTTCAATTTACCCTCATCCGCCATTGCTCCCACTCAACCATGAGACCTTCCTACAGACAATAATTGAACACAGCCCACTCTGATACCACTTGTTAGGGTTAGCTGACAGAAGATATCAATTAAATGCAAATAAATATTAAATAAAGGAATGGAAATACATAGAAGTAATAACAGCGAGAGACAAGTTTTAACGTGGTTCACCCAAACTCAGGCTACATCCACCAAACAGAGAGTCCAATATTATTATCTAGTAAATTAAACTGATTACAACCATCAATCCTTGCAACTCAATACCATTGCAAATGCTACAATCCAATATATATGCCAAAACCCTAACCCTTAGCCACTTTTTATCAATCCTTATGTTGGTTACAAAAATAGGGTTTTTATGTCGGTTACAAAAATAGGATTTTTTATGTCAGCTAGTGTATAGTACTTTCCTAATCAGTCACCACCTACCAATAGTATGGATGTGTTAGGGCCTGAGAGCAATTGTAATTGAAAGCTGGTGGAATCTACTTTCTTATGTTTTAGGTGCCAATAAGGCCAATACAGACACTGGGGGCACATTATAAACATAAAAAACTTACATCTTGGGGGGAGGTGCCATTAAGGCCAATAAGGATACTATTTCAGTTGGGTGTGTGGGTGTATGCAAATCCCATTTATGGCTGAGAAGCTCTCTATTTACTATTATTCAACTCTCGTTGATAGGAGGTTGGCTTTACAACTATTGCAATTTGTGTATGAAACCTAGATGCCTACGAGATCATATATATGTATGTAAATCCTACAAGACAGTCATTCATGAAATTACAGTACAAAGAGGGTTTATAAGTTGCATTAGGGTTTGTATAAATGATCTAATGGATTTATAAGGTTGTCAAACACCAAAATAGATGATTTATATGAGTTTTGGGACTGTCACAGTCCATGTACAACTTGCCCTTTATGATTATTAAAAAGATACACATGGCTGTCCAAAAACTGCCCTTTATGACTATCCTAAAACAACATCGTGTATATGCTCATAAAAGCCATCAAACTCTGAGAATAAACTAGTCATTGGATAATGAGTGGAAGGCTAAAGTCACATTCCCAAAAACCTCTTAAAATCACATGTCTCCCCTTATGAAAACTAGGGTCTTTACCGATACATTGTTCCGTAAGAGCAAAGTCACTTAATATCTTAAGAGCAAAAGCCTTGCTAGGTGCCATATTTTTTGTTCTGCTCATCATGGGGCCGAACGGACTGTGCCAACACGTCGGGGTGGGTGGGTAAATGCCAGGGGATGTCTCATTTTGTGTGCCAAGCATCCCAGTCATTCCGAGCAAGAGGCTACCGGCAAAGTCCCTTAAGATCCCTGAGACCAAAAAACTACCAAACTTTGACGGAGCAGTTCTCAGAATTTGTGATAGCTGGGAATGTTGTGTTTAGACCTATAGGTGCACATGGCATCCATCCACAATAACATCTCTCATTTTTGGTCAACTACATTCCCTTTGACCGTACTGAAATCAAACACATTGTTGCAAAATGCTACAATTTGATGCAGTGGAAACGTGCTAGGTGTGACATTTTTTATTCCATAGGTCATGGGGTCGAATGAACTGTGCCAATGCATTAGGGTGGGTGGGTAAATGCTAGTGGAGGTCTCATTTTATGTGCCAAGCATCCTAGTCATTCTGGGCAAGAGGCTACCGGTAAAGTCCCTTAAGATCCCTAAGACCAAAAAATGCAAAACTTTGACGGAGCAGTTCTCAGAATTCATGATAGCTGGGAATGTTGTGTTTGGACCTACAAGTGTACATGGGGTCCATCCACAATAACCTCTCTCATTTTTGGTCAACTCCATTCCGTTTGACCGTGCCGAAATCAAATGCATTGTTGCAAAATGCTTCAATTTGATTTAGTGGAAAAGTGCTAGGTGTGACATTTTTCATTCCATAGCTCGTGGGGTTGAACAGATTGTGCCAACGCATCGGGGTGGGAAGGTAAATGCCATTAGAGGTCTTATTTTGTGTGCCAAGCATCCCAGTCATTCTGGGCAAGAGGCTACCAGCAAAGTCCCTTAAGATCCTTGAGACCAAAAAATAGCCAAACTTTGATGGAGCAGTTCTTAGAATTTGTGACAGCTAGGAATGTTTTGTTTGGACCTATAGGTGCACATGGGGTCTATCCACAATAACCCCTCTCATTTTTGGTCAAATCCATTCTGTTTGACCGTGCTGAAATCAAACGCATTGTTGCAAAAAGCTTCAATTTGATGCAATGGAAAGGTGCTAGGTGTGACATTTTTTATTCCATAGCTTGTGGGGTCTAACAGACTACACCAATGTGTTACGGTGGATGGGTAAATTCCATTGGAGGACTCGTTTCATGCGCCAAGCATCCCAGTCATTTCGAGGTGTAAGCTACCGACAAAGTCAAAAGTTGCTAGGATTGAAGTTTTGCATTCCACAGGTCTTGGGACCAAACAGATTACACCAACACATTGAGGTGGGTGGGTAAATGCTAGTGGAGGTCTCATTTTGTCCACCAAGTGTCCCAGTCATTCCTGGCAAGAGGCTACCAACAAAGTCCCTTAAGATCCCTGAGACCAAAAAACTGCCAAACTTTGACGAAGCAGTTCTCAGAATTTGTGACAAATGGGAATGTTCTATTTGGACCTACAGGTGTACGTGGGTTTCATCCACAATAACCTCTCTCATTTTTGGTCAAATCTATTCTGTTTGACCATGCTAAAATCAAACGCATTGTTGCAAAATGCTTCAATTTGATGCAGTGGAAAGGTGCTAGGTGTGACATTTTTCATTCCATAGATCATGGGGTCAAATGGACTACACAAATGCATCAGAGTGGACAGGTAAATGCCAATGGAGGTCTCATTTTGTGCGCCAAGCGTCCCAGTCGTTCCGAGCTATAAGCTACCGACAAAGTTAAAAGTTGCTAGGATTGAAATTTTGCATTCCACAGGTCCTGGGACCTAACGGATTATGCCAACATGTTGAAGTGGGTAGGTAAATGCTAGGGGTGGTCTTGTTTTGTGTGCAAAGCATCCAAGTCATTCCAAGCTATAAGCTACTGACAAAGCCACTTTACCGGTAGCTTATAACTCTGAAGGACTGGGATACTTTGCACACAAAATGAGACCTCCCCTAGCATTTACTCATCCACCCCGACATGTTGGTGCAATCTGTTTGGCCCCAGGACCTGTAGAATGTAAAATTTCAATCCTAGCAACTTTTGACTTTGTCGGTAGCTTACAGCTCAGAATGACTGGGATGCTTGGCGCACAAAACGAGACCTCCAATGGCATTTACTAGTCCACCGCAATGCATTGGCATAGTCCATTCGACTTCATGAGCTATGGAATGAAAAATGTCACACCTAGCACCTTTCCACTGCATCAAATTGAAGCATTTTGCAACAATGCGTTTGATTTCAGCATGGTCAAACGGAACGGAGTTGACCAAAAATGAGAGAGGTTATTGTGGACGAACCCAATGTACACCTGTAGGTCCAAACATAACATTCCCAGCTATCATGAATTCTGAGAACTACAATGTCAAAGTTTGGTAGTTTTTTGGTCTCAGGGATCTTAAGGGACTTTGCTGGTAGCCTCTTGCCTGAAATGATTGGGACGCTTGGCACACATAATGAGACCTCTAATGGAATTTACCCACCCACCCTGATGCGTTGGCATAGTTCATTCAACCCCACGAGCTATGGAATGAAAAATGTCACACCTAGCACCTTTCCACTGCATCAAATTGAAGCATTTTGCAACAATGCATTTGATTTCGGCACGGTCAAACGGAATGGAGTTGACCAAAATGAGAGAGGTTATTGTGTATGGACCCCACATACACCTGTAGGTCCAAACAAAACATTCCCAGCTATCACAAATTCTGAGAACTACTCCGTTAAAGTTTGGCAGTTTTTTAGTCTCAGAGATCTTAAGGGACTTTGCTGGTAGCCTCTTGCCCGAAATGATTGAGACTCTTGACGCACAAAATGAGACCTCTAATGGCATTTACCTGCCCACGCCAATGCGTTGGCGCAGTCCATTCAACCCAACGAGCTATGGAATGAAAAATGTCACACCTAGCACCTTTCCACTGCATCAAATTGAAGCATTTTGCAACAATGTATTTGATTTCGGCACAGTCAAATGGAATGTAGTTGACCAAGAATGAGAGAGGTTATTGTGGACAGACCCCACATACACCTATAGGTCAAACAAAATATTCCCAGCTATCACAAATTCTAAGAATTGCTCTGTCAAAGTTTGGCAACTTTTTGGTCTCAGGGATCTTAAGGGACTTTGCCAGTAGCCTCTTACTCGGAATGACTGGGATGCTTGGTGCACAAAAAGAAACCTCCACTAGCATTTATCCTCCCACCCTGATGCGTTGGCATAGTCTGTTTGACCCCACGAGCTATGGAATGAAAAATGTCACACCTAGCACCTTTCCACTGCACCAAATTGAAGCATTTTGCAACAATACATTTGATTTCAGCACGGTCAAACGGAATGGAGTTGACCAAAAATGAGAGAGGTTATTGTGGATGGACCCCACATACCCCTGTAGGTCCAAACAGAACATTCCCAGCTATCACAAATTCTAAGAACTACTCTGTCAAAGTTTGGTAGTTTTTTGGTCTCAGGGATCTTAAGGGACTTTGCTGGTAGCCTCTTGCTTGAAATGACTGGGATGCTTGGTGCACAAAACAAGACCTCCCTTGGCATTTACCTGCCCACCCCAACGTGTTGGCATAGTCCGTTCAGCCCCACGATGAGCAGAACAAAAAATATTGTTCCAGTTGACACATTCTCAATCATTGACATGGATGATATCTCAGTACCATTCCTTTAGGCACAATATGAGCTTCCAATGGAAGGTGCAATTGTGAGGTTAGAGATGATGAAAAGTGTGCCTCATTCATAGTCATATTTTACTTGTCTTCAATGA
The DNA here is from genome assembly GCA_027924645.1 of Cunninghamia lanceolata. NCBI lineage: Eukaryota > Viridiplantae > Streptophyta > Pinopsida > Cupressales > Cupressaceae > Cunninghamia > Cunninghamia lanceolata. The sequence goes on along the minus strand of BSBN01000334.1, from coordinate 28,438,382 downwards.
TGATTCCTTGATTCAACTTAATCCTTTGATAATACATTTAACCTCCTTGTGAAAGCACACTTTCAAGGTTGCTTGAGCAAGAGCTAGCGCCTCAACATCTAGGCACACTTTTGGTGTTCTAGAAGCATGAACTAGCACCTCAAATAGTAAGGCATTCATTCTAGGTTGTTTATTCAATAATTGGCACCTTGTATTCATTATCAAGGCGCATATCCAAAGTCATAGAGATATGAAGTGGTACCTCACTAATTTAGGTGCACATTTGATGGTGTAGAGAGTTAGATGTGCACCCAAGTCATCATTTGATGCCTTCAATAACTATAAACTCCTTTGATGATTCATTTTATCCTTCCAATTCACTATCTAGCCTTAGGCACACATTTTAGGTTGATCAATCATAATCTAGTGCCCTAAGTACCAAGGCGCACTTTTAGGTTAGATTGATCAAGGATTAGCGCCTTCACTTCTAGGCAGAAGTTTGGAGTTGAAATACATCAAAATAACAAGTTTCTTCATCACTTCAAACATCTTTAACACTTTGAAGATCTCCAATGCATGATTGAATATCAAGAAACCAATGTATCATTTCATGAAGTTCTTAAGTGTTTTAAATATGCATCTTCTTATTTAATCATGTGTTGTAAGTGAATGAATGCAATGATTGCAATATGCACACAAAATAGAATTTTTGATAAGGATTGAAAGGAAATGTTAAGAAAATGCAATTGGTGGGTGTAAATCCAAAGTGTGGAAGCATAGACAAGGCATGTGAACAGTTTGGCATGGCACCTCAAAGAGATGTTATCTCATGGAATGCAATGATTGCAAGATATGCACAAAATAGATTTTTTGAAAAGGCTTTAGAAACTTTGAAGCAAATACAATTAGAACGTTTAAAACCAAATTCCATAACCTTTGCAAGTATTCTCCCTACTTGTACCAAATTAGGATCTTATATATACATATATGCACAAAATGTCATGAAAAATAATGTATAGTGTATATATCAAGCCATATAGGCATGTACAAATAAAACCATATGGGTATATACAACGATATACATCGATAACATACAAAAGCATGTTTACAAAGCCAAATAGGCATATGTAACAAAATGTCCCAAAATCAAATCTCCTATGGATTGCTATCAAATAATCTATGGCTCTTGCTAGGCCATGAAGATGGTGCACCAGTCAATGACTCATCCTCTATCGCTCATCGACTAGACCTCCTCGATAGAGATTTTTGAATTTCCACCTATTAATACAATCAAACAATGTGCACATTAATATAGAATTTAATATTCAAAATATATAACATGACATAAGTAATCAATCACTTACCACCAATTGGTGATCCCTTTGATCATTTGTTGTCTCTCTTCTTCTGTAGAGTTGGATGGGTAGGGGAGGTGATGTCCTATGAGAAGCATGAACAAGCAAATTTATGTAAACATGAATATCATAAATGTGTACATTAAATGTTGTGCTTATTATAGGACTATTCTAGGACTATTTTAGGACTGTTGTAGTTAAAACTATCCTAGTAGACATGTATAGGTCTGTTATAGGACTGTCATCTCATGGAATACAATGATGGCAAGATTACTATCAAGATTAGTATGAAGATTAATTATGACTGTTATAGGACTTTTATAAGAATGCAAAGTAAGGAAGCATAGGCAAGGCACATCAACTGTTTGGTGGAATACCTCAAAGAAATGAGAATTTTGTTAGATGTTGTAGTTGCAATTGCCATGTGACACATGTATGTAATATGTGAAAGCATAGACAAGGCACATGAACTATTTAGCAAAAGACATCAAATACATGTCATCTCATGGAATGCCTTATGTAGAAAAAGGTACAAATGTGCAATATTAAGAAATACAAATGAGAACTAAACATCATATCTCAAGTATAGTCAAAATAACCTACGATGCCATACAAAATAATTTACGATGCCATGCAAAATAATCTATGATGCCATGTAAAATAACTTTATTCGCAGTCCTGTATAGTCAAAAGCATGCATTATAGTTAAAGTACCAAGATTTTTAATAAAACAATTCTAAAAAATAGAAAAAACAAGAACAAGTTAAGATAAAAAATGTCATACCTATCCATCTGGAAGTTTAAATGCTAGTCAATCGTACCTGAGGGGTCATCTCTTACCTTCAAAGTATCCAATATTGCTTCATGATCAACATTACTAATTGTCCATAGTTTATTTGATTTTAGTTTTCCACGATGCTTTAGTAACTTGACATTTGTTGCTACAACTAGGTGAGAATACATCAATATGGTTTTATGCTTCTCAAAGTCTTCAAAGGTCAGGATGCCATTCTTTTTAATCATATATGTTCGTAACCAAGTCCCAGCAATAACAACGGATCCTATAGGATATGTGAACCCATCATCATCTGTCATAGGTTGTGTTAGCTTTTGTTTTTCCTGTACACATCGTGCCAACCAATAGTCTGACCTCTCTTCATTTCCATGTGGTGCAACAACTGCATAAACATGACCTGGCTGTACAAGGTCTGAAAGATGTTCATAGTCAAATGAGCTCTCCATGTCATTGATAGAAGATGATTGAACTTCATATAAAGAGATTAAATATTGTGGAATCCATGCATCTACCCACTCACTTGACTCAAAATTGTTCCAATCACATTTAATACAACTCAGACAAAAACAAGCTAATTCTCGTGTCCAAATAGTCCATGTACTTGCATCTGAGCTTTGAAATGAATGCATCTTTGATGATTCACTAATTCTCTGGCATTCCAATTTCTCTATCGCTATGCCATCATCAACCAACCAAAAGAACTTGCACACTTCAGAATCAAGAGCCACTCCTCATGACAATGCATAGTTACACCACTTAACAATAGAATTTGCATCACTGAATGTAGCACCACCTCTAATCTTTAGTTGTTCTTTAAAAAGAGCTCTCTTCACACATGCACCTGCTCCATCATGTTCACCTTTTCTGTGCCTGGCTTCAAAAAAATTTCAAATATGAGGTATACCCTTCTCTACATGCATTTTTCTCAACCAATAGAAATTACGAGCATTCTTGAATTGACCAGTGCAATTATTTGACCAAATGAGATGTTGATCCATTCTAATATCTTTTTCTTGTAAGAACCCATAAAATTGTTGAAAATAATATTGCACAAACTCTATTGAACGAGATCGATCATCACTCATGTAAAAATGGTATTCTCTGACAATCTTCTTGTTCTCTTCTATACTCTCAGTAGCATGTTTGTATGTGATGTGAACAAAAATAGCAATCTAAATAGAATTGTAGTACTAGGATTGAACTTCATTTTGGGGTTGCAATGTATAGTTTTCTACAAAATCAACTATAGAGACAATAGTTCCAATTGAGAAAGAGTCTTTACACATCCTGAACTATTGATCTAACCATTGAGACTCGTGGCTATGTCTGACATACTTGTAGAAAAGATTTTTCTTAAAATCATCAATAAAATCAGCAATACTTACCTCTCTTACAATTAACTCACATCTAGAACCTTCACCTCCACTTTTCAAATTGTATTTCACTGTCTCATATCTCTTTTTCTCAACCATTCTCTTTCCAAAATCATGCTCGTTGCCCTCATGAAAACATGATACAAACTTTGATAACCCACCACATTGTAAACACTTTTCATTTAAACAATCATTGTTGTAGAACATGCAACCATCATCTCTAATACATAGAAATAAATCCAATAAGTCCCTAGATGACTTTGGTAGTTGAATTGCACCGCACTCCTGTAACATTTCATTAGTGTGCAAAGTAGAATGAATATTGCATAATAATTCATGGTACATAGAAAACTCTACATGGTATTTGCAACAACATGTATTATGAACTTTAAGAGGAACACAATAAAATGGCTAAAGAGATTCAAATGCTCTTTGTGAGATTGTCATAGCTGGGTGAGTTTCACAATATTGTTTGTACAATGTTGTTTGGTTACATTCCAAGTAATGTTTAGGATGTGGTGTGCAGTCTTTATCACCAATTCTTAACTTTACAACATCTTTTGCATTCGGTGATACCCTAGAGTTAGTGTGCCAAAATTGTTCAATTTCTTCCTTTGTGCTATCAATTAGTTTCTTGTCAACTCGTGGAAGCCTACCACTGAAAGCCCAAGTATCATTGGCAAGAGGACTATGTAGCCTTGATCTTAATGCTAGTGCTTTTGACAATGTTTTACGATTCAATCTTAAGTCAACACAAGTTTGCCTCATTAATTGAGCATTTCTTAATTGTTTGCTTACTATTGAGGTTTTTATTACTCTACGGGCAGCTCTTTTATCTTTCTCCTTTCTAGTCTTTCCAATAGAATTGAGTGCATTGAAAAGGCTTCTAACAATAATTTTATTCTGATCGAACACTTTGTTTAACCGAATCTTTAATTTCTTTAGTAAAGGTCTCATTTTGTACATCTTTAATAATTGCACAAAAAGTTGGCATTGTTCGGTTAATGTTTTCTTCTCAAAGTATTCATTGAAGAGTTTTGTAGCCCACAACCGAACCATTCGTGATGACCTCTTGCCTTTAAGTTTTTCCATTATGTTCTCATCAATTTCAAGTAACCATTTTGGGGTTCTTGGGTGTTTTCCAATTTCATCACGGTTATTCTCTTCTTAACAAATGTCCTCTCTTATGAAATTTGGAGATACATTGATTGTTCTTATTTCATCCATGTTATCAACCTCATCAATTTTATCAACAAATGGATTATGGAGTGCAATTTCAACATCATGATGTTCATATCCACTTTCTTCAAGTGCACGTCTTCATTTTTCTTCTTCTTCTTTGTCCATGGTATTGCTAGTATGAATAGGTGTTTCATAACATTTTTCAATATTTTGATTTACAATATCATGGTGAATTTCATTCTTATCTAACATTTCATTATAATCAAAATTAACATCTTCAATTTGCATGTCATTAGATGGTAAAGAAGAAGATTCACCTTGATGAGCATCCACCAAATCCACTCTTCCAATCCTCTTCCTTTCCCTATCTTTTTCCCTAATTGCTTCAATTTCCTCCAATGTAACTTTCCTCCTCCTTTTTGCTTTACGACGACTGTTGCTCCCCAATAGGGGAACAAAAATATCACCCTTATGATTGTAACAAGAAAATTGTGTCTCCAAAAGTGCATAAAAATATTCCTTTCACTGTCATAGCCAGAAATCACGAGTATTTCGATAGCAGAGGGTCTTTGGTTGTAGATGTCGGGCCCAACAATATTCCTTTTGTCTTTTTTTCTGCATTTACAAAATAGATATCTGTTTCTTAAATCCCAATTCTTTGCTAATGAACACTCTACAACATCCATATCGCTACTACAAAACAGATATCTGTTTTATTATGTACATTTGGATTCTAGACTAGGGATTCATTTTATTATTCTATAAACTTGTGAATTACCATCTAATTTCAATGTTTACACACTAATCCACCTAGGTATCAATTTAATAAAGATTTGGATATAAGCCATTATTTGATTTGAGTAATCTTACTTTGGACACATTTGTGAAGACTCCTAAAGAGCCTAGACATACAATTGTAAAGATGATATAGCCTCCATATAAGCATAAAGATGATATATAATTTTAGTTTGTTGAAGGCCATGTAAATCAGTCATTGATGAGGACTCTACTACACCTAAAGTTGAGTCCTTTGTTTGGAACTTTGAAGCATGCAAAGAGGCAAGTGACTTGTAATGCTTAAGTAAACACGAGTCTCAACATGATGTAGTTCAACTTGATGACATGTCTAAATATGACACATTTTAGTTTGTATTGCATGACAACTTCCTTATTCATGCATATCAAATTTATAATTAGGTATATTTTTCTGAAGTGTATGAGTTTGAGGCTTTCAATTTTTGTATTGACTCACTTGAAGATGCTAGCAGCCATGTGAACATGATTAATATGGGATCCAAGAGTTGTCCTTTTCCCATGCATTTGGAGTGGATTGTTGGCCCTTATGATTGTTTAAATCATGTTGGCCTAGCATTTGAATAGTTGCTTTGTGACATGGATGGGAATAGATAATGTATAGACTTTATCACACTTTAGGGTTTTCCCATTATATGCTAAAATGTTATGACTATCCACTTATTCTATTTTAGGCTATCATCGAATGAGGAGCTTCTAAAGGCAAAAATGTTGTCCCAACAGAAGGCTCAATGTTATTCGTAAAGACATTAGATTGTTAAAATACAAATTCAAGGGTAGATATTCCTTGGGCTATTTTAATATAGAGAAGCAAAATTGCAATATATGACTATCCTAGGAATTAGAATGGTTGATCATAGGATATTCATGGCATTTTGATATTAATGGATGGATTGATGGATGTTTAGGGAGTTTAAGTTTAAATGTAATGTATGAGAATTCTTATTTATGAAGGATCTAATAGGTCTTATGTCTTATTTGCAGGCCATTCAAGAAAGAAATGAAAAGATACCAAGGACTATCATAACACCTATTACAATTAGGTGCATCAAAGGATTGTCATCCAGGACCTTACCAATATGGGAAGTTATCAAAACCATGTCATGTTCAAAATTAAAGGATTTATCACCTCTTTGTCCCTATAGGCCTATTAGAACAATAGGTCACATTTTATTCATATACCGGGGTTGAGAATAAACACTAAGCATTTGTAGTTATGGCAAGTGTAAATGGAAATAGATTACAACTTTAGATAATATATCCTCTCCTAGATTGTACTGATTGAGTGGAAATTAAAAATTGCCTATCAATGTCCTTTATATACTGAAGGTATGGGTGAGAAAGGTAAACTTTGTATGTTGTAGACAAGGCCTCAAATGTAAAATATATTATGACAATAACGATAAGGACTGTTACGCATGAATGCTATCACTATTATAGATTGTCAAACCAACTATAGGCTGCCATAATGGTACACTGCTGACTATCATACCTTTAGGCATGGTGCCATGAACCTTATGAGTTAAATGCATTGGTATTTGTGAGAAATGTATTGCTTATGTTAAGAATAAGTATTTATATTGTTTGAACATCATCAAAAGGTGGACTACAAATATGACTTTGTCAAAGGAAAACTTTAGTGGAAAAAATCTAACTATGAACTATTGTGCCATCCAAGCACAATCATGACCAACATCAAGGGATAGTCAAGGCATGGGTGTCTTAAGAAACACAATTGATATTGTCCATGGATATTTGAAGTAATTCACAATATTCATGATCACGAATTAACTCTGACTATCTCAACAGTGGTAAATTTGGCTTCAAGACAATAAAAAATGAGCTTAGGGATTCATTTCACCAAGTAATAAAGAAGAGTAACCGTAAGTGTCGACCTTCAATTTCATTATACAAGAGGATGAAGAAGGGGCCATAGTATTTCATACCATAATACAACATACAAAAGGAAAATCATGAAGTCAAAACATGTGCAAAGGGTATCTATGTTAAAGAGGAGAGTTGTGAATGGATGATGACTATCACTGTCAAAATAAGATATAGTCTCACGAAGGACAATTAGGTGATTTGTGGATTGTCATGACTACAAGGCACAAGAATCTTGTGCATGAAGAGGAAAGAAATATAAATAAAAGAGATTGAAGGATTGTTACACCTGGGTACAATGATCCTAAAGGATTGTCATGCTAAAAGGATAGTCAACAGTACAAAGATTCATATTTCAAGGCTATCCTTAATCTCATTCACATGGTCCTAATGTTGGTTTGATTTGCATGGAGTGAGATGAAACTATCAAGATTAATTGAAAAGGTGAAAGGGTTTGGTACCAAATTTGGTCACAAGTGTAAAAATTGTAATAAGCTTGAGAATATTGTTCACTAAACCTAGAACTATCACCAAGAAACATCCGTTTCATAAGATGTGATCAACAAACATGTAAGAAAAATGGATATCAACCTTCTTGGTTATGTGTGCTTGATAAGAGCCCATACTTTTCACAAGGAGCCACCAATTTTTAATTAAATATTTCCATTAGAAATGGATAAAAAAATGTTCCCCCAAATGAGGAAACTAGATTGTTAATTAGAATTCTGTGTAATGTGATATGAAACAATAGATACACCTATAAATGACCAACTAACTTTAACTTCTTGTATTATTGCCTCAATGTTTCAAATATGTTGCTTCTCTTCATCCAAAACCAATGGTACAAAATTTTTCATAGATCAAGGAAACGGATATCCATTTTGGAAATGGATATCTATTTTGAGTTGCTTTTACAAAAGAAAAATGGATATCCATCTTACTTTGGTACAAAGCAAGATAGATATCTGTTTTAGTTGTTGACTTTTCATGGATTCTAATGTGTTTTCATGTTTTAGTCTCTTCGAACTTCACCCTTCATGCTGATGACTTTTTAATACAAAATTGATAAAACGAAAAGGGTTTATAGAAAAAATTGTTAGCTTTCTAAAAATATAAGATTTGTTTGGTTATCATTTTATTAAATAATTATTAATAATTTTCTATATACCGTGTCTCTGAAATCCTGATGGACACACTGATTGAAAAACATCCATAATTTTCAAACCATTTCACCTTTTTGAGATCCGAAACCTGCGTCACACTCTATGCTTTTCTAGCTATAGGTTAAAAAAATTTGAATTTTGATTTATTTTTATCGAGTTAGGTTGGCTGGAAAATTACTTTTTAGTTTTTAAAAAAGGTCACAGTAAAAAAATCATAACTAATTATTTTATTGGAAAAGAATTTCAACTAAATATTGGTCACATCCAGACATGAGTCCTCTACTTATTTTGAAAGTTTCAAAAAAATATATTTATTTTTACTCATAGTTAGGTTGGCTGGACAGACACCCACTTTTTATTTTTCTCTGAAAAATTTAATAGCTATTCATTGAAATATTCATTTTTGAATAAGTAAATTTAGTTTTTTTTTTTTTAAAAGTAGCCTATAAACTAGATTCAATTCTCTACAAATTTTGTTTTTACATCTTTTTCAAATTGTGTAGATAATCCATTCAAATTTTCACATGAACTTGATAAAGTCTGATTTTTTGTATTTTCATTACCACTTAGAGGTGTAGTTTGGCCCATCATGATCCTGCACATACCCATGCCAGTGTAATGATAACTGATGGCATATCAGAAGAAAAAATTTCTTATTGACCAGGCTTAATGTCGACAATGTAGGGGCTTAAAAGGCTGTAGTCTCGTCATTAAAAGATCATTGTTGGTACTTCGGTTTTATACAAGCTCTTTTGTGTCTAAACAGTGATCATTTTTATAGACCAAAAGTATGTTTAAGACTATCAATTACTAATAGACTAGTAGTATTATGGTGTGAAGGTCATCCCATCAGGGAGTCACTGTGTCTTATATCTTATATTAGTATATGACTGAGGATGTGCTCTTTAGCTTTATTTCGTTCCGTAGTGTGGAACCTGTGTAAGCAACGATAAATCTTTTAGTCTTTTTAAACATAGTATAAACATGTGTTGGCTATTATGTGGAACTTGTCTATCATGCAAATAGGCTCTGTTTGAGAGAACAACTTGCATCTTTTTGTTCTTTATTGTTCTTCTTTTAACAAGGTGTCAAAACAACTTCTCTTCTAGTCTTGATTTCTGCAACTATAGAATGTTGCTTATGCTACCTCACAAACTGCAGAAATTAGAATGTATAAGGTAGATAGTCTAATACCTAGTAAGCTTAAAGCTTATGTCAGAAAGAATTCAGATATCAAATCAATGTAGGGGTTGAATAAAAGGGTATCCTTGAAGATAGAACATTTTGACTTATAAGTACTTGTTTATACAAATGAAAGTTATCTGTTTAAATAATACAAAATGACTCTTTATATTAAAGAAGAAATTATTATTGCATTTAAGATTGGAAGTTGGTTAATGAATTTAGTACATAGACTAAAGCCTTGACAAAGTTGCCATCATGCTAGCATAAAACTTTGACTCGATAGCAAGTTAAAAGATGTCTCTCTTTTGGCTATGTTAATAATGTAAAGTTCTATCTTTGAGAAGATAGTTTAGACAAGCATCAAACTCAGTGGTCCTTCTAAAAAACTAGTATCAATAATTGAGGAATCAGTAAGCTAGAAAATTTATACCCTAATCACAAAAGTGGTAATGACTCTGAGAGTCTTAAAGTTTTACAACAAACCAAACTAATATGCATAGAAGCGTGTTGAGCCAGAAGGCTAAGAAATTTATCATGATTAAAGGTAATTGTAGGATTGCAATTAAATCAAGTTGAGTTGGGGTGGGTGAACTTGCTATTTTTGTTGATACAACGCTAAACATAATCAAATCCTTTGGCCAAGGTAGTACACCTGCCTCTAGTGCATTTTTAGTTCACTGTGACTAGATGGTGTAGCTTGTGGATGGTCGTGCTTGTCTAGAGGGTATCTAGGGGAATTACATGATAACAAGTTACGTAGGTCACAACACTGGTACTCAGATGGCTAACACCATTGGTTATCCTAAGTCTATCCTCTTTGAGTAGGGTAGGGCCACTTCCAGGTAGGAAGGTGTGCGGGAGACCAACGGTCTGTGGTTGGAGGTTAAGCTCCTCGAAGATACTTTCTCTTCTAAAATCCAGAGGCATGCTGAGACTTGAATTTGGATGGTCGACAATCAAGAATGCAGTGACTTTGGTAAGTTTCTATTTTGAAAATGTTCTTAATATCTTTAATCATCATATTGATAAATGTTGAAGATGGATAGATCCCTTTGTGTAACTTATAGTTTCATGATTCTTAAGTAGATGATGAATGAACTTCTTTGTTTTAAAATGAAAAATAATCTAATGTTTTTTGCTTTTAAACTTTAAAAAAAAATTACCTATGGTTGAACATAGTTTTTAAGGTGAAATTAAATTGGGTGTTACTTATGGTATCAGAGCTAACCAGGTTCAGCACTAGGGCTGATGAGTCCACTAAGCTAGCTAAGAATCAACATTATGCGAGTAGCTAATGATCTGATTTACTATGCCAAGATGGTATGTCTCAAGAAAACTACAAGGAAGTCCTTTGCTAGTAAGGAATGTTACCTACAAGATAAGTAGAGATGCCTTGCGATGATTAAGACTATTGAGAAAATGAATGATGAAAATGACATTTCGCTAGATGATATGGAAACCTTTGCCAATGCCCTGACATGACTCAAACGAATGAAAAGAGAACTCCTAGAGCCATCTAGGATGGCAGCTCAAATTATGGTCAATTCCTGCCCTATTAGTGTACCAATAATCACTAGGGATTCTCGTTTACCACCTAGATCTGAAATCATTGCACTATCATCCGATAGTGAATCTGAGGGTTATACACCCCATGGATATGTGTCAGATAATGAATCCGAAGGTTACACCCCTCTTGTAAATACTGAGTGAAACATGATATGTGTCTATCCTTAAAGAATGTACATACTATTGTGCAAAATATAATAAAGACAATTTTTCTTGAGAATAACTATGGTTATGAGCATTTGATATGTTTTGATAATATTCTAAATGATAAATCATAGAACTGATTAGTACTTGCTAAAATAGGTGAGAAAACAAATAAACATGGATCAATCAGAGTTTAATGAGAGAGAAGATCAGGAAGGTCACAACTCTCAGGCTAACTCCACCAACAAATTGGATAGAATTCTTAATATGCTTTCTAAAACTAAGGAAAGGTTGGGCAAATTGGAAAAGAAAGTGAATGAAACCAGGAATACTGAGGGTGAAAATGAGTATTCTAATAATGCAAGTAAAAGTAGGCAACGAGAGCATGGCATGTCAAGTGAGAATCAAGAGAATAGTGAATCTCAGAGGGAGACAAAAGATAAAATTGCACTAGAATTATCTAAGGATATGAAAAAGATTATTCCCCCCAAATTTGATGGAACGAAAACTGGAGATGCAGCAGAAGCTTGGCTAACTGAAATGGAGAAGTACTTTGAAATCAGAAATTATTCTAAGATTACAAAAGTAGTTTGGGGAGTATATCATCTATCTAGAGAAGCATCCACCTGGCAGATGAACAAAAAGATGGAACTGGATTTATGGAACTTGTGGAACTTTTTTGAAAAAGGTGGTTACCACAACTTTACTTTGATCAAAAGCTAATAGATTTCCAAAATCTCTAGCAAGGGGATTTGCCCATGGTTGAATATGCATAAAAATTCACTAGATTGTTGAAGTATGTTCCTCAGTATCAAAAGGATGAAAGATTTTGGATAAGGGAATTCATTATGGGGCTCAATCCTCAGATTGGCGGAGAGGTGGAGGTGCATGGTTCGAACACAATGGACTAGGTGTATGAGAGCAATTAAGTAGGAACATAAGATCAAATCCATTTCTTCTTATTGTGAAAAGAAGTGTAAGAGATTTGATAAGAACTTCAATGAATAGATGTATAAAAAGAAGAATGATAAAGGATATGGAAACAAGAGGTACGATAAAGGAAATAGAAAAAATAAAGGGGGATTTGGTAATGAGTGAAGAAATGAAGACTTTAAGAAAAATGACAACTTTAAGAGGAACGATGAAGCTATGAGTAGACCATCCGAGAAGAGAGGACCAATTGGAGGTTGTTTTTCTTGTGGTGGAGATCATTATGCCAACCGTTGTCCTAATAAAAAGCAGAATGGTCAGCATAGGAACATAGTACTTCCTTTGCAGCTAGAAGTGTTTTAGCAAAAGATTCACGCCGCCCTTGACAATCGACAAGCTGAATATCAGATTACTCCAATTGAGATGATAGGTACTTTATTTGGAGTCCCTATTTCTCTTCTGATTGATACTAGTGCAACAGAAAATTTTGTGTCAACTAGAGTCTTAAGTAAATTTCCTAGAAGAGCTGGTTATATGTCAAAACCATGGATAATAGAATATGCAAATCACTCAAAGGCTCAGGTAGAGCAATGTTTGTTCGAAGCTAAGATTGATATTTCAAACTTTTCCACCGAGGTAAACCTGTATGTGGCACCCTTAGGGTCCTACGACGTCATTTTAGGAATGAATTGGTTGTGGAGACATAGGGCCAAGGTGGATTGTTTTTATAAAATAATTGAATGTTTGGATGATGAAGGAAGCAAAGTTAATTTTTAGGGTATTCAAAGGGAAATAAAGATCAAGTCTATTTCTTCAAAACAATTAAAATGGGCTAGGCGTAAGGGATGTCAACTCTTTGCAGTCAAAATGGACCTAGTAGAGGAAGTTTTGGAGAAGTAAACTTTTGAGGAAAAATACCCTTATCTTTGTAATTCAAAGATGTATTTCTAGAGGAGCTGCCTGGTTTGCCACCAAAAAGAACCTTTGACTTTGCCATAGATATTAAACTAGGATCTGAGCTAGTATCTAAAGCTCCATACAAAATGACCACTACTAAACTTATGGAATTGAAGGCTCAATTGCAGGAGCTGTTGTCCAAGGGTCTAATTAGGCCAAGTGTATCACCATGGGGAGCTCCGGTTATTTTCATTAAGAATAAAGATGGAACCCTTAGATTGTGTATAGATTATTGGATGCTAAATAAGGCAACGATAAAGAATAAGTATGCACTACCATGTATTGATGATTTATTTGACCAAATGCGTGGTGCAGTGGTATTTTCTAAGATAGATTTGAGATCTGGATACCATCAGTTGAGGTTAAAAGATGAAGATATTCACAAGACTGCATTTAGAACAAGATATGGTCATTATGAGTTTACTGTGTTACCATTTGGATTGACTAATGCACCAGCCACTTTCATGAATCTCATGAATAGTGTTTTCAGAGACTACCTTGATAAATTTGTCCTAGTTTTCATAGATGATATTCTAATATATTCCAAAAATGAGGAGGAGCATAGACAACATCTTCAAATTATTTTGCAACATTTAAGAGAACACAAATTGTATGCAAAACTCTCGAAATACACCTTCTTTCAGAAAGAAGTGCAGTATTTGGGACACACTATATCAATAGAAGGGATATTAGTTGACCCAGCTAAAATAAAGGCTATTATGGAATGGCTTGTACCTTCCAATGTTTCTAAGGTATGAAGTTTTATGGGATTGGCCGGGTATTACAGGAAATTTGTTCTAAATTTTTTAAGTATTGCTAGCCCAATCACTTCTTTGTAGAGGAAAGGAAAGCAGTTTGTATGGACATGCGAATGTCAAAAGGCATTCAATTTATTAAAAGAAAAGTTAACAACAACACCAATTCTGAAAGTCCCTAATCTTGAAGGGCAATTGGAGGTTATTATTGATGCCTCTGGAGAAGGTTTAGGAGGTGTGCTTATGCAACATGAGCATGTAATAGCCTATGAATCAAGAAAGTTGAAAAATTATGAGTAGAATTACATTCCTCATGATTTAGAACTAGCGACAGTGATTCATGCCCTTTAGATGTGGCGACACTATTTGTTGGGAAAGACTTTTATACTAAAAACAGATCATCAAAGTCTTCATTACATATTTACTCAACCTCATCTCAATGCAAGACAAAGGAGGTGGTTAGAGTTAATATCATATTATGACTTTGAGATTACTTACATAAAAGGTAAAGAAAATTGAGTAGTTGATGCTTTAAGCAGAAGAAGACACATAGCTTCTATAATCTCTATTCATGCTAATTTTAAAGATCTAGTATTGCAAAGTTTGCCTGGAGATGAATATTATGAACAGGTGAAGCAAGCTCTGCAAATAAACTCCAAAGATCCAAGATATAATGGATTCCATTTTGAGTTAGATGGACTAATGAGATTTAAGGGAAGAATCTATGTTCCTAATTCTGTAGAGCTAAGAAACCTTGTATGGAAGGAAGTTCATTGTGCACCTTATTCTGGACACCCAGGAGTAACAAAAATTTTAGTTGATGTCAAACCGCTATACTTCTGGAAAGGAATGAAAAGCGGCGTTGCAAGGTTTGTGGCAAGTTGCTTGGAATGTCAAACAGTGAAGGCAAAACACCAACATCCTGCCAGATTGTTATACCCACATGATATTCCAGAATGGAAATGGTAGGTTGTTAGTATGGATTTCGTTCAAGGGTTACCAATGTCCAAGAATAGACATGATGCAATTTTGGTTGTAGTAGATAAACTAACCAAAGTAGCACACTTCATTCCTGGAAATTTGATGGATGGAGCTCATATTTTGGCCTGTAAGTTTGTTCAAGAAATATTTAGATTACATGGGGTACCTAAAAAGATTATATTCGATAGAGATGCTCAAATAACCTCCCAGTTTTGGCAAACTTTATTTTCAGCACCAGGGACTAAACTCAATGTGAGAACCGCTTATCATCCTAAAACTGATGGGAAAATAGAAAGGGTTGACCAGGTCCTACAAGATCTACTAAGAATGTATTGCATGGACCAGCAATACAGATGGGAGGAATATTTACCTCTTGTTGAATTTGCCTATAATAATTCCTATCATTCGGCCATTAAGATGGCACCGTTTGAAGCATTATATGGAAGGAAATGTAGAGCTCCTATAAGTTGGGACAAGCTGGAAGATAGGATAAGCATTGGACCAGAAATGCTAGTAGATATGGAAGAAAAAGTGAAAATGATTAGGAAAAGGTTGGCAGAAGCCAACAACAGACAAAAAAGTTATACAGATTGTAAACGGGTACCTAGACAATTTTCTATTGGAGAGAAAGTTCTTTTGTGAGTGAAACCCCATAAAAGCTCAATCAAGTTTGGTAAATCTTCAAGGCCTTTTGAAGTCCTCGAGATTATCAATCCAGTGGCCTACAAAATTGCTCTACCTCTAGCCTTGTCTAAAATGCATAATGTTTTTCATGTTTCTTACCTAAAGAAATATTTTGTAGGGTAATGACCACATTCTTAAATGGAATTCTTTACAGATACAAGAGCTAGGAGTGGTTGTGATTGAGCCACTCAAGGTACTCAAAATTCGTAAACTCTGGTTGCATAGTCAAGAGGTCTTACAATGCAAAATTCAATGGGACCAATATGGCGAGGATAGCACCACTTGGGAAGATTATAATGACATCCACCAAAGATTTCCCTAGCTTTTCAAAAACATTAATGTTAAACTATAAAAGCTTGTTTTTTAGGTTAAAATTTTGCTTGATAAACTCAATCATCAGGGATGATGATTCTATAGGGGAAAGAATATGTTACATCCCCTTTTTAGATTTAGTATTACTATTTACTTTTTCTTAAATATTGCAGTTATGTGAATATGTTTAACATCATAGAAAACGATGTTATAATTAGAAAAGATTAATTTTATGAAATCATGGATTTGGTTATGATCAATCTGATGTTAGGAATTAAAAATGTCTTTTCGATATGAAAATGAAAGGATTTGATGTAAATGTGTTTTGATCAGAACATTGGTACTCTGACCACAAATTGTATGTGAGATTGTTAATGGCAGGAATAGATGGAACATGTTCACCAATAAGCAAGAAGAAGAGAAGTATCTTCGAGAAAGAGATAATAGACTCCGGAATAACCAATCGGTGTTTGCCACTGAAAACAAACATCAGGTAGATAAACCTAGTTGCCTTGAGTTAAGTATTGATTTTGGGTTAAGTCAATTTTGGATGAGAATGTCAAGGTTTAAAAGAATAGGTCACTCTTCCTTTCGTAGTTGTCGTGATGAGTATGGGTAATCGACATTTGTGTCATAATACTTTGAATCATGTCACCAAATATGGACGACCGATATATATATTTAAATCTATAAATGTATACACTTGAGAATGAGTTGTATGTTGTCTTGTTTAGTGATTTAGCATAAAAGTCAAAAGTTGTGCGTAAAGTCAACCCCAAACTTTGTATTGTGTTTTCTCTTTAATCGTTGTCATCATCATAAAGCTCTATGAGCGTATGATGTAAATGTTTAATTGCGGAATTCGACATGTGTAGAATTATTTCTATTGTGGGTTATCGTCGTATATAAAAGGTTTAAATAATGTTTTAAACCTATGAGACCGTTGAGTGTAATACCATTGGTCATATTGTAATGGTAATATGCAAAATTATATATATAGTTATATTTAAATAGTCATTAAGGAACAATACTTATATTCTTTAATGGTGTTAGTAATCAGGCAATAGCTTGAAGGGTTTCACTCAAGTCGCTATTTATGATGTCTTTTATCCCATAATATTTTATTCATTTTTTGAGCTTTAAACCTAAATGATTGGTCGTCAGCTCAACAATTATTCCAAGTCATGTAATTGATCTAAACTCTAGAATCTGTTTGAGTTAGTGTGGCATCATGTCGAAAACAGAAAAACTACCACCTTGCTAACTGATAAGCTCCACCTTGTGAATAAGCTGCAAGGATAGTGGAAGATAAAATGAATTTAGTGTTAGTGGTCATGGAAGGAGGACATATGTTTATAGTCGAGCTTGGTAGTTACCAAGTAGCTGGCTATGCGAATTGGTTAGGGAAGTTAGTTTTCATTTTGGATGGCGGGAAAAGAAAAGAAAGAACTTCTTGTTTTGGATATAGGGAGTCTTGGATAGAGGCTCAGTAGGGGATCAAAAAAGACAGTAAACTCAAGAGAAGTAAGAAGACCAGTAGCTCGAAGGTTGATAGGAGTCAAGCGAGGTGTCTACACTAAGAAGCCAACTATCAGGTTCTCAATTCTCCCTATTTAATTTGCATCTCTTTATGTGGTCGATATATTGTATTCATGTTCTAGAAAAGTTGATTATAACTTGTTATTCATTATGTTAAACAATAATCATTTCTAAGTGATATCGAATGTTTGGATCATGCTCAAATCTTTAAGATCTTCAGTTCGTAGCTTTAGCTTACTTAATTTTATGCCAGTGTAATGATAACCGATGGCATATCAAAAGAAAAATATTTCTTATTGACCAGGTTTAACGTCAACAATGTAGGGTCTTAAAAGGATGTAGTCTCGTCATTAAAAGATTATTGTTGGTACTTCGGTTTTATACAAGCTCTTTAGTGTCTAAACAATGATCATTTTTATAGACCAGAAGTATGTTTAAGACTATCAAATTACTAATAGACTAGTAGTATTATGGTGTGAAGGTCATCCCATCAAGAAGTCACTGTGTCTTATATCTTATATTAGTATATAACTAAGGATGTGCTCTTCAAATTTATTTCATTCCGTAGTGTGGACCCTATGTAAGCAACGATAAATGTTTTAGTCTTTTTAAACATAGTATAAACATGTGCTGGCTATTATGTGGAACTTGTCTATCATGCAAATAGGTTCCGTTTGAGAGAACAACTTGGGTCTTTTTGTTCTTTATTGTTCTTCTTCTTTTAATAGGGTGTCGAAACAACTTCTCTTCTAGTCTCGACTTCTATAACTATAGAATGCTACCTATGCTACCTCACCAACTGTAGAAATTAGAATGTATAAGGCAGATAGTCTAATACCCAGTAGGCTTAAAGCTTATGTCAGAAAGAATTCAGATATCAAATCAATGTAGAGGTTGAATAAAAGGGTATCCTTGAAGATAGAACATTTTGATTTATAAGTACTTGTTTATACAAATGAAAGTTATATGTTTAAATAATACAAAATGACTCTTTATATTAAAGAAGAAATTATTATTGTATTTAAGATTAGAAGTTGGTTAATGACTTTAGTACGTAGACTAAAGCCTTGACGAAGTTGCCATCATGCTAGCATAAAACTTCGACTCGATAACAAGTTAAAAGATGTCTCTCTTTTGGCTATGTCAATAATGTAAAGTTCTATCTTTGAGAACATAGTTTAGACAAGCATCAAACTCAGTGGTCCTTCCGAAAAACTAGTATCAATAACTGAGGAATCAATAAGCTAGAAAATTTATACCCTAATCACAAAAGTGGTAATGACTCTGAGAGTCTTAAAGTTTTACAACAAACCAAACTGGTATGCATAGAAGCATGTTGAGCTAGAAGGCTAAGAAATTTATCATGATCAAATGTAACTGTAGGATTGCAATTAAATCAAGTCGAGTTGGGGTGGGTGAACTTACTATTTGCATTGATACAATGCTAAACATAATCAAATCCTTTGGCCAAGGTAGTGCACCTACCTCTAGTGCATTTTTAGTTCATTGTGACTGGATGGCATAGCTTGTGGATGATCATGCTTGTCTAGAGGGTATCTAGGGGAATTGCATGATAACAAGTTATGTAGGTCACAACACTGGTACTCAGATGGCTAACACCATTGGTTATCCTAAGTCTATCCTCTTCGAGTAGGGTAAGGCCACTTCCAAGTAGGAAGGTGTGTGGGAGACTGACGATCTGTGGTTGGAGTTTAAGCTCCTCGAAGATACTTTCTCTTCTAAAATCTAGAGGCATGCCGAGACTTGAATTTGGATGGTCGACAATCGAGATGCAGTGACTTTGGTAAGTTTTTGTTTCGAAAATGTTCTTAATATCTTTAATCATCATATTGATAAATGTTGAAGATGGATAGATCCCTTTGTGTAACTTATAGTTTCATGATTCTTAATTAGACAATGAATGAACTTCTTTGTTTTAAAATGAAAAATAATCTAACATTTTCTGCTTTTAAACTTTAAAAAAAAAATTTACCTATGGTTGAACATAGTTTTTAAGGTGAAAATTAAATTGGGTGTTACAGATAGGGTATGAGATTATGGAACCTGAGATGTTTCAGGATGCCTTCACACCATGACTTATAGTTTCCCTTGTTTAGTTTGATTATAGAAGAGTGAGTTTCATATCCCATGATTTTAGAATAGGTTAATTCCTTTAGATAATAGAAATCAACACATTAGGTAATCTAGATTAGGTGACCCCCCTAGTTTTAGCACTTTATAACTTAGTGCATTTTACAATGCAAGTAGGTCTAACGCATGGGAAACAAACAAACATTAACATTTGTAAAAGATGGTGCTCAATTTCGAGCTCCCGACCAAAAGTTATTACAGAATCAATTTCTTGCAAATGACCTATTTTAATACATGTGCACTAGAAAACAAAAAAAATGTCTATAACCCTGAGTGAGCTTAGCCTTCCAACTAATCATTGGAATTGGCAATGAGAGTAAAATACAATGGTTTTTACTATGACGGTAACCCTAAGTGAGCCTAGCCTTCCAACTAATCATTGGAATTGGCAACGAGAGTAAAATACAATGGTTTTTACTGTGAGGGGGTATTGGCCTCCTTCCAAATAGGACCTCACCCTTCGTCTTTGTCAGACGAAAATACAAAGATTTTTGAAAACCATTATTTCCTCAAATCAATTTTGCCCCAATTTTAAAATGCCCTGCCTCTATTTTAACACAAAATATTTGCCTATATTGTTAACATGTTGAAAAACATAATTTTAAATGCTTTTAAAGAAACAAAATTAAGGCAATTCTTTGAAGAGTCAAGCCCAAATTTTAGGGCACAAGGGCAGAATAGGTTAATGACAGCCAAAAAAATGGCTATGGTGGCGAGGAAGATAGTAGGGGTGGCCAAGCTGAGGGTAGGTGTATTACAAATCAAGCCTCTGATGCCCTTATCACTCCCACTTCGCATTTGTAGGTGAGTATGGAGCATCTGATTGCGAAATCCTTCCTCCGCAGGTCTCAGAATGTGAAAAAAAACAAGGGTTTCTTTCCTACATCTTTGTCCTCCCTGCCTGTGATTCGTTGGCAGTGGGCATTTGGACTAAAAAATGCCTTCTGCTGATTTCACCTTCCTCGGGAGCGAATAGGGGTGGCATTATATGTCGATTTCACCTTCCACAGGGGCGCCCTTCTCTTTCCAGCTAAGATTCTGGCCAAACAACAACGTGTGAGGGCAAGGAAGCATGTGAAGTCACCTTGAATGTGTGAGGGGTGCGACAAGGTTCTGGTCACTGCCTTTATGCAGGGCACGTCCTCTTAAATAGGCTGATACCTTTTAAATGCATCCACGACCTCAAAGAAAAATAGGGTCTATGTCTTCTCATAGGGTCTACATGGTCAAAGAAGGCGTTTTGAAGCGCGGAAAATAGAACAAGGGTATTTAAATGCCTTGCCTTTCGGTCCAAGATCGGCCTGTGTGAGATTTGAGAGAAATCCAACTCCAAAGTAGAAGCAAATGACGCGTGGAAGATCTTTTTGATACCTTCAACGTCTTCGTAGCCTAGGAATGACCCACCCAAAAATGCCCTTCTGGTCACGCCATCGCAAAAAAATGCCAAATGTTCTACACATAAAAATGCCTTGCACAGAGAGGTAGATCCTCGTCCCACCAGGGACGAGTTGACTTGTCATGGGTTGGCCTTTGCATGCCACAGGTTCACTTTTCCCTTCTCACGCCAGAATAAAATCGACCATGCACAACACAAACCACATATGAATTGTGCCTCCAATATGAACTAGCAAACAAACTTAGTTTTCTCTGATACTATGTAGAATTGAACCAAGATCAATGAGACAAATGTAAGTATCAAATTTAGAGTGGATTAAAAGTCGAATAAGATGAGGACATATAGATGAAAGGTGGAAGTTAGTTGAGGAAAAGACTCCTCAAAACTAGCATGAGTGGCTAGTTTAGTGGGAAACTTGATGACCCCACTTTGCCGAACAACCTTGAAACCTCAATGAGGCATGTGCCAAGTTTGTATTAGGGCACACCTAAGTAGGCTTATGCCTAAGTGTATACAAATATATGAAATATATATATACACTAATAATCTTTTCCATAATAAATTATGTAAATTCCAACGATTGATTTCTTTAGGGAAATAATCCATGTAAAAAATTATCCCAAATGCATGCATATAGGATTACATCCATTTTTAAAGTCATTTTATACTCCAAGTTGTCTTGATGACTTATTCAACATACTTAAGGTATAATTATTTAATGAATTTAGGGTTATAATCCTTGTATTTAAAATCTCTTTTAGAACAAATATTGTGGATGATAAGGTTGTTGTATAGCACTTATAGATAATTTTAAAAAATTCAAATTTTTATTCATGTTAGCATATGGGCTTTAATTAGCTTTCGATTGCAAATAATAGTGGATAGTTTATAATTTATAATTACAAATATTTTAAATATCTTAATCACTTAGTTAGATTTTACTATCTGCTTGAAACATGAGTAGGTTGCAACTCAATATAACTTAAATTAATTATGTTATTAGTTGTTGGAAGAAGATTAATTGATTAGTGGAATAAGTGTCACTCAAGAGAGTTGTAAGCTTAATTTGGAGTCTAACTTGACACCTTAGATAGTCTCTCTATTTTGTCTACCTAATTTACTTGTTTATTTTAAGTACATATATTTTATAATAATGAATAAGAATTTTGTAACTAATTTTTCACATTACGACTTTTTCATTTGGTAATAGAACATGCTTCAATATTCTTTGCACTATGAAATCTTAAGTTTGTGGGTTAGTTCTAGTATTTTAGATCTCATGGTTTGTCTAAAAAATGTTTACAGATTTAATATAATGTACAATCCATAAGGCTCCAACTCATTTTGTCCACATCATAGGTGCTCTATGGAATAGTTTTGTCCATGCCATTAACTCAAAAGATTTGTTTTTGTGTAGGACAATCCTTGTTGAATATAACTTGCCTTTGTGATCTATGAATCAATTTCTAATTATAGTGATAAATTAGTTTTAATCTAAGTCACAAGGTTCGAGTTTGTATTTGTGTTTGGCACCTATAAAATTCGGATGAAGTTCGGCAAGGGGAAAAAAATTTCGGCATTAAATTCACCTATATAAATTTGATTTTTTAAAAAATATAAATAATATACACTAAATTATAAAATACATATTATAAATAATTACAAAATAGTTATAAGTAATTACAAAAAAGTTATAAGTTATAGTTATAACTTATAAGTAATTACAAAATAGTTATAAATTTTTTAGTCTATTTAAAAAATTAAAAATAAAAATACATATTATATTTTATTTTTTATTTAAAAACAAAATTAAAAATATAAATTTATATTTTATTTTTTATTTAGAAACAAAATATAAATATAAATTTATTTACTTATAATTATAATTTATAAATAATAAATTTTATTTAAAATACATGTAAATAAAAATACATTAAATTTTATTAAAAAACAAAAAACCCTAAAATTTAAAAACTAATATATCAAACCGTAGGTGTGGAGTGATCAAAGGCAATACTCATAGTCGCATCATTATCAAACTCTCAAGTTCGAAACTAATAGAAGGGCAATCAGGTGTCTCCATCACTCAAATATAGAAGGTGAATTGCCTATGAGAACCTGATGTGAAAGGATAATTGATATTGTGTCTCCAACACCCAATCATATTCCATCCACTGAACTTGCATTCCCGCTATTTCATTTGTAAGCAGATATCTTTGGAGTGGGTACAGTGATCAGATTTATTAGTGTGTGGAGTCATCAGTGGCTAGTGGAAATATAAATCAAACAAATAAATCAAATAAAATCATGTGAAATCACGTCAGGAGTGGAGAAATGCAAAAGGCAACCTTAAATATAAATATATTTTGTTGAAAAAAACTACCCTTCTATTCATACGAACTTAATGACAAATTTTGTTTGAATTTTTGGGTTGTTTAAAAGTTTGCCAAATTTTGAACTTCATATAAGAAATTCGGCGAACCTAGTGACTTAGGTTTTAATCATTATCTTTTAATTTTTTGGCCTTTTTAATGCATTGTTTTTGAAATCAAACCTTTCTAAAGGGAATTCGCACTATATTCTTGATGAAGTTGTGTGTTGAAGAAGATGTTGTGAATTTGTGACCTTCATAGCATATTTAATAGTTCAAGTTTTGACTTGAAACTTTGTCCAAAGATAGATCTTGTTTGGTAGATCATTTCATCCTTTTATACCAAGTGCATGTTTTTCTTACATATGGCCTTTTGAGAATGTCTTAAGAATTTTTCTGTAACCAAAATTATTTTTTGGGTGTAAATTTTTACCAAAATAAGGAGAAATATACAAGCCATTATAGAATCTAATTATGCTGAGAAGCATTCCTACATTCACAGTACAGATGGAGAACAAGAGATGAAAGATTCATAAACAAATTGAGATTCTATGAAATTTTATAAGATTTTGATTAAAATAAAAATATAGAAAAAGAGAAGGTGAAATGAATAAAAAATAGGAAAAAAAAATGCAAGATGGATGGAAAGGAATGTGGATGGCAGTTTCAAAGAAGCCAATCACTATCCACTCAGATCAAAGAAAGAAACATTATAAGGAATGACATATGAAAAGACACATTTATCTCTCTTTACATTGCCTTGAGAAGGATATCTCTCGGCATACTTTAGATATCTCAAGTGTTAGCAATTTTAGTTGTTTCCAATGAGAAATACTACTATGGCTAGTTAGAAGAATTCAATGTAAATAACTTTTCACATGACAAACTTAAAATTAAAATTGATGTGTGGGCATGGTGGTGTAATGTGAGTGACAATGATATTTAGAAAGAATTAGTAAACTTAATCCTACTTTTTTGGCCTCCTTGTTATCCTCACATGGTGCTATATTGCACATATACTTCCAAGTTCAATGGGATGTCAATATGTCATGGAAAGGTTCCCCATGAATTAGCTTACTTTTTACTATAGTAAAGTATTTGTTTGACATCATAGAATGGACAAAGCAAATATATTTTGGATGACAAGGGCAAGCATGAATTATTATCAAAGTTGACAACATAAAAAAAATTCATGTTTTAGAATTTTGACACGTCTACTATGACATCTGATATCACTAGTCACATTTTGGGTAGATTCATTCAAAGGGTAGATTAAGTCAGAGACTTAGAAAAGAGAGCCATATAAAATTTAAAATCCTTCCAAGGAATTTCAAGCATTGTGGAGGTGAGGGGTCTTGAAGTACATTTTGTTGTACATAAAAGGTGTTTGACAATACAAATAATAACATAGATACACACATTATAGTCTTACTCTTTTTTTTTGTTGTGTCAAAATAGGTGGTTCTATAGTTGCAAGTAGCAAGAGTGTACCAAGAATTCAAAGATTTAAAGGAATAAGGATCCTTCTAGGTTTTATTGAAGAAATAATGGCCACCCCTTCCCCTAGTGAGTTAGACCTCAGGGAATCTGGTCTCATTGTTGTTAAGTGAGATATCCAAGAAATTAAAGAAATTTTAAATGACTTAATGTTGGATAACTTAATCCTTAAAAATTCTTCAAAAGGATGGAGTGGAACATCAACAAAGTAGATGCCATTTGAAGATTATAAAGGACTATGTTAAGACAATTAAGAGGTTCATTAAATGTGAAGCATAATCTTCTTATTAATCTTACATCATCCAAAAAAATGGAGATGATTGAGAAGTTGTTGCAAGATACTTGTAGCCATCGGAATATTCCTTCACCAGACTAAGTGGGAGTTTTTGTTGTAGCTACTTGTAGTTTCTTTTTGATATTTTATGTAAGAGGAAGATAACTATTTCTATACATGTTAGAAGTAGATTGCAGGACAAATGTCAAACATCCATGTGAGATGAGCATTGTCCTCTTATTATTAATATGATTTATCTTCTTAGGTTTTAGTGTATCACTATTTAATACAATTCAGACAAAAATAGTTAATATCATTTAATGGTTAGTATATCTGTATTGATGTGTTATTTGATCATTTAATGGTTAGCAAAGTGTTGTTGTTAGCATTTGTATTGTAAAATCTAATACAACAACTAGTCTTCAAATTAGTTCTCCATTAATTACATAATGTTTCAGAATATTTGACAAGTCTCTAAAATGCCCAATTGGTGTTATTTTAATATGGTTAATTATTCTTACATATGGGCATTGGGATAAAAAACATTTTAATCATAGAAATTCATTGGTTTGTTTAAGATCATGATTACATCTCAAGATTTGCTAGTAGAAAAATAGAAATAAATGACTAAAAAACTACCAAAAATTGGTCATGTGACCATTAGTTTGGTCACATGACCATTAGTTTGGTCACGTGACCATTAGTTTGGTCACATGACCATTGGTAGTTTATTTTTGGTCATTTATCTCGTGACCAAATTTATGACTAAACAAATTTTAGTCATTAATTTAGTCATTAACTTGGTAGTATATTTAGTCATTAATTTGGTAGTATATATTTAGTCATCAATTTGGTAGTATATTTAGTCATCAATTTGGTAGTATATTTAGTCATCAATTTAGTCATTGATTGTTGTTAACTGGTCATTTATTTAGTCATTGTAATCATTAATTGCCATCAATTGGTAGTATATTTAGTCATTTATTTATTTATTTAGTCATTTATTTATTCATGGTAGTCATTTATTTAGTCATGGTAGTCTTTTATTTAGTCATTTATTTGGGTGAATCAATGATTCAAGTTACAAATCAAATCTAACTTAATTAATCCTCACAAATTTATGCATATAAACTTCAAGTATCATAGATATTCAAATGTTGAGAGAAGCACCATGAAATGAAGAATAAAATGCTTGAACAAATATGATTGATCACTCTGAAAAAAATTTACTTCATTAAGCCTCATTGGCAAATCAAATACATTCAATGTCTCACTGACAATTGCTTCAACAACCTCACTGGCTAAACATAAATCTCAATGATTTCAGCCTCACTGGCAAGTCAAAACATATAAATGATATGCCTCATTGGTTGTTTTACATCAAATAATTCTATAAAATGAATGACAACATATTTGAACCCAGATTCATTTCATTTGGATTTGAAACTCAAGATCCTTTTCTTTTGCATCTACAATCCAAGCCTGCAAAACATTTTCTATTCAATCCACCTACAAAATAAGTGTCTCACTTATCAAATAAATATCGAGAAATAATTCTAGCAAATGAATGGCAACAAATTTGAACCCAGATTCATTTCATTTGGATTTGAAACTCAAGAACCTTTACTTCTACACCTACAATCCAAGCCTACAAAACATTTTCAACATCTCAGTAGATGGTATATATGCAGCCATAGTGAAACCAATTCAAAATATCGTGAAAAAGTAGCAGCACTTTGCAATATATCTACTGTTCACAAAATTTCTTAAAAAGTGTAATGGGACATATTTAATTGTCAATGGCTATTGCAAAGTAATCTGCAATCGAGAAGTTATCCATACGCTAAGAAATTCTTAATGTGTTTTAGTTTCAATCTTTGCAGGGGAAAGATTTTAATGTTGAGTAAGTACAATAACACTAAGCATTATCATAAAGTTAATAAAATCCACAAGGTAATAGAAGAAATCATAGCAAATGAAAATACAAGGTGACAATAGTTGAGAAAAGGAAGACAAAACATTTACTATTTAATGATTGCACAAAAGATAAGAATGGAACAATTACGGAGAGCTCTCTTGGAATGGATTTTGCATTTTGAATTGTAAATTGCAATTCTCTTCTGAATCCCAGGCTCCTTGCAAATTGACCTTTAGTGCTAGAATACAACATGCAGGTTCAAAATACAGATTGTAGAAAACCCTAGATGTCAAACCCTTCTAAAGCCATAATCAAAACGCTAGAGTATACATGTAAAATGTATTTGATGAATAGGGTTTAGAAACTTTTGGCAAATGTAAATGGTGATGTAAAGCCAAATTCACAACTTTTACCAACATCCTCTACTTCAACACCAGAATGGGAGCTTTGGATTTGAATATGGATGTCCATCCGAGTGTAATGGAGGGTAATTCATGCAAGGGTTTGTACAAAATGGATCTATTGAAAATGCCTTACAAACTTTTAATCAAATACAAAATGTGGAACTGCATACAAGGTGAGTGAACTGTTTGACAGATTGAATAAAAAAAAATGAAGTTCAATAAACAAAAAATTCAAAATATGGTGCAGTGGGGGTAACAATAAAAGCATACCTTTCTCTTTTTTCTCATCTAGGTCACCATGGCTTATCAACAAATTGAGAGCTTAAGCTCACCCACCTGCTGCACTATGATAAAATTTTAGGCACCCCACTCTGCTCCAATCATTCACAACAAAAAAGATTAAGAAAATGAAAAGGAGATGGAACAAAATAGGTTAGGGTTTTGAGAGAAGATTGCTCAACACCACTCCATTGCGCGCAGCCAGAGCAAGTATCTCCGCACACGATACCTCTCTGGGGCATGCTCCTTCTACTTGAGCTTTTGTATCCATTATCACCTCAAACACATGAAATCCTACATCCCCCCCTATAGTTTTTTTAGTTGACAGTCCTTCTTTTGCTCAATCAATTGCAGAGTCCCACCGCGACCAAGAAGCAAAATAGGTTAGGGTTTTGAGCCTTTCCAAGTCAAGGTTTACATTTAGGGTTTCAACCAACACATGGGTGTGAAAATGAAATGGAGGTGAGTGCCAAAAGTGAGTGAAATGAAATATGTATAATTTTGGCACCCATATGGTTAAAATTGGTTAGGGATTATTAAATATATTATAATATTATATTCTATAATATAATAATATAATATAATATTATATTTATATTATATTATTATATTATTATATTATAATATTATAATATTATAATATTATAATATTATAATATAATAATATTTTATTATATTATATTATGTTATATTATATTATATTATAATATTATTATATAATATATAATATATAATATAAATATAATATTTTAATATTAATAATATATAATTATATAATAATATATAATAATATAATATTATATAATATAAATATTATATTATATTATTATATTATATATATATTATAATATATTAAATTATATTGTATTGTAATATAATATATTATTATATTATATTATATTATAATACAACCCACTCCTTCAATTCAAAATATTTTTTTAATTATCCACTTTAATATCATTTTGTCTAATTTTTATTTGTGTGACTAATTATTTAGTTGTGTTTTTTACTAGTGATGACCAAATTAGTCATTTATTTAGTCATTTATAGCCGTGTAACAAAAAATTAGTAGAATTTTGGTTACGTGACTAAAGTTTTAATCACCTGGTCATTTATTTTCCATATTTCTACTAGTGATTTCTAGGGGAGCAACAAGATTAGGCTCAGTAAGAGGTAAGAATAGAATAGGAGGAACATGATGACAGTGGAGAACAAGGAGATATGGATATTTGTAATGTAGAGTTGACAGAGGGAGGAGAAACATGGATTTACTCACATCCCTCTAACCAAGAGGATATTGAGATTCCAAGGGAACAACATTTAATGGAGGAAATTGAAAACTTGAAGAGATTGTTGTGGAGCAAACACTTAGTCATCACTGACCTCAAAAAGGTCATGATGGAAAAAGAGACATCTTAGAGTCAGAAAACTGAGGAGCTGGAAAAGAAGGTAGAGGAGAAGTTGGAGATCATTGAAAACAAAGAGGCTAAGATCTAGAAGAAGAATGTAGAGGCAACACAGAACACTTCTAGTGTCATCAAAGAGAAGGGCAATTGCATTACTTTGATCTCAGCCATGATTGAGAAAATACAAAGCCAAGCTTGGGAATTAACAAAAGCTAATAATAGAATAGATGACCAAGCAGAGCTACTCCAAGAATTTACTATCTCAATTTTCACTACTGAACAAGGTACACAAAAAGATGACTATCTGGGGACACTTCATGTAGACATTCCTAGAGCCTTGTATCATTGGGAAAGAAGATGTAGGGAGTTAGAGGGAATAACTATAATGTTGCAATTGCAAAGGGTGGTGACAGTCATGTCAGAAAAGGTAAAAACTCTAGAAGAGAAAGTCATCAATATAGCCACCCTCTCATTTGAGATTTTAGCATATAGACCTCCCAGTGGCAACTGTGCTATGTTTCTATAGGAGAGGATCCTCCGAAGGAAATTATCATTAGTTCTCTCTAACATGACTAAAAATATACAGGATCAGAAGGATTTCCTTAGGGTGTACCTAAGAAGTTCTGATGAAGATAAAAAATTTCTATGTGAGATATATTTACATAATTTCATCATAGAAGACCACACTTTATTTATTAATTTTGTTGTAGGGGAATGTCAACTAAGGGAATTTATGTCACTGATGAGGAACCATCAGATTTGGAGTGAGAGAATCGAAGCATACATGAAGAAGGACATATGCATGGGCCTACTGATGAGAAGGCATTGTCCAAATCCTAATTCGTTTGTAATTCATTTTAGAGTGGCACTCTATTCCCCAATAGGGAAAAAATCACTCCTACCCCTATACTAGCAGCACCTCCAAGAGTGTGCCATTGAGTTGGATTGTTCATGCATAACTTAGCCAATCAAATCATGGCCATTTGTAGGAAAAGATGAAGCACTCTCACCCAAGATCAAAAGCTAAGGATATAGCATCTTAAGCCAGACTTAGATGGTTTATGAGGATAGCAAGGGCAGTGTCCAAGTTAATGGACAAGTATAAGAAAAATTTGATGGGGGGGTGCTTTAGGCCACCCCTCATCATTGAGCCCTTGCCCATATGGGCTAAGCAGATAGAGGATGAAAGGTTCCAGGAGTCGATTAAATAGGTTGAAGGATTCAAAGGGAATGCCAACACAAACTTAACAACTTGGACAAATTTTGAAAGGGAGTATAGTCTCATTGATAAGATATACAGCCTCAACAAGTCAAGGTTATGAAGTGCAGGAGGACCTACAAACCCTTAGCATTGGGGGAGATAATGAGTGCCAGGTAGCACTCATCTAAAACATGCCTTTTTACTTCCTTTTTTTTCCCTCTTTTCATTTTGCTCATTCTAGTATTTGAATTGTAGGAACTGTAAAGTCCTATTTTAATTACTAATAAGAGATTAATTATTGAAGATTTTTTTTTATCGAAAGACTTATGTTACAGTGAAAATGACAAAATTGTGCAAAAAAATCTCTTTTTAGGTTTCCCAAGTGTTGTTATATAGGCAAAAAGAAGTTTTTGAAGAACTCTAAAGCTAATCCTAATTATGTCACATCTCATTTTCAGACTATTTTTATTGGACATTTTTACTATGATTGATTTACTATGAGTGATTCCACATGTGTGAAAGTAACTATTGTAAAAGTTATAAATGCATAAATTTGAAAGTCAATTTAATAATTGAATATTATTGGTATGATTATGGATGTACATTTTGTTTTACTTCAGCTATGATTTTGGGGAACTAACCTATTAATGAAAATCTAAGTGTGACTGAGTGCAGGAGAAATGTTAAAGACAAGAACATGGTTGAGGTAGAGATGTTCTAGCCACTTGACAAGAACTATTTGGGATGGATAAATTTGACGCACTCACACACTCACATAGTCTCATGGCTTATTGCATTCTCTTAAGGATCTTTTTATGCATTATTAATTAGTCGATAAATGTGATTGATGCTTGGGAGTAGATAAATATGTGCTTTGATTATTATAGTAAGTCCATTTCGAATGCATGATTTAGTCATAAATATTAATGTTCTTTCAATATATATATATATGACATATTTTATTTTATTTATTAATATTAATAAATGTTTTTCCTATTTATATAAATATTATTGTTCCTGCTATTTATATTTAATTAGTGTATATTATATTATTTAAACTAAAATAAATAATAAAAGTGTTTCCTATTTATATAATATATATTATTGTTTGGAAACCCATATCTTTGTTAGACTTAAAAACAACTATGTTTTATTTAATATATATGTCATGCAAGTGACAAAAATAAATAAGTTTATTTTATTTTATTTTCAAAAGAAATTGGAGGCTTTTTGGAATGCAAAGAGGCATGCAAAATGTAAGTGAACTGGCAGTTATCAAAGGAGCTTCAACCTAAAATTACGAATGCCAAGATTAGAAGAGAGGATGTTGAATAAAAGTAGGACATCAAAAAGAAAATTGGGGGGGGGGGGGGGGGGGGTTGTTTTGGAGTGACAGGAAGAAGAACAAAAATTAGCAGCTAGGAATAGGAGGAAACAAAAGATCAACACCAAGACATAACCCAACTCAGAGGAAAGTATTTTAAATCAGGGATTTTTCCCTTGTTTTTGGTTTTCTTTAAGTTATGGCAGAATATGTTGTTAAACCACATTTATTACTGGTCTATATTTTGATGATTTGCTAGTCTATATGATGTCTTGAAGTCAGCCTATGAGATTGCCACTTAACTATTATTACTTCGTGTCACCTGCATTCTTTTCATTCATGTCGATCAGAATCAACTTTGTTTCTTAAGGCATTATCCTTTTAAATCTAGTTCGACCTACCTGCATATAGTTTGACCTACTTGCTTATACCAATTTAATCACTTGTTATTCCTCTATGTTTGCTTGAGCTTTGGTTATTTCCTATCACCTACATTCTTTTTCCTTTGTATTATGCTTTGATCAGCCTCTTCTTTGTTTGGCATTGACCTAAGTATTCTTTGACCTGTTCCTTGTTTTGGTGGCCTGCTAATAATAAGCTTTATGAACTGTTAAACCTATCTCTTGGCCACTGGTTGGTGGCCCATGCTTGTGTTGTGTTTATGATTGGCCTTTATAAATCTTGATGGCTAGTATCTTTTCTTTAGCCTGATCTTGTGTTGTGTGGCCTGGCTGTGGGTAACATCTTGCTAAATGTTGCCTTGGTGGTGGCTCTTTAGGCGATGGCTTGAGTTATCTCTGTCATTCCTTGTATTTCTTGTTAATCTTCTTCATCTTTGATACAACTGCTTGAAAACATAGTTGTTAGTTTATTTCTGGTTGCTGCTAAGATTAACTCTATCATAGTTTTCAACCTATAGCTACTATTTCTGTCCTCTATGATTTGATTTGGGAACAAACTTCTTTCCTATTTAATGATTGATCTGTTCTATTTTTCCAATCGGTCTATTGATTAATAGTCTGTGAAAACAAATCTTATTCCTGGCGCTATTGCATTAAATCTTTGTCACAACTTTTCTTTAATTCTTTATTTGTTGTTGAACTTTAAACTTTGTTGCAACAGTTACCTTACCCTGTTGAAGTGTAGTTAAGGTTCTTGTCGCAGTCTTTTAATTTTTGTATTGGACTTTTGTGCATTCATGTAGCATAAATGCTCTGTTTTCTGTAGCTTGTTATGAGTTCTTGTAGCTTGAATGTTATGCTCCTATACCTTCATTTAAAACTCTCTAAAATAGTTATATTATTTCACAAAACATAGACAATTGATTTTCTAATTATTACGTATGTTATTGATGCTAAAACCATTCATAAACTCTTATTATGTCTTATTTCAACAAATTTCTTGAATCACAAAACAACAATGGATAGGAAATAGTTAACATTAGTTTTCTACAAACTATTAAACAATAAAATAAGATTAGAGAATATAATCAAATGATAGAATCTATATTTATATTTGCTTTCAATGAATGAATGATGTTCTACTCTACTACTTGCTTGAAAGTGTACTCTTGTCGGTTGAGCAAAGAAAATAATTAATAAACTGTATTTTGGCAAGTATGTGTTATTGACTTGGATATGAAATCATAGATCAAACCTTGAAATCATTGAGCATATTTACCATTTGGATATCTATGTAAATGCCTTCTTATACATTACTGGCATCTATTCTATTTAAATTGAATTCTTCTGTTACCTATGCTACATGAATCATGAAATAGATAGTAAAACTGAGGAAAGATAGTTTTGATATTTGAAATAAGTATGCATGGAAACTCATTGTTTAATAGTGGAGTAGGCATACATCTTTATTTTATTGCTTGGATTGTATTTTCATTGATGGTGCAATGGGAAAGGGATTAGAATGGTTTAGGCAAATATGGGATATTATCGATTATATTATCTATTATGTGTGTTTGGGGCACTAGCTTTTGGGCTAGGATGCTGAATGTGCATTATTAGAGATGGCTTTTCCTCTCTTTGGGAATTGAACCTATAACTATTTTTCTAGAAGGCTTGGATCTAAGTGAGAAGTCATTGAAAATGATGAATATTTATCTAGCAAACTTTATTTATTTATATATCTCTGCCACATCCTATTGTGAGACAATATTCATTTCATTATTTAGAATTGTACATTAGACATCAGGTTGCATCAGGTGTTCCCTCCTGCCAGTTGTTTCTAGGTAGCTAGACATTTTGTGTAGGGCTGGGTTTCCTTCGTGTCATGAAGGAATCCATTGAAGCGTAATTGCATCATGGCTGGGTGGAAAAGTACCTGAGCCATGTTCTCATCTCTTGGTTCACAGAGGACCATGTGGGTTCATGGTGACTGGAGAGTTGTTTGATTTATTAAACTTGTTGTACATATTTATTGTAACTTGTGATTGGATGAATTATGACATGAATGCCAATTAGACCTTTTATATTATTGTATAGTGCTATCACCTAGATTAAGCATGTGATTTTTGTAAGATTTAATGACTTTTATTGATTCATATTTATGAGATTTATCTTTTACTTCAGATGTTGTAATTAAGTGGATTATTTACTTCATGTAACTTTTGTGATTTATTGAGTACCTGTAATTTGGTATCAGAGCACAGTTACAGCATTGGGAGCTCTAGGTGTATGTGTTTCTCAGTTTGATCGAGCATGTTTTGGTCCTTGTGTGATAGCATTATGTGAGTAAGATATGCCTTCTTTTGTTGTGTCTTCCTTCCATGTGTGTGGTGAGGGATACATTGATTTCAGGATTAGATAGACCATGTTGGTTGCTTGAAGGTTGCCTATGTGTGTTTATCTTCTTGATGTTTTGAAGGCTTGTCATGAGCCTTTGCAGTGCATTTGAGTGCTTGAGTGACCTTTGTAGGGTCATGTTCATGCTTCTGTGACCACTTGTGGTAGTGAGTTACAAGTACATGTGTGGAAAAATAAATTAATTAATTAAAAAAAATTACTATGTTCTTGAGTGTGATTGAACTTGGTTTACTCTTTTAAGAGTTATGCATTAGTATGTGAAAAAGGATGTTTGATCATATGCTTGTCAGATTCTTTATTACCTGAGTATGACGACCGGTAATGTTTGCTTGAAATGCATATTGCATTGTCTCATTGAGAGCATGTTCCTGAGTCGGGATTCCTTATGTGGTTGAAAGAAAGATAGTATTGCATTGTATTTCTAGCTAGATCATTTAGAGTAATGACTTATGTCCCTAGATTGAATTCTTTCCTAGGATTCATGTGGGAACCTGGTTGTAATTATTGCATTGCATTATTGAAGTTTTAAGGTGAGAGATGATAACCACTGCTTGTTGTCCAAAGAATAGTGTGTTGAGATGTCTTGGTTTGTGAACCTGATTTTGTCCTAGCTTAATCTTGGTTGTTGAATGTTTGCTATTGTATGAGGGTCATCCCACAATAATGGGTTACACTATTTTGGCCAAACTTGACATTGTAAGGATGTTTGATCATATGCTTGTCAGATTCTTTATTACCTGAGTATGGTGACTGCTAATGTTTACTTGAAATGCATATTGCATTGTCTCATTGAGAGCATGTTCCTGAGTTGGGATTCCTTATGTGGTTGAAAGAAAGATAGTATTGCATTATATTCCTAGATAGATCATTTAGAGTAATGACTTATGTTCCTAGATTGTATTCTTTCCTGGGATTCATGTGGGAACTTGGTTGTAATTATTGCATTGCATTATTGAAGTTTTAAGGTGAGAGATGATAACCGTTGCTTGTTGTCCAAAGAATAGTGTGTTGAGATGTCTTGGTTTGTGAACCTGATTTTGTCCTAGCTTAATCTTGGTTGTT
Source organism: Cunninghamia lanceolata (assembly GCA_027924645.1). Lineage (NCBI taxonomy): Eukaryota > Viridiplantae > Streptophyta > Pinopsida > Cupressales > Cupressaceae > Cunninghamia > Cunninghamia lanceolata. The sequence continues at coordinate 28,402,682 of BSBN01000334.1, read as the reverse complement.
GAATGTTTGCTATTGTACATGATTGTATGTCTTTGCATGATGATTGTGATTTCCTTGAATGAGATGAAACCTTTGTTGCTGGAATCATTGAATGATGTTTGTGTGGTTTAGTAGAACTGATCTTATGTTATAGATGTGTTTGGAGTCTTAGAGGACTTGTTTGTTTGGTGTAATTGAGTGTGTTCTCTTGCTCACCCAATTTTTGGTACCAGGGGTAGTGTAGCATCACACTCCCTCTCTAGTAGCTAGAATTGGTCACATAGTTCATGTAATGTGAAACTTTTGAATTTTGATATTTATTAATTTGACTGTGGTAATTTCTATAAACATTGTAAGGACCAACATTGAAATTTTGATCTTATTTATGAAAAGTATAGCCATCAAAATTTGATATTTACATATCTTGTGACCTTGATGGTCATGTTTTGATTTACTATTGAAATTGAGCTCATTTTATGCCTTATTGTTGGAATTGACTTTTTCTTTTCTTTAGAATTTATTTATTTATTTATTTATTATCAGTGGCTAAGCTTGAATGTTCTTAAAAACATTGGTCATGTATCATGTTATGTTTTCTATCATGTCCATGATGGACCTCTGATGGGTTGTATAAGTGAGTAGGATGCAGAGAATACACTGTTTCATAGCATGTGTGTTACTAAGAGCTTTGGTAGATTGAATTCATTAATTGTTGTTAGATGCATTAAATATTGTTTGAAGTATTAAAGGAAGTTATTAAATGGATTTTTGTGTCTCTATGGATCACTTGATGTGATTTGAATTTTGTGTGAAGTTAAATGTTGTTTATACGAGATATGTAAAGAGATTATTGGATTGAATCCTGCTTTTGGAGAGTGTTGTGTTGATGTGTTCACTGTTGAGATTTTCATAACTATGCTTATGTTTCGACATAGCATAGGATGAGATAGAACCTTAGTTAGTGCATAATCACGTACTGTATATATTTATGGTATTATAGTTGTTTTCCTACTTTTGACCTTCTAGGTCTAGCCAGATTAAGAATTGAGGTGGTGTTGTGAGAAGTTTTACACCTTGTTGGTAAGCTGTAGTAGCTGTAGATGTGCTCCTAGTAGTAATAGATTGTCAAGCTTTGCTTGTTGGAAAGGATTATGGTTATTAAAGGAAGTGGTTAGATTCTTCCCTCTAAGAACCTGTTGGATGATCCTACTTTTGGTAGTATAGAGCTTTTGAGTGGTAGAGAAACCCTCTCTTTAGGAGTGAAATGTGTGGAAGTACCTCATGTGGGGAAACCATGTCTAGAGTTGAGGCATGATTTTGATCAAGATAAAGGTGCGGTAGTGATGCCTATAACCTTTTTGAGTTAAATTTTCATGAACCTAGAGTTCTTTGGTTTTGGGTAGTGCTTGAGGAAGAAATGTTGAGAAAGTAATCTTTTGTTTGAGAATGGGTATGATAGCCTTGAGAGTTTCCTTAGACTTAGTAGATAGCTTGAGAGGCTATCCTAGCATAGTTGTGGTCCTGAGTTTTATGGACTTGACTTGCTTATAGTTTGTTACACCTTTGTCTAGAGCCCCTTTTCATTGCAGTAGTAGTTGGAGGATGGAGTGGTATAGTTTCAGAGGAGTTGTTTGCACAATGGTTGGATATGACCTAGTTGGTGCCCCTTAGGAGTTTTGTTTTACAATCTCAACCAATGTTTGTTTGGAAGACTAATCTTTTGATATTATATTGTGTTACCATGAGATTGCTTGTGCATTGTGATGATTGATTCATGATTGTATGTGTCTGTGATTAATTGATTTATGCCTCCTTCGATGTGAATTAAAGATGTGATTGTTATTCTTATGCTAGAATGAATGTAATTGAGTGGTAGTTGTGCCATGTGTTGGATTAGGTACATTGAATTGGCAGTTGTGCCAAGTGAATTTATTGATTGAGTATATACTTGGATTTTATTGATAGATGCAATGTTAAAAGGTGAAATAAAGATGTTGTTCTATATAGGGTTGAGTAGGACCAATAGTTTTGTGGATGGTACCACATGAAAGCATGTAAAGGGCATTAGTAAAGATGTGTTTAATTTGATGATAACTTGATGATACTTTGATTGATACAAGTGGTATACTTCTATTATTTTAGTAGGTGTGTGATAAGACATTGGGATGATGTCTCTTCCTAGTGGGGAAGGATGTCACATCTAGTTTTCAGACTTTATTTTTAATAGCCATTTTTACTATAACTGATTTACTATGAGTGATTCCACATGTGTGAAAGTAACTATCATGGAAGTTATAAATGCATAAATTTGAAAGTCGATTTAATAATTGAATATTATTGGTATGATTATGGATGTACATTTTGTTTTTCTTTGGCTATGATTTTGGGGAACTAACCTATTAATGAAAATCTAAACTTGTGTGATTGAGTGTATGAGAAATGTCAAAGACAAGAACATGGTTGAGGTATAGATGTTCTAGCCACTTGGCAAGAACTGTTTGGGATGGATAAACTTGATGCACTCACACACTCACATAGTCTCATGGTATATTGCATTCTCTAAAGGATCTTTTCATGCATTATTAATTAGTCAATAAATGTGATTGATGGCTTGGGAGTAGATAAATATGTGCTTTGATTATTACAGTAAGTCCATTTTGAATGCATGGTTTAGTCATAAATATTAATGTTCTTTCGATATATATTTAAATGATGTATTTAATTTTATTTATTAATATTAATAAATATTTTTCCTATTTATACAAATATTATTGTTCCTTCAATTTATATTTAATTAGTGTATATTATATTATTTAAATTATAATAAATAATAAAAGTGTTTCCTATTTATGTAATATATATTATTGTTTGGAAACCCATATCTTTGTTAGACTTAAAAACAACTATGTTTTATTTAAAATAGATATATTATTATTATATATATAAATTTAAAAATATTAATAGTAAATCTATCATGCAAGTGACATAAATAAATAAGTTTATTTTATTTTATTTTCAAAAGAAATTGGAGGCTTTTTGGAATGCTAAGAGGTATGAAAAATGTAAGTGAACTAGCAGTTATCAAAGCAGCTTCAACCTAAAATTATGAATGCCAAGACTAGAAGAGAGGATGCTAAATAAAAGGACAACATAAAGAAAATTGGGGGTGGTTGTTTTTGGAGCAACAGGAAGAAGAGCAGAAATTAGTGACCAACGATATGAGGATAGGAAAGATCGACTCCAGGGAAAAAACCCAACTTAGAGGAAAGTGTTAAATAAAATAGCGATGTGAGACTACCGCTCGATGATTGTCACTTCCTATCACCTGCATTATTTTCATTCATGTCGATTGGAATCAACCTTGTTTTTGAAGGTGTTAGCCTTTTAAATCTAGTTCAACCTACCTGCTTATACCAATTTGATCGCCTATTGTTTTTCCTCTATGTTTTCTTGAGCTTTGGTTATTTCCTATCGTCTACATTTTTTTCCTCTGTATTATGCTTTGATCAGCCTCTTCTTTGTTTGGCATCGGCCTAAGTATTCTTTGACCTGTTTCTTGTTTTGGTGACCTACTAATGTTAGCCTAAATAATAAGTTTTATGAACTATTAAACCTATCTCTTGACTGATGGTTGGTGCCTCATGCTTGCATTGATATTATGTGTTGTGTTTATGATTGATCTTTACAAATCTTGGTGGCCAATATCTTTTCTTTGGCCTAATCTTGTGTTGTGTGGCCTGGTTGTGGGTAACAACCTACTAAATGTTTCCTTGGTGGTGGCTCTTTGGGCAATGACCCGAGTTATCTCTGTCATTCCTTGTATTTGTTTGAATTATTCTTGTGAATCTTCTTGGTCTTTGATACAACTTCTTGAAAACATAGTGGTTAGTTTAAATTTTCGGTCGCTGCTAAGATTAACTTTGTCACAGTCTTTAACCTGTAGTTGCTATTTATGTCCTCTATGATTTGATTTGGGAACAAACTCCTTGCCTATTTAATGATTGATTTGTTCTATTTTTTTCAATTGGCCTATTGATTAATAGTCTGTGAAAACAAATCTTATTCCTTGTGCTATTGTGTTAAATCTCTATCACAACTTTTCTTTAATTCTTTATTTTCTATTGAACTTTAAACTCTGTTGCAATAGTTATCTTACCCTGTCGCAGTGTAGTTAAGGTTCATGTAACAATCTTTTAATTTCTATATTGGACTTTTGTGCGTTCCTGTAGTAGAAATGCTCTATTTTTTGTAACTTGTTATAAGTTCTTGTAGCTTCAACATTATGCTTATGTAGCTTCATTTAAAACTCTCTAAAATAGTTATATTATTTCACAGAACAAACATAGTTAATTTTTTTATTATTAGCTATGTTATTGATACTAAAACTTTTCATAAACTCTTATTATGTCTTATTTCAACAAATTACTTGAATCAAAAAACAACAATGGATAGGAAATAGTTAACATTAGTTTTCTACAAACTATTAAACAATAACATAAGATTAGAGAATATAATCAGATGATAGAATCTATATTTATATTTGCTTTCAATGAATGAATGATGTTCTTCTTTACTACTTTCTTGATAGTATACTCTCGTTGGTTGCGTAAAGAAAAGAATTAATAAACTATATTTTGGCAAGTATGTGTTATTGACTTAGATATGAAATTATATATCAAACATTGAAATCATTGAGCATATTTGACATTTGGATATCTATGTAAATGACTTCTTATATATTACTAGCATCTATTCTATTTAAATTGAATGTTTCTCTTATCTATGTTGCATGAATCATGAAATAGATAGTAAAACTGAGGAAATATAGTTTTGATATTTGAAATAAGTATGCATGGAAATTCATTGTTTGATAGTGGAGTAGGAATACAGATCTTTATTTTATTGCATGAATTGTATTTTCATTGATTGTGCAATGGGAAAGGAATTAGAATGGTTTAGGTGAATATGGGATATTATCTATTATGTGTGTTTGGGGTGGCTTTTGGGCTAGGATGCCGAATGTGGATTATCAGAGATGGCTTTTCCTCTTTTCAGAAATTGAACTTGTAACTATTTTTCTAAGGCTTCGATCTAAGTGACCAGTCATTGAAAAAGATGAATATTTTTCTAGCAAACTTTATTTATTTATATATATATATCTGCCACATCCTGTTGTGAGACAATCTGCATTTCATTACTTAGAATTGCACGTTAGACCTTAAGTTGCATTGGATGTTCCCTCCTACCAGTTGTTTCCAGGTAGCTAGACATTTCGTGTAGGGTTGGGTTTCCTTCATGTCATGAAGGGATCTATGGAAGCATAATTGCATTATGGTTGGGCAAAAAAGTGCCTGAGCCATGTTCCTGTCTCTTGGCTTGCAAGAGGACCATGTGGGTTTGTGGCGACTAGAGAATTGTTTGATTAATTATACTTGTTGTACATATTTATTTTAACTTGTGATTGGATGAATTATGGCATAAAAGCCAATTAGACCTTGTATATTATTTTATAGTGCTATCACTTGGATTAAGCACGTGATTTTTGTAAGATTTAATGACTTTTACTGATTCATATTTATGAGATTTATCTTTTACTTGAGATGTTGTAATTAAGTAGATTATTTACTTCATGTAACTTTTGTGATGGATTGAGTACCTTTAAAATTATCTCCAGAGTTAGACATAAAGGACACTACATTGTACTCCAACATTTTCTAGTTGTTGGAGGATCTTTGAGGAAGGAGCAGTAGAGAAAAGAAGATAGTGATCTCTAGGGTTGTGTCTTAGTAGATCCATGGATGCTTCTCTAGAATTGTTGGAAATAGCATAGAGTCTCTGACACTACTAATGAGCTACATCTATGGAGGTGACTGTAGTGCTATAGAGTTAGCCCAACCAGCCTAAGTGTTCCAGTGGTGACTCTAGTTGTCTGCAGGGATCTGACACTCTTTTATTTGTTATTGCATGAGATTCAAAGAATTATTTAAAACCACTATTTCAGGGCTTCATTGCCCATTGATGTTTAAGTTAAACTCCAAATTTAGTGGAATATTCAGTACCACTAGAGCCTTTTCAGACTTTGTATGATTATACTTTAAGTTGGATAGTTGCATGTCTTAGTTTAGAATAAGAGATTAGTTATATCTCAAAGATGAACTGATAGGTAAAGTAGTTAGTTCCAATAATATTATGTCGCTTGGACTAATATATATTTGGATGGGAAAAACATAAATATATAGATATTTTGTTAGCAATATTATTGTAATTTCATTTTTATAGCAGAACTTATACTTATAAATACAACATACATTGATAAGACTAGATTAAAGAAGAGCTGTGTTATTTCATTTCTATTTTGAGTTGCTTTTTTAACCTTCAGTTCTAAAGGTGTGTGGTAAGGGGCCACTCCCACCAATAGACATGAGGCTAGTATCTTTGCTTCATTATCTTATTTTATAGTTTCCATTAGAAGTATAATTTTCCTACTTTCATAGGATAGGTTAATTATTGTCTAAATAGATTAGTTTCCTATAAATGCATGTTTCCAGGTTTTGTGTGAATTAGATAGATTCTTTTAGTAATTTACTGCTTTAGTCTTTAGATCAAATTTCCTTTCAAGTAGATAGTTAGCAGATTTGATTTATTAGGATAGTTCAATTCAATATGTTTACCTAAGGACTATTGATTATTAGGTTCCTTATTACAAATAGCTGAGGACACAACCCTAGATTTGACATATGAAAACATGTTTAAATGCTAAGGTACATTGACCCTTGTCATCATGCACTCATGCTAACTCTATTTTTATTCAGTGATAAGCTATATTGGTTTGTTCACTCCCTAATTATCCTAGCTCACTTCGTAATCAAACCAGTTAACTCTCCAATCAATGGAGTTAACTCTCTAATCTCCCCCACCTTTCATGACCCCTTCCAAGCTATAAATGCCCCTCACCTCTTTATTATTTTCCATGTTGGAGAATTCTCTTCCCTTAGTCACAAGATTTTTCAAGCTTCTTCATAGGCCTTTGGGCCCCTCTCTTCATTTCTTTCTTTAGTTTTCCAAAGCTTCAACGCTTTCATTAGTTTTCACTATTGCATAGGTTAAAATCTCCCCCTTTTAGGAAGTAATTTCATTTGTGCATCTTGACTTTGCAAGTTTTTGCTCTCCAATTAGCATCCATATGCTCATACAGGACATTTGAGCATTTTTCTTTCATTTTTATTTCATCTAATCTTTGCTAAAATCTTCATATCACATCAATACCCTGCCCAAATTGCAACACATAGTGCTCATTAAAGCTCACATTGAGCTCACATTTCAAGCTTTAAAAAGCTCTTTTACATCCCTTTCTTGTTGTTTCCAAAAGGATATCCACGTTGCTATAAGAGGACAAAGAATTTGCTGACACAAGAATTCCAGAGGGTGGTGGAGGCTCACGCATCTCATATTCCAAGTTCTTTAGTGCTTTTTTTATATAGTAATTAGGAAATCTAAATTTTCTCTTGGAATAGTAATTTAATATTGCACTTTCCTTGATAGGTTAAATAAGATTTGCATTGTTAGATTACTTTTCTTTCAAAAGTTCTTTATATTAGTTTATTTCAAAGCAATTTCCTAGATTAATTGATCCAAAAATCAAGAAAATCAAACAAAAACATAGATCAAATTGCATTAGTTAAATACATCCTAGATTGCATACATATTTCAATTCCTAGATTAAAAAGCACTTTCCTTTCATAAAGATCTAAAAAAGAATAAAATTATTGTTTTGCACTCATATAGGCTTGCATGCATTAAAAAACCAAAAAAAAAGCATAAAAACATTAGTATCACAAGAAGAACACAAACCCTTGATTCCAACACAAGGTCAACATTAGTCAAACTCTTGATTCCAACACAAGCTCAAATGTAAAGTCAAACCTTAGGTCAACAAACACTAAGTTAAACCCTAAGTCAAATTGAGGTTAACTCCATCTAACTTTCTTAGTTTGGGCTCACAAATGTGCCCTAGGCTTAGAGGCGAGTGGGTGAGGGAAATCCTCAAAGAGATTGAGGAAATTCACCTGAGACCACAACATGATCAACAAATGATTCAGGAACAACAACACAAATTAAGGTTATTCCAAACACAAGTCATTATGCAACAATTTGAAGAACAACACCAACTCAATAGAAGCATTAATGAGAAAAATCATCAACCTATGCAACATTGGAATCTTCAAAATCCAAACTGGAGAATAGTGACTAGTGACCCTTTAGGTTATACAGTTATTTCAGCCACAATAGTCATAGAACATCATACTAGAATCAACACATAAGAAAAGCCCTAGGAGCGACTGACCACTCTCCATGAAGTCTAGCTCTCAAGCGATTAGGACTACCCCTGTGTCTCACCTCCTCTCGAGGAGCTACTTCCACAAGAGTGAGATTGATGTGGAGGTTCACCCTGTGGCAAGGAGAGGGGTCCATGTGCTCACCAAAGCTAACTCAACTTCCCCAAGCTACCAAGTTGTGTTTTTTAGTGTAAAAAGTTAGGATATTTGTAGGGATTTTTGTTGGCGATCTTTCGTGCCTATAGTGAAGATTTGATGCTTCATTGTCACATCAATCATCTAGAGTTAAAATGTTCAACCATCCACTTTTATGGTCATCCAGTAAGCACTTCGTGTAAAGTGAAGTAGAGAGGAAGATTTAGAAGTAGAGCTTGTTTATTACACAAATTTAGTTGTTGGATATGTATGCATAGGGTTACAAAACCATTTGAAGCCATGCTTAAAGTTCAAAACCTTGTGCAAAAAGATAGATGTGGTGGGCTTGGTGAAGTTTTGTGCAACAAGGCACCTAGGGCCTTCAAGGCAGCTCCCAAGGTGGAAAATCTTAGATTGGAGGCAGTCAAAGGGTTTCATATGGAAGAGGGCAAGTCAGAGAAAGAACATTCATTATTTATGCAGCAGAGCGGTTTTACATCTTGAGATGCTGCTAGCGGTTGTGAATGTGAAAGATGTGTGGCTTTGGTTGTTAAATCATAGGGTCGAGAGTGCCACCATGCACTTCATGATGGGGTGGTAGCTATTGTCACAATTGGAGAGGCTGCCTCCATCTCTGCCCTTGGAGAAGTCATTGAGCATGAGGATTTTGGGGGTTGGTGGAGACAAAACTAGTGTAAATGAGAACCCTGGTACCATTCAGGAATTAAGATAGAATTATTTTATGTTAACCTTGAAAAGCTAGCACTACAATAACAACTAAGCTGCACTCTTAGAAATCTTAGACACTCTAACCAATACTAGAGGGGTCCAGCTAACGGCAGATGTCAAAAAAATCTTTGCCACTTTGTCTAAAGGAGAATTGACAAGCTTCAACTTGCATATTTATTTCATGTTTCATAAATGTTATAGCATTAAAGTTAAAATTTAGTTACCTAAAAAATTCAACTGACAAATACGGGCTAGGATCACTTGGAAATATGATGGATTAATATGTCCCTACTTGAAAGAAATACATTTCTAAAAACTATTGCTTTTTGCTTAGCTTCTTAAATTTCCAATTATAAATTAAATTCAAAGCAATTGAAAAGCTGATACTAATATTTGAATTTATGAACTTGTCAGCCTGTAGTATTGTAATTTGAATTCGAATGCCTATTTTTGTTTCATTTTAAAGCAGTATAATAGATGACATAGAAAATTTTTCTTGCCAAAGTAAGAAACACTTTAATAAATGTGTTATTTTTTCTTTTTTGTATTGAATAAAGGAGATTTACAAATTACAATGAATAAGAACAAGGAGTCAAAAAAGGTTGCTAAATCCAAGTTTATAGAAAATATAGTTATATTTTTTTTAAAAAGTAGCAATTTACAGCTGAAATAAATATAATAAAAGGAGACAAAAATGGAGACACCGGGGAGTAGTTGAAGATGGGGAGAATGTTGAAAGAACTACAACACTCAGCCTTATTGTCAATGTTACATTCCTTCTTTGAAGGAGGGTTCTAAGCATGCCCTTGGGCATCATGAGTGGTGCAAGTTTGAAGGCATACCTAGGGAAGATGCCTCCACCAGGCTCACAAACATCTCATGAAGGAAATCTTGCCAGCTCTATGGACGCACAAGCTCCAAGGTAGATGATATGAAATATGGCACCAAAATGCATGGGCAATGTTTGATTTCTTCATCCTTGAAAGGTTGTGAAATTTTCTTTCATTTCATGTTTTATTTTCATGAAGGACAATTCCTATTCTAGTCACTTTTATCTGTAGTTGGAAAAGATTTCTAAACTCACTTGGAATTGCAAAGTCCATTTAGAATTTTATATATGCTACTAATCCTTCTTCATTAATTAGCGAATCCTATGTGTAATTCTGAAGAATGGATTTCTTTTCTAGATTGAGAAATCATGTGTTATTTTCACTATTTAGGGGTTATAGTTAACTAAAAAATAATTTTCTTGTTTTAGATACAAGTATTGGTTTTTTTTGGCAAAAGCATATATTTGGAGTGCCTTTATTTTTATTTTTAAAAAGATTTGAGGGTGGGAAGAACTTTTCCCAACCCCTTCAATTTTTCATTGTGACACTATACATGCTTTTAATACTTACATTAGTTATAGAAGCTTTTTCTGGATTCAATAAATGCCTTGTAATTGGAAGAAAGTAAAAATTGAAGAAATACGTTCTTTGCTACTTTTTTGGATTGAGAATCAAGCACAAATATTATTCAAAAAAATAACCAGGTATTACATCATAGTGGCTGGAGATACCACAACAAAAATTTCTACATACATCAATCCAAAACTATTTTTTTCCTAATACATACTAAAAGTTTTATACTTAAAAAACTAACGTATATATTAGAAAAGATGGTCTTCTTCTATTGAATTCTCATTAACTATTAAGAACACTTGCTACTATTAAGTTCCCTATCTTTCTTTTGGTCTTAAATTCTAGCATGAGAGCTTCCTGTGTCTCCATCTCTGTGGGTATTCACTTGAGGGGACTGTCTAACATCACTACCTCTGACATCCTCTTCCATGATCTCCTCCATTGAAGGTCCGTCTTGACGAACAACTTGTGATCCTCTTGCAGCTTCCATATATTGGTAATACATACCCTAACTGTCATCAAGTTCATTTCCATGCCTAGAATCTTCCATCTTTACTTTCTTGAATTCCATCCTTGGGTCATCATGCCACTCACTTTCTTTGTCCCATATGTGCATCCTATTATCACTACTATCATATGAATCTAGACCTCAAATAGCTCTAATTTTGGGTGAGATTCTGAGCTGGTTAGTGTTGAGGCTGTAGTTTTGTCCTAACATCTCTAGTTGTTTATAAAGTTCACATTCTTCTTTCTCCATTTTTTTAGTTTACTATATAGATTTTGGAAATCTGTATAAGCATTGAAGAACTTCTCATTAAATTTCCTGGGGCTTCTTGCACAAAAGTCTATTTCTTTGATATCCTCTTTGTAGAACATTCCACCTATTTCAACAAATTCTTTGAGCCTACCAAGCAAGATCTCCATCGTTACAGTGACCTGTTCAAAGAAGTTACAAGATGTGAGATCCCAGAGAATCCCAGTGAGTCCTCTTTCCTTGCCAAGAAATCTTTCTTCATTCCTTTTTTCCATAGGAACCATACAATTTTAGATGACATGACAAACCAAAAACATCTATCTTTTGCATTCAAACCATTAACTAGACCACTAAGTATTTCTTTCTTAATCACAGTGACTGTAGGACACCATTTTTCAACATTACCCATAAAAAAGGACCAGACCTATTTGGCCTATAAACATTCAAAGAAAATATGAGACACTGGCTCAGACTTATTGCATAGTGGAAAAATCACAGCCTCAATTCCTAGGTTTAGTTTATTAAACTGTAATAACAACCATTTAAAAGAAGCTTTTTTTGGTTCTAGGACTTTAGACCACAGTAGCTTAAAGGTTCTAATGAGTTCTTTGTCTATAATGGTGTCAGCCCAAGTAAGGTTGATATGATGGAGAATGTCTTGCGAGTTTTTCATCATATTATATATCAACTTTGGCTTCATTTGAGAAAAAGCAGTGCCATCTTTTCACTTCAGTTCTCCCAATCTCTCTTCCCCTATTATTTCTATTTTATTGTTTAGCTTGCTTAACATTGCTTTATAAATGGTGGAGAAGGTTCTAAAATATTTGCTATCTAATTGAAACTGGCATTCAATTTGCTTCCCATCTTTTGGCATTCCTTGCTCAAATAGATCTGTTAATTTAGATAAGCCTTTATCATTACATTTTTTTGATGAGCAACCTTGAAGCAATGCCAAAGGCTTGTTCTTGTGTATAACATTCCACCATATTGATCTTTGTCCCCAAATGACTCCTTTATTCCAAATGATAGCTTTTCTATCCAAAATAAAAGGTTTCACCATTTCCCATGCCTTCCAAATACTACTGAACACTACAGATCCCCTCAACTTAGAGAGAGACTCCCCTAACAAGGCATCAAAAAAACCAGTCCTGCCCCAACCTTTCTTTTTTAAGGGAGTAGCATTATCAATATTATGCCTGACTAGAACTTTCTAAGGTTCCCCCCGTCAAGGCATTCATGATCCATTTAGTGGCTAGGGCCACTCCTTGGATTTTTAGGTTCTTAAGACCTAGTCCTCCTAGATCTTTACTAACACAGCACCAATCCCACTTTACAAGATGTCTTTTTGGTTTTCCTTTACCATCAAACCACAAGAAGTTTTTGATCAATTTATGAATAACCTCAAACTAGTAGTTGGCAAACAACCACATGGAAGAGTAGAAGATAGTATAAGTAGAGAGGATTTTTTGACAGACCTATTTTCTTCCAGCTAAGGATAGATGCAATTTGTTTTAGTTTTTTAGCTTTTTTCAATCTTGGTAAAAAGCCAATGCCACATTACATTAAGAGAGGGGCAAACAAAAAAAGGGATACTAAGAAATCTGACTTGCATTGATGGTCCTCCCCACTACCATTTGTCCTTCATAAACCAATTAGGAATAGAATAATCCCAAGTGAAAAAGATGGATTTAGAGTAGGAGATTTTTTCCCCTGAGGCCAAGCAGAAGATGTCAAGTCTTTTTTCTAGATTTTCTATCTCTTTTTTCTCTGCCCTTGGTAAGAGGGTAGTATCATCTACAAACTAGACATTCAGAAGCCTATTGCCATTGGGCATTAATAAACCTTCAATTCTTCCTCCACTACCTCTCTCCTCAAAGTGTAATGAAAGGGCCTTTGAAGCAATTAAAAAAAAGGAGGAGGCAAGGGGACAACTCTGCCTAATTAACCTTCCCATCATAAATGGGGTAGAGAGTTCTCCATTCACTTCCACCTAATATGTAGAATCCACAAAAAACACCATAACCATTTTGATAAAGAATTTGGGAAAACCAATAGCTCTAAGCATCTTAAAAATAAAGGACCACTCCACTCGGTCATAGGCTTTTTCAAAGTCCAGTAATAGTATACCTACATTTTGTTTGGAGTCCTTAGCCCATTGCAGGGCTTCCCAACTTGTTATCAAGTTTTCAAGAATGTATCTTCCCTTGATAAAGCTAGTTTGGGTTGGGCTAATTATATCCAGGAGGATATCTCTGAGTCTCAAAGCCAACACTTTTACAATAATTTTGTATGAGACATTTAGGAGTGTTATGGGTCTCCAATTCTTCATTTCTACCATATCTCCTTCTTTTGGAAGAAGCTTTATAATTCCCTTATTTATATCTTTTCCTAAACTCCCTATCTCTATTGCTTCAGAGTAAATCTCAAGGAGGTCATCAACTATCTAGTCAATATTGGTTTTGTAAAATTCTACTAGCAGCCCATTAGCCCTGGGAGACTTATCGTTGCTCATAGATTTGATTGCAATTTTTATTTCTTCTTTATGATTTTTTGTTCTAGCTTCTTACTCATGTCAGGGGTCAATTTATTTTTGCAGACTCCGCAACATAATTCTTGGGCCTCCCTACAACCTTCCCTATTATCATCTGCCTTAAACAAAGTTTCATAAAACTTTTTGAATGCCTCCATTATTTACTTTTGAGAGTTCAAACTGACTCTGTTTTCCATTATTACCTAAATATTTTCTTTCATATTTTTCTACTTCAACAAATTAAAGAAGTAATTGGTACCTTTGTCCCCATCTTGTAACCAGTTAAGTTTAGCTCTAACTCTAGCTCCTTACGTTTTCCTTATTTGTATTTTCCTTAGCTTGTGCTTTATATCTCCCAATTGGATATTTAACACATCATCCTTTGGGTTGTCTTGTATTTTTACTTCTACATGGATGAACTTTTCCTATAGCAAGAGCTCTTCTTCTTTTTGTCTAAGGCATATTTTTTTCCAACAATTTGGAAAATAGCTTTACAAGCTTCAGTGAGTCCAGACCAATAATATATATGTCCTTGGCCTCCATACTTAGACATGCATATATTCTTGAGAGTTTTAATTCCTTCATTACAGTATTCATCCTTTAGTAACTCACAGTTCAGTTTAAACAAGGAACCCTTTTGAGTTCTTATGCTTTGCTTTTGCTCCTTGGTTGATACTATCATTTTAATGGGGTGGTGGTCGAACAATGGGTTTGGGATGACTTGAGTTTTGTTTGTGTCTTTTTTTTGAATGAAAGACAAGCAATCCTTATCCAAATAGAATCTATCAAGTTTACAATATATTCTTTCGTTTGTTTTCTAACAATTTGACCAAAAGAACTAGATGCCCTTGCTATTCTTTTTTCCCCCTTCTAGTGGGTCTATGAGGTTGAATGATTTTTTAAATCTTAGCCAGAAGAACTTCTCATTCCCTCTCCATTCTAGAGGGTTCCCACCTTTTTTATCCTCTGAATATTCTATCATGTTAAAGTCTCCACCAAAGATCTAGGGGACCTTGGGAAGACCTAATGTTAACCATTTCCATAGTTCAGTTCTGTTCAAATAGTCATTGAGGGCATAGATAGAACATAACCCAATGTCCACCCCCCAATCTTTAGAGTGATCCATACACTCCTGTTGCAGGGAGAATGACCAAATTCTTTAAGATATTTTTCTAGTTTTCTGCTTAATAGAATAGCATTTCCCCCTCTGTTTTATTTTCATGAAGGACAATTCCTATTCTAATCACTTTTATCTATAGTTGGAAAAGATTTCTAAACTCACTTGGAATTGCAAAATCCTTTTAGAATTTTATATACATTGCTAATCCTTCTTCATTAATTAGTGAATCCTGTGTGTAATTCCAAAGAATGGATTTCTTTTCTAGATTGAGAAGTCATGTGTTATTTTCACTATTTAGGGGTTATAGTTAACTAAAAAATAATTTTCTTGTTTTAGATGCAAGTATTGGTTTTTTTGGCAAAAGCATATATTTGGAGTGCCTTAATTTTTACTTTGAAAAAGATTAGTCCTTACATTAGTTACAGAAGCTTTTTTGTCAATTCAATAAATGCCTTGTAGTTGAATATGTTCTTTGCTACTTTGGCATGTTCTCTCCTTTTTATGTTAATTTTTGAATGTTTAATTGAAGTCTTGTGCTTTTAGAAACACTTAAGCACTAGTGGTGTTGTTTCATGTTTAGACAATGTTTGCTATTTGGTGGATTTCTTTTATTGTGGTATGAAGTTGGGTGTGGTTCCCTAAAAGTAGGGGTTTTGGTTGAGCAAAGGATATTTTCCTTAATTTAGATGTTAATTTTGATCATGTTACTTTTTGTCTTGATGCTATACAACAAAAAAAATTCTAAGGAGATTTTTTTATTTATAGAAAGATCTAAAGTTGAACCAAAAACCCCAGAGCACTCTTTCATGTCAGATCTAGATGGTCAGATTCTTAGAGCATTTGGTATTTTTATATGCATTTTGAATTAATTTTATCCATGTCTATAGTTTGTTACCTATTTTCACCTTTTTCATCTCATTTGTTTATTAGATCCATTCACTGAGGCAAATCTTGAAGATTCAGGTGTTGGATCCAAAGAGTATGTCTATGTGCACATACAACAATGAAATGGTAGAAAGAGTCTAAAAATTGTACAAGGCTTAAAGAAATAATTTATTTACAACAAAATTGTTAAAGATCTGAAGAATTTTTTTTTTTTTTAATGGAACTGTTGTGTAGGATGTTGAATTTGGGCAGGTATTTTTCTACTACAAGGTGAACATTAGGGTAATCTATCAATTTTCCTTATCCATGTATATTCTACTGCAATCTATTGTACATGGTTTATGCTAATGGGTATTTGACATGCATTTTCTTGCAATGATGTTTTTTATTTTGCCGGTGTAGGCTGGAATTGTGGAGGAGGACAATATATAAATATTCATGGTTTCTAAGTTATAACTCTTAAGTAGCCACAATTTTATGAACATTATGATAAACTTGACTTATTTTTGTTATTTTAAGTTATATAACTTGAAAGGTCTAAACATCTATAGAATTTGTCTACAAGTAGTTCTATAGAAGTGAAATATAAAAACCATCTAAAGCCATATTTCTATGTTTAAGTAGAAATATTTCACAAAGTTGGCATTAAAAATTTGATGTTTTTGTTTATCACTTAAAAGAAGATGACACTTGATGCATCCCATGAGCTACATTTGTAGAAATCCAAAGACCTTCATAAGTTTTTCACAAGTTTTCTAAATCCAAAACAAAATAAAATGTAACTTAGTTCACAAAAACACAAATGAATAAAATAAAAGTAAGAAAAATAGATCTTGGATGCAAGGGAAATAAAACCCTATCCAAGGGACAAATCATTTTCAACCAAATTAATCCCAAAATAGAAGAAAAGTCCATCACTCTCCCAAAAGAGAAAAAGACACGAATCTAAAAAATGGCATATATTTGAAGTGTGGTGGTTCTTTTGACCTTGTGGTTCAGGAACTTAAGGTGCATATCCTTCGCCTTCACAATTTCTAGATGCATCTCAAAATGCAAAACTATAATTGTGGAGGAGCACAATATAAAGTAGCGTCTGTCTAACATCAACTCATTCAGACCTCAAAACCAGAGACCCCACTAGGTGTATGACCTCTGGTGCAATCACGGATGGAGGTTCTAGGGTAACGACTGTCCAACCATGTAGCCTTAGAGTAAGCACAATGGAATAAACACTATAAATGAAACAGTAAATGGAGATTTCATTGATTCAACATCACAATGATTACAATAGGTATCATAGGCCAACCACATGGGAATTACAATCTTCTACAACCAGATATGTGAAAGATATAATAATTGACAAATTCGCACTTCAGAACTTCTAACTCTAGAATTACGAACTTCAAAACTCTAACTATCCTATCTATGATAACTACCAACTACCTTCAAATGAATCTAAGAGATGCTTATATAGCCTTTCTAAGATCCAGGACTGATCCATGTCAGCCACAAGGGATTCCATATCCAAATGCTTGATGAAACATGTAGGTCAACCTAGTTCTAATGGAGAAGCCTCCAATGTTGATGAAAAGTGATGTAGGGGCATCACTCTCCATCAAATTTTGGTTTGTGTTTTTTTGTTTTGGTTTTTGTAGTTTGAGGTTTTTGTGGTGTTTTTTAGGTGTGGTTGCAAATTCCTATCGCTCATGTAATTATTGTACCATGCCATTCAGAATAAGAGTTCATCTTGGTAGTCTCCTATTGCTAGTTGGAAAAGAATTTCTTGTCACAAAAAGAAATAGAGCAGCTTCTATTAACTATGTGACAGGAACTTGGTTCAAAAGGGGCCTTTTATCATCTGTCGACCATTACACTACCTGACCAAACAAAGTAATTTGTTGGATGGTTCATGAGGGAGATGAGGAGACTTGGATGACGATTGGAGGATAGCTAGTAAAGCATCGAAGAATCTGGAGCGACTGATACAAAACAAAACTAGAATAGGAAACAAAATGACTCTATTCATAATAAAATATAGGAGGAAAAGAAAACAACGGTAGTAGAGAAGATTATGGGAAGGCTGATAAAAGGAGGCATTAAGGCCAAATGAAAGTAGGAGGAAAAAGGCTGAATAAGAGAGCCAAGCAATAGAGAGGCTGAAAACAAGAGAAACGGCCAATCAAAAAGAAGGCCAACTGTGATATAAGGAGGAGGTCAATAAAAGTAGGCCAAGCTGGAAGAGGCTGAGAAAAAGAAGAGAGCCATTGAATTGAAGAGAACAGGTGGATTCTAGGGGATGAATCATTTGAAGATAAGCCGTAGAAGGAATATGGTAAGAGGCCGACAATGATAGGAGTCCAATATGATTAAAAGAAAGTGACTTGAAGGGGCAAATGTAGAGGGTCAACCGAGGATAGAAAAATAAAGGACGGAATCCAAAGAAGGAAGTGTAGTCAGGAATTAGAATCAATTATTGTAGATAGGAAGAGGTTGTTAGTTTTGAGCCCGTAAGATATGTATTGTCATGTTTTGAGAGTAGACTAGAAGAGGGAGGAATCTATTTTCAGAACATTATCTTTTGTGATTTTAGTGTTAGTAAAATCTGCATATTAACACTTCCTATCATTTTGTCATTTGATTGTTAATGCTGTAAATAAGAGATCTGGAGCTCCTGTCATTGTTTTGAGTCTCTATTTGATAGAACGCATTGTGAAGCTATTTGATCCTGTGTCTAGCAAGTCAACCATCAATGGGTATCAGAGCATGTGTGAGTAAGTCATGCCTTCAGATTGGTATCAGAGCCCCAAAAGGTCTGGATAGTAAAAGTTTTCTTTTTGTTTTGGTAGCTTGATGTTCATAATAATCCTGGTGTGGTATGTGTGAACATAGAGTCCTAAAGATCTAGGTAGCAAGCACTATGTGTGTTCTTGATTTTGATGGGTATTGTTGTATGAGTGTTGCAGTCTAATTATGTTGCAATTTGGTAAGTTAATAAGAAAGGAGAGGTACCAAAAGATTGGGCAGAGTGGACAAGAAACAAGCCCTAGGTGAGGTATCTAGAATATGAGAATGAATAGAAAGATGCAGTGTTTGCATAAGTAGAATGCCGAAGGAGAGGCAACTTGTGCTAGAATTTGTAGTGACATGTGTTGTTGTGTGAACAGATCACTGAAGGAGAGGCAGTTTGCACTTAAAGATTGAGTAGAGTTTGTGTATTGCAGTAGTAAGAGGAATGGATATTAGTGTAAGAAGACCTGTCATAATCCCATATTGGGATAGATATTGGGATGGAGTGGAAAGTAGAAAATACTAAGAGGAATTGGAAAAGATTGCAACAAGAATGGATATGTTGGAAAAGAGTTATTTTCCTACTAATGTTGTGGTTGTAGGAAGTGGACAAGAAGAGAAGAGGAAAGGTCTCATTGTAGAGGACTTGAATAAAAATAGTAAATAAAGGAGAAAAAAGAAAGTGTAGCAAGGAGCACTAGAAGAAGAAAAGAAGATACTGTCTATCGAAGAGGCATTGGAAGAGGCATCTTGGTCTCTTGATTCATTTGCTACTGATTTGTTTGAAAGTGTATGAATCAGGTATGAAGAAGGATAAGAACAAGCCTTTGGAGGGGAAAGGAGAAAGGGCAAGAAGAGAGCCCATAGATGAAGATGAAGATAAGAGTGAAAGAAGACAAGTTGCAGTAATAGATACAAGAAGACAGTTTGTAGCAATGGTGCAATACAAGGTACCTAAAGATGGAGAGAGAGATAATAAAGAAAAGAAGAAATCCTATAAAGAGAAACAGGTGGAAAGACATGAAGCCAAGAATGTAAGCAAATTGGGACAACAGACCAATGAAGAGGTAAAAGTGAGTTTTGGTAGTGATTTTGTTTATACAAGTGAAAATATGAATGTAAACCTGCAAGTTAGAAAGGAGACGAGTAATTTGGTGGATCATGGCTATATAATACCATATTGGTAAAAGAAATCAGTTGTAAATGTACAACAAAGAGAAGTGAGGCAAGGAGTGGTTTGTACTAACCTTTATGACAACAAAATAGCATCAAGGATGGAAGATATGATAGAGATTCAGAGGAGACAAGAGGATAGGCCAAGTGTAGAGGCAGCAAGGCATCAATTCAAGAAGATGAAGAGCCTAGTGTGGGTAGTAAAGCATGGGATAGCAGTAGAAGAAGTCAATAATGAGAAGAAGACAATACAAGAGAAGAGGAGAGGTGTCAAGGTGGACAAGTCCAATGAACCAGAGAACATAATAGATCCCATAGAGGATGAAAAGAAGGATAATGCCCCAGAGCATGCAAGGGAGTTAGAGGAAAAGTAGCATGGTAAGTGCAAGGCAAGAGGTAGCCAATTTGATTTTGATGATGATGAATTTGAGGCTTTCAATAAAATTTATGAATATAAGGAAAAACTGTGGTTGACTGTGGATAAAAAGGAAATGAGAAGAGAGAGATATAAAATGAGGAAGGAGAGCAAAGGAAGGCATAGTGGAATTTCTAGTAATAAGTACAAAAGGGGAAAAGAAGAAAAAGACATGAAGAGTGAAGGAGGAGTAGCAGAAAATATGGACGAGGAAGTTGGAGCAGCAGAGAATAAAGAGGAAGAAGCTGAGGGAATAGAGAGTAAAGAAGGAAAAGATAATATTCATGATGGAAACCAGGTTGAGGTAGAATTTGAATAAGGGTCAACAAACAAGAGTGGTGCAAATGATTTGTGGGCTCAATCCTTTGAGATAAAACAAGAATTGTAGGAGGATATTGTTGGTGAAGGAATAAATATAAGCGGGACAATGAAGAAGGATGAAGGAAGAAAAGATGTAGATATTAATAGAGAAGTTGGTGCAGCAATGCAGGATGAGGTAAACAAAAATGTCTTTTATAAGACTGTGGATTTGTATTTCTTTAGTATTCTGATCAATGAAAGGGTTTCGAGCATAGATCTATAAGAGAGTATGATATTATAGATTGTGATAAGAGAAAGGATATTAAAAATGATTTGTGGTTGTTTAATTGGGACATGGAAATGGAAGTATATGGAATGATGAATGCAGATTCGTTGAAGGCTGACCATCCTTTTATTGGAGTCGACAAATTGATAGAGAGTGTGGAGAAGAGAAAGCTATATGGGAAATTGCAAAAGATCTCAAGTCAAATGGATGCATTGGAAAAGTATTATTTTCCTAACCCTATGATGATTGCAGGACATTCAAAGAAAGCCAAGGAAAGAGAGCCTGAAGCAAAGCCAAGTCATGAAGAAGACATTATAGACATTGATGATAATAATGAAGACTATGAACATTTTGTCAATGTTAAGGAAGAAGATTACCAAGAGACAAAAACTGATCAAAATATTAATTCACAAAATTTAGAAAGTTCACACTTAAGTTATTTTGAGGATTTGAGGAAAGATGGTGTTCAAAGTGGTTTAGAGTCTAAGGAGGGAGAAAATATTGTTCATGTTTACATTTCTAAAGATGAAAACTATAATGAACAGGAGGAGAAATCTGTGTTTGCAAAGGAGAACATGAGATTAGAGGCAATGTCTAGTTTGAAAGAGTATTTTGAAGGAGAGAGTACAAACCTAGTGAAGGAGAAGAAAAATGTCAAAGGTTTAATTGACATTGCAGTATAAGAACCGTAGGATGTTGAAGAGGAAGAACTATTGTTAAAAGATAACATTGCAGAAGTAAAGACTTATGAGGTAACTTTCTTTACACATTATGAGGATGAAGTTTTATTTTCATTTGAGGATGATGACTATGAAGATGAGTCAGAATGGTAGAAATTTGAAGTTGATACAGAGAATCGACGGAGGAAGTATGCATAGAAAGAAAGAAGCCAACGAATGTAGATTGAGAAACATCAAAGGCAAAAATGCAAGTGTGTGTATCAAGAATCTAAAAGGCTAAACAACTGGAAGATGAGGAAAAAGGAAGTGGAATTTTTAGTCTCCTAGGGAGCTTGATGCAGGGGCATCACTCTCCATCAAATTTTGGTTTGTGTTTTTTTTTTGTTTTAGTTTCTGTAGTTTGAGGCTTTTGGGGTTTTTTTAGGTGTGGTTACAGATTCCTGTCACTCATGTAATTCCTGTGGCATACCATTTGGAATAAGAGTCCATCTTGGCAGTCTCCTTTGACTAGTTGGAAAAGAATTTCTTGTTACCAAAAGAAACAATGTAGCTCCTATCAACTGTGTGATAGGAACTTGGTTCAAAAGGGGCCTTTTATCATCTATTGACCGTTCACTACCTGACCAAATAGAGTAATTTGTTGGATAGTTCGTGAGGGAGATGAGGAGAATTGGATGATAGTTGGAGGACAGCTGGTAAAGCATCGAACAATCTAGAGTGACCATTAAAAAAAGAAACTAGAATAGGAAACAAAATGCCTCTATTCGTGGTAAAACTCAGGAGGAAAAGAAAATGACAGTAGAAGAGAAGATTATGGGAAGGCTGATAAAAGGAGGCATTAAGGATGAAGGAAAGTAGGAGGAAAAAGGCTGAATAAGAAATCCATGTGGTAGAGAGGCTGAAAATAGGAGAGAAGGCTGATCAAAAGGAAGGCTGACGGTGATATAAGGAGGTCGATAAAAGCAAGCCAAGCTGGAAGAGGCTGAGAAAAAGAAGAGGGTCATTGAATTGAAGAGAACGGGTGGATTCTGGGGGCCAAATCATTTGAAGATAAGCAACAAAAGGAATATGGTAAGAGGCCAACAATGATAGGAGTCCAATATGATTAAAAGAGAGTGATTGGAAGGGGTGAATGCAGAGGGCTGACTAAGGAGAGAAAAATAGAGGAAGGAATCCAAAGAAGGAAGTGTAGTTAGGAATTCAAATCAATTATTGTAGATAGGAATAGACTGTTAGTTTCAGGCCCATAAGATCTGTAATGTCATGTTTTGAGAGTAGACTAGAAGAGGGAGGAATATGTTTTTAGAACATTGTCTTTTGTGATTTCAGTGTTAATAAAATCTGCATATTAGTACTTTCTGTCATTTTGGCATTTGATTGTTAATACTGTAAAGAAGACATCTTGAGCTCTTGTCATTGTTTTGAATCTCTGTTTGATAGAATACATTGTGAAGTTGTTTGATCATGTGTCTAGCAAGTCATCTATCAATGGGTATTAGAGCATGTGTGAGTAAGTTGTGCCTTCAAAAAGTGTTGTGGTTCTAGATGAAGGTGTCTCTAGTCCCATAATGAATTGTGAGATGTTCTATTAGGGGCCACAAGTCATGAGAAGTTGCCATAAACTTCGTATGCCAAGCTACATGCTTAATGCTTTGAATGGTGAATCCTGATGATGTTTCTAACCGTGATAACTTTCTATAGATAACTGTAAATGTCTTGAATTTTGGACCATATGATGTAGATGGGCAATTGTAGAATCTTGATCCTATGTTGTGAGTTGTGAAATGATTATGTGGTGAAATGTGGTGCAAAATGTTGAGACTATACTAACTAAAATGCAAGAAGAAACAAAATGTTTTTGGATGATACAATATTGTCTTTCAACCTGGGATGCTCCTACATCAACTCTCACCAAACTCCTTCAAAATAAAATTCTAGACCTATCGACACATCTGAATGTGAAACAAACTTGCCACCACTAACTTGATATCGCTAATGAGACAAGATGTATATGTGAGCCCTTGTCTACCAGAGAATATGTTAGACATCATTGGATGCAAAAAGCCTAATAAACTTGATTAACGTAAAGTCTGGGTCTACAAACATCCAAACCTTATAAGCTTGAAACACACTTTTAATAAGTGAAATTTGCAAGGCTTTTTATATCTGATATTTTTTTTCATCCAATATTTACTTGATTGGTTTCTTGTGAACATGATCTACCCTATAGAATTGGGTTGAATAGATGTTTGAAGTCCAAATATCAATTTGAAATCTATGGGGGTCACATTTGTCTACCCTAAAAGTTTCATTAATCAAATTCTAGAGGGGCATTGCATTAGAAGTTAAATCTACTACATGCTTGTGTTCTTAGTGGACACCTAAAACCTTATACAAAAAACCCAATAAGTAGCCTTAGGTCTGTGGTATTTATGCTCTCAAGTCCATAATTGTAAGGTGGTGTTTAGGTGAATCGTGGTTTGACATGTGGCTTAGTAGTGACATGGAATGTGGCCCAAGTTTTAAATGAAGAGTAGATAGGTAAGCTTTATCAAATTTTATTGGTTTTTTGGCCAATTTGTTAGTTCTCCAGACATAAGGAAGCAAATACAAGCCATTTGGTTGATTGATTCTGGTTTCACTATGGTCTATTAATTCATGGCTTTAAGATTTTAATCATGGACTTAATTTAAACTTTAACCTAAAATACTTCTAAGTCCATCCAATAGTCTCCCTAAACCTCTAGGATTGATAATGCCAAGCACAAGAAGGCAACTTAATCAAGGGTGATTGGATCTTCCAAAGCCACAGGGAAAATGTAGACAAATTCTAACCTAATGGGAAGTTCTCAGTGCCCATTCTTTTTCTATATGAACACAAAACATATGAAGATGCATTCGTTGATAACATGATGGAATGTCAATATACACAAGCCAAACAATGTAGTGCAAAATCTCATAATCAAATGCATTAAAGAGAAGCCCCACAAAGAAATTCTATCTAAAATGGCCCCAGAAGCACTTTTTACTATTGGAGATTATGAGATTTAACAAAAAGAAAGATGAATACCGAAAAAGAAAATGTTATTTTAGCATCCCAAAGCTTTAGCAAATCTAAAAACACCTATCATTAGCTTAATAGGTATAATAAATCTGAAACCATATTCATATTGATAAGAGAGGAAGGTGAATGACATACCCATATAAACATTATGAAACATATAAATGACGTTAATAACCAAGAAAATTACAAAGCATGACAAATCTAACATTATTGGATATAACTATCAATTTTTCCAATTAACACAACATGCATAGAAATAGATTCATTAAGATATATTTTGTAGATCTTTCAAATAGGGAAAGCTAAATGGCTAGACAGTGACACTAAGACATGACATACAAGGCTAATAAAAAGGCAAAGTGACCATTCTTCAAAGGTTTTTAAACCAATCTTACAACCACATTTTTACTACCCAAAACAAAGTAAACATGAACACCAATAACATAAATACCAAAATAAGACAATTTGTTGCTTGTATTGTTGATATTAGAAGTCCACTAGACAAAAAGCCTTTGTGGATTTATTTTGGCATGCAACAAGAAGAGCCCACACCTTGCCTCAATCTTATAGCCGAAGTCTTTCTTGAGGTTTATATAGAAACAAATCTCAACCTTCCACTTGGTAGTACCTTGGAAAACTTGGCACCATTGGATTAAGACATGATTGTGTAAAACTTGGCACCACTAGCTTAAGACATAATTGTGGAAAACTTGGCACCGTTGGCTTAAGACAAAACTATCTATGTGAACTGACCTTCCTATTAAAAGCGCCCCTAGATCATGAAGACAATCATCTAGTCTTGCATAATCCTTACAGTAGTGGCTTAACCATGAAAACTAAACTTCAAATGCCCCAACATTAGAGCTGAACAAAATAATCCAGTTACTAGAACTTTGAACCCCTATGTCTCACATCAGAAGTTCACTTTGATTCATGCTTGTGTTCTTAGTGGACATCTAAAACCTTATGCAAAAGAACTCAACAAATGTACCAGGTCTGTGGTATTTATGCTCTTAAGTCCATAATTTTATTATGCAAATTTTGCTTTTACATCCTCTTAATGCTATTTTACTTTATGATGATTTGCATTTCTCTTGGAGACTAACTCTATGTTGTTATTTTGATTTCATATCATTTGCTTTATAGTTTATTAATCTATTTGTTGCACTACTTTTCTAGGTTATTCATCTTTGTAAATTCTAACATGGTATTAAAGTTTCAGATCTGCTAACTCCTTGAATTTGGGAGTGATTCAGTCTTGAGGTTTT
Source organism: Cunninghamia lanceolata (assembly GCA_027924645.1). Classification (NCBI taxonomy): domain Eukaryota; kingdom Viridiplantae; phylum Streptophyta; class Pinopsida; order Cupressales; family Cupressaceae; genus Cunninghamia; species Cunninghamia lanceolata. Next base: position 28,376,839 of record BSBN01000334.1, on the reverse strand, counting down.
GTTGGGTGCATTTTGAGGAAAAACGGACTGTGCCATTAAATAATTACAAATAAATAATTAAGTACTCTATGTGTCCCACACACATAAAATAATTAACTCAATGTTACATACAATGATTACAAGTGGTATGAAATAAATGACACATCACATGGATGCACCACAAATAAATATTTATTTTACATAATAAAATAATACCAATGTTATGCAAGGTGTAGAACACACCTATTCCAACAAGGTGGTGCTTGAATGAATCATGGTCTGATATGTGTCTTAGTAGTGACATGGATTGTGGTCCAAGAGAATGAAGAGTAGACATGTGACAAGCTCTATCAAGTTTTATTGTTCCTTTGGCTAATTTGTGAGTTCTCAAGACACGAGGAAGCAAATACAAGCCATTTGATTGAACGAGTCTAGTTTCACTATGGTCTATGAATTCATGGCTTTAAGATTTCGATAATGGACTTAATTTAAACTTTAACCTAAAATGCTTCAAGTCCATCCTTTAGAAGGCTAATAAAATGGGAAAGCGACCTTTAGAGAAGGTGCTTAAACCAATCTCAAGAAATAATTTTAGTTTCTCCATTCAAGCTTCCTATCTATTGTTTTGAACTTATAAGTCTCGCATGAGAAGTTTAGTTTATTTCATACTTGTGTTCTTAGTGGACACCTAAAACCTTATGCAAAAGAACTCAACTGGGGGCCTTAATTCAATGGTATTTATGCTCTCAAGTCCATAATTGTAAGGTGGTGCTTGGGTGAATCATGGTCTGACATGTGGCTTAGTAGTGACATGGATTCAGGGGAATGAAGAGTAGACACGAGGCAAGCTCTATCAAGTTTTATTGGTCCTTTTGCCAATTTGTGAGATCTCCAGACACGAGGAAGCAAATACAAACCATTCGATTGAATGAGTCTAATTTTACTATGGTCTATGAATTAATGGCTTTAAGATCTTGATCATGGACTTAATTTAAAGTTTAACCTAAAATGCTTCCAAGTCCATCCAATAGTCTTCTTGAACCTCTAGAATTGACAATGCCAAGCACAGGAAGCTGCAACTTAATCAAATTTGACTGGATCTTTCAAAACTGGCAAAATCGCTTTTTTGTCATTAGACTTCTCCTTTTAAAAAAGCAATACTACTTGAAAATATCTATTGGCGTGTTGTTCCATTGCTAGTTTATTTTTAAACTGCAACAACAGATTATAAACAATCAGTTTTTTAAATTATTGTTTTCAGACAAGTAGCTGATCATGAAAAAGTCGCCGAGATAAAACGTCAAGAGTTTTTTTTTTTAAAAATTGCAGGCCTTAGATGGCACCGTTCTTATCCAGGGCGTCCCACGTGCTTTTCGGCTTTCGATGCACAACAGAACTCATATTCTATTAAAGATAAATAAAATACTAGTTCGATCTTCGATTATATTAATTTCAGTTTTGGTGTTTCGAGAAGAAATTCAGTGCATATGAATATTTGACTAAAAAAGTTCTACAAACACTTTTATGCTGTTCAACCGCCTCAGAATAGAGACATTATACGAAGGCATTTATACTGTTAAGCCCTGGGACTGTTAAAACATTATACAGAAGAAAAATGGCAGGGCATGCAGTAGTTGTTCCGTATCCAGGGCGAGGCCAAATTAATCCCATGATGAAGCTTGCCAGAAAGCTCGCTTCTCATGGAATCTCTGTTACATTCGTGCTGACTGAGTCGTGGCACAAAACCATTTCACAGGCCGAGGACAATGTTTTCTCCCATGCTCGAAAGCTTGGCCTAGACATTCGGGCAGGCGTTATTCCAGACTGCGTGGTGGGAGAGTCAGAAAGGTGGACTAACAGGACGGCTTTTTCTCTCTCGATCTCTAACATGGAAGCTCATGTGAACGAACTTATAACAAATCTCAATCGCTCGGGAACCAGCCCGTCGTGCATAGTGGCCGACACTGGGCTCAGCTGGGCTGTGCCTCTAGCTAAAAGACATACTCTCCTCTCTGTTGCCCTGTGGCCAATGTCTGTTACAATGTTTTCCATCTTTTATCATTCAGACTTGGGTAAAGAAGAAAACCAAGAACCATTTGCAGTTAAATTATTTGAGGGTTTGTAGTTTAAAAACACAAAACTGATTGTTTATAATTTGTTGTTGCAGTTGGGTTGGAAAGCTGCATAGATTATATTCCTGGTGTACCTTCGTTAAAACGGACAGAACTTACAAATCCACTTCTTCCTCCTCTCCCAATGAGCAATGAGTTTGCGCAGTGTTTTATAAATGTGAGAGAAGCAGATTGGGTTGTTGGGAATTCTTTCTACGCCTTGGATTGCAAGGCAGTTGAGGCCCTGCGGCACAAAACTCCTGTGCAGTGTGTGGGTCCCTTGAACTTGTCCTCCACCCAGTGGGGAGATGGAAAGGGCGCTTCACAGTGCAGTCAATGGCTTGATTTGAAACCGGCGCTGTCCGTCATCTACGTTTCCTTCGGCAGCTTTATTAATGTGGCGAGAGCTCAGGTGGTGGAAATAGCCTCGGGTCTTATGCAGAGCGGGTACTGTTTTGTGTGGGCACTTCGTCCGGATAAAGAGGCATCTCATGTCTCAGAAATGTTGCCGGCTGGATTTTTGGAGGAGTGTAAAGAGCAGGGCTTGGTTGTGCCCTGGCTTAGTCAGGAGGAGATTCTTTCCCATCCTTCGGTGGGAGGGTTTTTCAGCCACTGTGGATGGAACTCCATTATGGAGAGCGTTTCTGCGGGTGTTCCCATGCTGGGATTTCCTCTTGCGATAGAGCAGTTCGTCAACTGCACGCTCGTTGTGGACGAATGGAAGTTCGGGGTGAGGGGGAGGAGTGAAGACGATGAAAATAGGATTATAGAAGCGGAAGAGATTGGCAGAAAGGTGAAAGTGTTGATGGAAGGGGAAGAAAGCCTGAGGTTAAAAGGAGTGGTCGAGAGATTTAGCAAGCTTGCCAGAGAGGACGTCACCAATGGACTGTCCGCCACTAATTTGAAACTACTTGCCGATAAGTTGAAAGCAGTCAAATGCCCATGAAAGAAATAGCAAAACATCAAGCCATTTGAAATGAGTTATTGATTTCACATCTCTCCATTGTTTGAGTTTGTTATGACAGTCAGTACCCAAATAATCATAAATGAAACACAGAATAATCATTTGATGATTTTTTTTTAAATTTTTTTTTCATTCTCTTCTCTTACCCCCTTCATTCTATTATGAATCATGGAATATGTGATCTGTGGAAAATAAAAATTATGAACAATTGAATGACAAACTCTAATACATAATATTACAGATTTTGGAAATTTGATATTTTTAATCAGAACTAAAAAAACCTGCTGGAAATCAATTTGATGTTGTTCAGCTCTCTAGGATGAAAGCTATGAAGAGAAAGTAAGTAAAATTTCCTGCTATTTCTTTTTATATATTAGACTTGATGCTAATTATAGCTAAACTCTTTAGATATTTTTGTACATGCTACTTGTTCAATATAGGTGTTACCAATGGGGCTTAAATTTGACGGTTGACTCTGTCTATTAAGTAATTTTTTTATGAGAATTATTTATTCAAAAGGTATTTAAAATATCAAAATATTTCTTAGTATAAATAAAATTTTATATAAATTAAATATATGCATCAACATAATCCTATATAAATTTTTGACAATCTATTTAAAATCTCTCTTTTCATATGAAATAATTTTTAAAAAATTTATTTATATTTTACAAAAATAATACCCAATACGACCATATAACCATCAAATTTAGGCTTTTGACTATGTTGGCTTATCAAATCTCTAAAATTTCAATTAAAAGAGTCATAAGCTCACTATAAAACAATTTTGAAAATTAATATTAAATAATAATCAAATTATAATTAAAGACATTTTCATTGCACACCAATGTGCGATTGCTAGTTTATTTTTAAACTACAACAAGAAATTACAAACAATCAGTGTTTTAAATTATTGTTTTCAGACAAGTAGCTGAAAATGCAAAACTTGCCAAGATAACACGTCAAATTTTTAATAATACTAGCAGTTGCACAAATTTATGCGCAATGGAATAGCCGATAGGATCTATCATAAAATTATAGCGGACCCTAGCTAAAATTTGCATTGCACTTGTATATACATTTCCTTTGTATCTCATATGCATTTGTCTTTGTATCTTGCATACATACAAGCATTTAAACATACAAAGATTTTTCTATATTGAACTTCTTTTGACATCCGACTTATATCTTTAACGTGTATCTTCGCTTGTACATCGGCTTGTATCTTGAAGACATACATTGTTATTATGCAAATCTGATATGCAAGCGGTGGGACCCACCCTACTTTTCATTTGTGATATCGTATTGGCAAGAGATTTCCACGCTTCACTTGATGTGGAAGTGGGCATAGTTGCTATCAGCATGACTTTCTTCATCGGCATGTGATTAAAATTCTTCCCCGATCTCTCAAGTGTCACCGATGTAAACATCGGTGAGAGTCTTGTCAATGAACGTTGTCATTGTTATCGTCGGGATAAGATAAACCATCAGGATAACTTATTCCAAGTATCACATTATTTCAATGAATAACTTAAGAAAAAAAGATTGATTTTACCGTAAGTAGTTCATCCATCGCAACAAGAAAATCATTATAATTCCCACATTACCAGGGACCTTGAAAGGTAAGCATTAAAAATGTAATTCATTATGAGATGATTGTTTAATTTAACCTTCTGATGGGGAGTGCACAGCGGATACCACAAACTGATGCCCTAATTTCTCATAGTCGACGAATGATATGGAGCCTTAGACACTAACTTAGTATATGCTTGGCATGACTTGCTATAACCGGTGGTAATACCCTGATTCACCATTACGCCCGGTTAACATTTGTATCTGACAAAAGATACATTCTCAATGTACATTCCCCACATGCATTTATGATATACATTCGCAATATACATTCGAACCACACTCGTCGGCGGGACTTGAGTTATCGGTTGGACTTACCACGGAGTCCCCGATTCACTGATTCCTCTCGATGGATCCTCTGTCAATGGTTCGATCCTCTCTTCTGCCAGACCACCCTCATCGCCCTGAGCAAGGAATGCTTCGTCGATGGCCTCTGTCCCACTAATAACAACTCCAACTCCTTTGATCAAACCCTAGCACATGGAGATGCTAGGCTACCTACTATGCACAACCTGCGATCTGGAACATCTGCATCGCTAAATGATGAAACATAATAGGAAACGAATAACACATATTGTACAACGAAGCCATTCCACTGATTTCGATAGAAATCTCACTAGTGCAATGCTTCACATCGACATTTCGCAACAACAAAAATATAGATAGGAAAGGAAATCTACAGCTATGCAATTCGTATTTATAGAGAATAGAAAAACAAATTGACGACACAGAATAGTTGATTTCCCCTAAACACAATGCACAATTACATTCAATTGATCTGATTACAATAATGATCAAAATGCCTGATCTTGTTCATTCCCCTAGGTTTATAAACTTGCCTAGAGTAGTACCAAGTGGCTAGGAGACCAATTCCAAGTGGCTAGGAGAACAACCATTTAATCATTTACAATTCGACAACCGTGACCTAAGTCCCTTGGGACTTACAAAATGAACCTAGATACTAACAGAAATTACATGCATTGGTCAAATAGACCTTATTACAACTCAAAATATGATTTCAAAGTCAAACATGACTTAAATGCCTCACGGAAGCCACCTTGTGTTAGGTGTTCCTGCACCATACACCCCACCTTGAAAAGAACTCATGTCCCATGAGTTGAGTCCTTGTCTTGTACCACCTATATCCATTGTTGCTTCATGCCTTTCCCACGATCTCTGGACTACAACTTGCTTCCATGGAATCAAAAACTCATGCCTAGCATTGTAGGCTCTACTCACACCTTGCCATGAGTGAGTGCTTGCAACCAAACCTAGACTTTGTTCGCCATTCTTCCTTACTGTCATCTCTACCTGAACACCTGCATTCAAAACCTTGTTTGATGCTTCTTGTACCATTGCTATGGTAGAATATGTTTGCCTTACAACTCTTGTTGGCTCTAGAGGACAAACAATGGTCCATACTATGATATCATCTTCTGCTTTCCAATCAACTTGTGGCTGCTTGTAGACCTGCTCTGTGACCTTCTGCTGATCCATCTCAAACATTACCATCTGATCTCCATCATTCAAAATTGAAATCACCTTCAAACTTGGACCTTTGGCAACCCCACTCCTTGAGGTATCTTCAACTTGCCTTGTCTCTTCTTCATTGATCTTCACAACTTCTTTCTTACCCACCAAAATGATCTTGGCTGCCTTCTTTGCTTCAGTATCCTCCTGCAATGGTGTCATCACAAAAGTCTTTCCATCCTTCTTGATGGTGTATGTGTTAGCATATCCATCATATAATGCTTGCCTATCAAATTTCCATGGCCTACCTAAAAGTAGGTGACAACACTCCATGGGCAAAATGTCACATAAAATTTGCTCCTTATATTCTCCAATTTGAAAATGAACATATGCTTGTTCACTTACCAAAAGTGATTGGCTATCACTTACCCAAGATGCTCTATAAGGAGTTTGATGAGGAATCCTTTCTATGTTCAATTTATCCACCATTTCCCTAGACACCATATTATCTGTTGAACCCGAATCTATGACTACCTTGCATATTTTACCTTTACTTTTGCAATTGATCCTGAAAAGAGCTCTCCTCTGTGATGGTTCAGTCTTCTCTGGTGCTTTGAGAAACATCCTCTTGATCATCAGACTTTCTCCCACTTCTGATGCCAAATTTATTTTAGGAGATGTCACACTCCCTGCATCCTCTTGAGTCAATGTGGTTCTTCTCTCATTACCATGAGAAGTTGAGGCCTTCTCTGGACAATTATAAGCTAGGTGCCCTATCTGATTACAATTATAACATCTCATGTTGTCCAGAACTTTGATCCTCTATCTGATCCATTTGTTCCACCTCTTTCATTTGGCCTTCTTCCTCGGTAGCCTCCTCTGCTACTTGAGTCCCCAACTTGATCTTCTTGGTTAGACTCACCACTAGGCCTCTGGTTAGGACTTCTGCCTCCAAAACTGTCTCTAAAATTTCTATCACCTCTTCCTCTACTATTCTGCTTACTCTTTCTCTTTATCTTCTCTTCAGTCCTTAAGGCCATTTGGAAACACTTGTTCACTGTTTCTCGTGCTAAGATGCTGATCTCATCTTGGATGTTCATCCTTAGGCCATTCAAGTACCTGGCCACCTTCTCTGACTCTTCTTCTTTTCTCTTTGATCTGAGACTGAGTTTAAGAAACTCTTGTGTGTATGCATTCACGTAAAGGTCTCTCTATCTGAGGTTCTGCAATTTCCTATACATCTACACGTTATAGTCCAGAGGTAAGAATTGTACCTTGATTTTGGTCTTCATCCTTTCCCAGGAGGTTATCATATTCTTCCCCTCCTTGACTCTCTCTCCTTGCTCATAATTCCACCATGCAAGAGCAGATCCCTTCAATTGTGCATTTGCCAACTTAACCCTCTTGTCATCAGGGACTTCTTTGTATTCGAAATGATTGTTCAAAGCCTCAATCCAGTCAATCACCTCTTCAGCTTCCATACTTCCACTATACATAGGTAACCCATCTATGGTGTCCCTATTGATTAACTGCAGTGCATTTATAAATGCCCTCTGGTCTGTTGGTATCTCTTCTGTCCTCTTACTAGTTTCAGCAATTTCTGCATCACCTTTTTCGCTGTCACTTTCATCTTCCCTATCTTTGCTTTTGGACTACTTGAACTCTGCCATCTTTGATTCAAGCATCTCCTTGATCAACTTCTTGATGGCATCCTACAACATACTTTTGGGAGGCATCCTCTCTACCTCTATTTCGTTGTCTCTGTCTGACATAAACCTTCACAGACAACACCCAAACACTGACACTCTTGCAAGTCCTCAACTCAACTTGCCACCCAAATCATTTTGGGCTTTGATACCAATATGATGGGGAGCCTTAGACACTAACTTAGTATATGCTTTCCATGACTTGCTATAACCGGTGGTAATACCCTAATTCACCGTTACGCCTGGTCAACATTTGTATCTAACGAAAGATACATTCTCAATGTACATTTCCCACATGCATTTGCGATATACATTCCTAATATACATTCAAACCACACTCATTGGTGTGACTTGAGTTATCGATCAGACTTACCACAGAGTCACCGATTCACCGATTCCTCCCAATGGATCCTCTCTCAATGGATCCTCTGTCAATGGCTCGATCCTCTCTTCAGCTAGACCACCCTCATCACCCTAAGCAAGGAATGCTTCGTCAATGGCCTCTATCCCACCGATAACAACTCCAACTCCTCCGATCAAACCCTAGCACATGGAGATGCTAGGCCACCTACTGTGCACAACCCGTAATCTGGAACATCTGCATCCCCAAATCATGAAACATAATAGGAAACAAATAACACCTATTGTACAATGAAGCCATTCCACTAATTTTGATAGAAATCTCACCAGTGGAATGCTTCACATCGACATTTCGCAACAATAGAAATACAGATAGGAAAGGAAATCTATAGGTATGTAATTCATATTTATAGAGAACAAAAAAAGAAATTGATGACATAGAATAGTTGATTTCCCCCTAACACAATGCGCAATTACATTCAATCGATCTGATTACAATAATGATCATAATGCCTGATCTTGTTCATTCCACTGGGTTTATAAACTCACCTAGAGTAGTACCAAACTGGCTTCAAGCAGCTAGGAGACCAATTCCAAGTGGCTTGGAGAAACTAACTATCTCCAAGCAACTGGGAGAACAATCATTTAATCATTTACAATTTGACAACCATGACCTAAGTCCCTTGGGACTTACAAAATGAACCTAGATACTAACAGAAATTACATGCATTGGTCAAATAGACCTTATTACAAATCAAAACATGACTTAAATGCCTCATGGAGGCCACCTTGTGTTAGGTGCTCTTGCACCAACGAACTAATAGATGAGCCACCGATTCAATTCGATCAGCCAAGTCTCGCATCCTTCTGCCAATGCCCCAAAAGTGTTTGCCCTTGGTGAGACCCATTTCGTCGATGAACACTTGTAACTTTTGGCTGATGTGCCAATACGCCATCACACAGTTTACTTCTCATGAACCCTAACACATGGAGATTCTAGGTCATCCTACTATGTGAAATGCCATGTCTGGATCCTCTGCACTGCCGAACAGGAAAAACTAAACAAAAGCAAAACAAATATTTATACAATGAAGCCATTCCATTAATTTTGACAGAAATCTCACTAGTGGAATGCTTCACGATGACATGCAGCAACAAAATGGAAAACACAGGGAGAACAGAAATCTACAGCTATACAAATTTGCAATTACAGAGAACAGAAATCAAATTGATGAAACAAAATATCTTTATTTCTCCTTGAAACAATGTTCAATCACACTTAATCTCCTCTCTACGATCTGATTACAATGATCATTTGGTTCATTCCTTTGGGCATTTAACAATTCGCCCTGAGTAGTACCAAATTGACTCCAAGTGGCTGGGAGACACTACAGCCTATTTTTGGCATTATTGCTATTTTTGGCATTATGTGATTACAATTAGACAAATGTCCCCTAAGTCACTTGGGACTTACAAAATGAACCTAGATACAACTGAAATGAAAATGCATTGGTCAAATAGAGCTTATTACAAAAGAAAACATGATTTTCTAGGTGCTTCTGCACCATACTCCCAGGTGAAAGTTTTCTCAAGTCCTCTTAGAGACTAACTGCTGGAAATCACCACCCTGCTTTTTGATGTCTGCTTCCAGCATCCATGTGGCTTGTGAGTCTGAAAGGCCTTGCCATTTGACTAAGTGCTAAAAATAGGTCTGATTTGTTGTCTTCTTGGCTGTTGATGCAGAGCGCCTAGTGGAAGCGAGAACAATTGGTAACAAACTTGATCGGTGAGACATCACCATCGGTGAAGCCAAATTCTTTTCCCCCGATATCGCCACTCTTACCGATATGCCAAACTATTGTATATCCAGAACATGACTTGCTACTACTGGTGAATTAATGTATCTCTGCCCAGATTTCACCGTTACAACCAGTCACCCTTTGTATCATACGAAATGTACATTCTCTACATACAATCTTGACATACAATTGCGAGATACATTCTCAACATGCTTTTTCGATATACATTCACAATGTACATTCAGTGGGACAATATGAAACTTAATCTGAGATAAATCTTGACAACTTTGCAACTGAACAATTTAATAGAAACAACAAAACTCAACAGAATGGAAAACAATCTACTCCTAAGGAAGTCATTCCACTGATTTCGAAGAAATCTCAACCAGTGGAATGCTTCTAATCTACATCTCTGAAATTAGACCAAAACATAACTTTTTATTTCTATTCCTTAGAAGTACACATACAAATCGGTTCTTCCTCTTATCTGTCTATTTTTAACTCGATATCCTTCCTTAACAAACATAGAACGATTATATAGACTCACATATCGGTAGTTACACAAGATGGAAGGTGAACCACCCTACAACCACCTCTATCATTTAATTACATCCACTCAGTTCAGTTACAACACGTATACAGACTCAGTTTTATGCCGTTACTTGGCTAAGCATGATTCAATATGGCGCTAAGGCCTTACAAACGTCAAAAAGACAACTTAGACAAAATAGAGTATGCATGGAATCCTTAGATTCTCAGTGTCTCAGTGGTGCATGGGCACGTAACAGATCTTTTATTTTTGTTTGGATAAGGTCAAACTGACAAGTTGTTCGTTTTTAATTTTTATTTTATTCAGTTGTAATAAAAATAGTTTGGGGATATGAAGTGGTTGGTGATGCAGAGTGTTCAACGAAAACATGCTTTCAATCTAACATTTCATTTTATGCCCTTCAGCGAGACTAACTCATCGGCGGGATCTTGCACTTGTTTCCCGATACTACCACACACGCCGATATGGTAAAATATTGTATATGCATAACGTGACTTGCTACTACTGATGGACCAATGTATCTTTACCCTGTTCTCACCGTTTCTACCAGTCACCCTTTCTATCCAATGAAATGTATATTCTCACATACATTCTCAACATACATTTGCGATATGCATTCGCAATACACTCTTCGGGTAGATCAAAACTATTGCTCTGAGGTTCCAATCTCTTGCTGACGACCACTGTCTCGCCGATGATGCCTTCACAAACTGCAAATCCTCAAATCGTCTAAGTTCCAACCCAGACCCTAGCACATGATAATGCTAGGTTGGTCTACTATGCAATACCTTCGACCCGGTTCTCTGCACTGTTAAATAGAACACAACACACAAGAACAAGAACAGAAAATAAAAACACATATGTACACAATGAAGCCATTCCACTAATTTCAACAGAAATCCCACTAGTGGAATGCTTCATTTATTCATACTTCAACAACTTACAGAACAGAAATGACTACGTTACCGGAAAGGGAAATCTACCAATAGTTAACAAATTTTCACACCATGAACAGAATATAGTTTTTGTTATTCCTTTTGCACAGAATTGAGTTCACTAGGTAATCAACCTTGTTAACTCCCCAATCATCTTTGTTAACTCGTCAATCAAAATGAGTTAACTCTTCACTTAATTCCTTCTTCTAAACCTATCAATACCCCCCTTCCTCAAGCACAAAGGGAGGAAAATTCATTGTGCACATAGCTCTTGCCAAATTTTGCTCTCCAACTTAGCATTTAAATGCTCTTACATGATGAAGGTGCTTTTTTCTTTATTATTCAACCAAGTAGTGTCATTCTGCTTCATTCTATGCCATTGTGTTCAATCCAAGCTCTCATCAAGCTCATACAAGCTTCATCAAAGCTTCTTTTGCTTCTTTGGGTCATTTTATTGTCAAGAGGAACACCTGCTACTATGAAAGGATTCAAGGTTGCCTATTACAAAGATTGTGGAGGGTAGTGGAGTCAACAAATCTTCATTTCTCTCAAGTTCCTTCATTGTTTTCATTTCAATTCATAGTAATTAAAGAATCAAATTTACTCTTGGGAACAGCAAACCATTGCTTTTTCCTTGATAGTTAGATCATGCATGTTAGATTAAACGCTTTCATATTTCTAGATCTAGTTTATTAGAAGAAGCATTTTCCTCTTTTTTTTAGATTAAATTGCATTCAAAACATCGAAAACACAAAAAGATAGGTTTACATTGCATTAGAAAAGTCATCTAGAATTGCATACATATTTCACTTTCATAGATTAGAAGCACTTTTTTTTCCAAAATACTCTAAAAAATACCAAAAAGAACATTTTGCATATCATTTAGTTTATATGCATATAGAAACCCTAGAATAGACAAAATTGCAAACCCTTGATTCCATCACGAGGTAACCATTGTTCAAATAATTCCAAACAAACCCTTGATTTCATCACAAGATAAGCACATGGTCAAAAATAAAGTCAAACCCTAGGTCAACAAAACCCTAGATCAGGTTAAGGTTAGTGATCAGATGACTTCCTCTCTTCTGACTCACGAATGTACTTAGGAGTGAGAGGAGAGTGGGTGAGGTATATCTGTGACGAGATCCAAGAGATCCATCCAAGACCTCAACAACCAACATTCGTTCAACCACAAGAAGACCCATTTGTTCTTTTGTTGTTAGAAGAAACTAGACAACGCCAGAAACAACAAGAACTCAAGACTACAACATCTACAAAGACAAGAGGACATCAACAAGAACAATTGCTTACCCACATAGAGGTGGAATCTAAGAAAACCAAACAGAAGAAGAGAGACTAGTGACCCTTCAGGTCATAGGGTTATCTCAACTACAACAACAATTGAATGAAACATACAACAATGCACACAACAACAAAGGCCGCAGTACTTATCGACCCCTCTCCGTGAAGTCCAGCTCTCCAATGAGCTAGAACCCTACTGTGTCTAACCTCCTCTCAACTGGCTAATTCCATGTGAGCGAGAGTGAGGTGGTGGATTTTCCCATGGCAAGGAGGGAAAGGATCCATGTGCATGTCGAAATTTGACCCGACAGCCCTAGGCAACCGAAGTCACAATTGTGAGCATACAAATTCAGGAATAACAACACAGATTGAGGTTATTCTAAATAGAAGTTATTATCCAATAATTTGAAGAACAACTCTAACTCAACATAAGCATTAACGAGAAAAATCATCAACCTATGCAACATTGGAATCTTCAGAATCCAAATAGGAGAACAATGACTAGTGACTCTTTGGGCCATAGAGTTATTTCAGCCATGATAGTCACAGAACATTAGATCAAAATCAACACATAAGAAGTCCCTAGGACCAACCAACTACTCTCCATGAAGCCCAACTCTCAAGCATGCAAGACTGCCCTTGTGTCTCACCTCGTCTCGACTGGCTACTTCCACAAGAGATAGGGTGATGTGGAAGTTCATCCCGTGGCAAGGAGAGGGGTCCATGTGCTCACCAAAGTTGACTCAACTGCCCCAAGCTACCAAGTCATGTTTTTTAGTGTAAAAAGTCAAGATATCTGCAAAAGATTTTGTTGGCGATCTTTCGTGCCGACAGTGGAGATTTGTTGCTTCGTCATTAAGTTAAGCATCTAGAGTTAAAATGTCCACCCATACACTTGTATGGTCGTATAGTAAAAGCTTTTAGTAAAGGGAAGTATAGAGGAAGATTTAGAAGTAGATATTGTTTATTGCACAAATTGAGTTGCTAGATATGTACAGATAGGGATAAAAAACCATTTGAAGCCATGCTTGAAGTTCAAAACCATGTGCGAAAAGATGGACATGGTGGGCTTGGTGAAGTTTTGTGCAATGAGGCAGGGCCTTCAAGGAAGCTCCCAAGGTAGAAAAGATTAGACTAAAGGCAATCAAAGGGTTTCATATGGAAGAGGGCAAGTCATAGAAATAACATTTATTATTTATGCAGTGAAGGGGTTTCACTTCTTGAGATGTTGTTGGCGGTTGTAAATGTGAAATATGTATGGATTTGGCTGTTAAATCATAGGGTTGAGAGTGCCACCATATGCTTCGTGATGGGTTGGTAGCTATTGTCACAGTTGGAAAGGCCACCTCTATCTCTATCCTTGGAGAAGTCATTGAGTATGAGGATTTTGGGGGTTAGAGGAGACAAAACTGGTATAAATGAGAATCCTTGTACCATTCAGGAATTAAGATAGAATTATTTTGTGTTAACCTTGAAATGCTAGCACTACGATAACAACTAAGCTAAACTCTCAAAGAAATCTTAGACACTCTAACCAATACTGCAAGGGTCTAGCTAACAACAAATGTTAAAAAAATATTTGTCACTCTATCTAGAAAGGAGAACTAACAAGCTTCAACTTGCATAATTATTTCATGTTTCATAAATGTTATAGCATTAAAGTTAAAATTTAGTTACCTGAGAAATTCAACTGACAAATATGGGCTAGGATCACTTGGCAATATGATGGATTAATATGTCCCTACTTGAAAGAAATACAATTCTAAAAACTATTACTTTTTGCTTAGCTTCTTAAATTTCCAATTAGAAATTAAATTCAAAGCAATTGAAAAGATAATACTAATATTTGAAATTTATGAACTTGTCAGCCTGTAGTATTGTGATTTGAATTCGAATGCCTATTTTTGCTTTATTTTAATGCAGTTTATGTTAGACTTAGCGCACACAACTGAGAGGGGGGGTGAATTAGTTGTGCAAAACTTACTCCAATTTACACACTTAAATCTTCTTGGTGATTAGCAGTATATTAAACATGAAACATAATGCATTCAAATCAAAAGCAAAAACTCATCAACACATAAGACACCAAGATTTTGACATGGAAAACTCGGTTAAGGGAAAAACCACAAGGTGATTAACCCAAGAATGTATTCTCTGTTAGAAGAATAGAAAGAACAAATGACACATGCCAATTAGGGCTCACTACCCAAGCACACTACTCACAAGAGGCTCACTGCCTATAAGAGACACACTATCTACAAAGAAATAAGTATCACATACATAAACTGGAGAATAGCATCTTCACCATGCTTGAATCAGTTCCATTAAAGCCTAAAAACTTCTGCTATGCCTTTCACTCTTTTCTTCGCTATGACACTCTCATCTCCACAAGACACACTTTAGAATGACTTCACAATCCTTTATTTATACAAGGCATCGACTTAGGAACACTCATCTAAGTCGGTAAACACTTATAGATCATCCGAAAGATGTGTAATACATCCGGTCAACCAGTCTCAGGAAGAACACCAACATCCGGTGGTTATTCATCAAATCCAAACTCTAAATTTTTATTGCGGACTGCCAACATGAACTAAACATGATCCAAAGATCACCACAACCTTTCCTGAGTCACCAAGAACATCCGCACTTCATCTGCTTTCTGGAATTCTTCTCTCCTTCATTTGGAGCTTCAAGAACACAGTCTGTCATCACTGTCACAAAGGAATAGGCACTTCCAGACCTTCAAACCATGAACTAATCTAGTTTACACTTCACATGGACATCCTAAACACCCCTTCCAATCTGTAGAATGGGATAATGCAATTCTGAAGCTCACCGGACCTAACTGTGACACTCTGTCACTTCTAAACATCTGTCGGAACCAGTTCTACTTGAGCGGCCATAACTTCTTCCTATCTTTATGCGGACCTCTGAAAACTTGACTGGATCACCTCAATATCTACAAACCCTTTAAACCGCATCCTTTGATCTTCATCTTATCTTGGACTTTTACCTTATTGTCATCACTATTCTTCACTGTTCCATATTGAGACTAATTTTCTCAATATCCTCAACACACAGCTCATCCAATCCTTCTCATTAATGTAACATAAGTATGTTGACATCAATGCAAACACTTGTTAGACCCATACTTGCAATAGTTTAATAGGTGACGTAGAGATTTTTTTTCTTGCAAAAGTAAGAAACACTTTAATAAATGTGTTATTTTTTATTTTTGGTATTGAATAAAGGAGATTTACAAATTACAATGAATAAGAACACGGAGTCAAAAAAACCTATTTCTAATTTTCTAAGTTCACAGAAAATATAGTTATAAATTTTCTTAAAAAGTAGCAATTTACAACTGTAATAAATATAATAAAAGGAGACAAAAGTGGAGACACTGGGGGAGTAGTCGAAGATGGGGCAAATCTTGAAAGCACTACAACACTTAGCCCTATTGTCAATGCTACATTTTGTCTTCAAAGGAGGGTTCTAAGCATGCCCTTGAGCATCATGAGTGGTGCAAGTATGAAGGCATACCCAGGGACGATGCCTCCACCAGGGTCACAGACATCTCCATGAAGGAAATCTTGCTAGAGTGGACCCACAGAATCCAAGGTAAAGAATGTAAAATTTGGCACCAAAATGCATGCGCAATGTTTGATTTCTCTGTCCTTGAAAGACTTTAAGGTTGTAAAATTCTCTTTTGTTTCATGTTTTATTTTCATGAAGGATAATTCCTATTTTAGTCACTTTTATATGTAGTTGGAAAACATTTCTAAACTTGCTTGGAATTCCAAACTCCCTTTAGAATTTTATATATGCTACTAATCCTTCTTAATTAGTTAGTGAAGCCTATGTGTAATTCCAAAGAATGGATTTATTTTCTAGATTGAGAAGTCGAGTGTTATTTTCACTGTTTAGGGGTTATAGTTAACTAAAAAATATTTTTCTTGTTTTAGAAGCAAGTTTGGGTTTTTTTTTTTTTTGGCAAAAGCACATATTTTGAGTGCCTTTATTTTTATGTTTAAAAAGATTTGAGGGTGAGCAGAACTTTTCCCATCCCCTTCAATTTTTCATTGTGACACTATACATGCTTTTAATCCTTATAGTAACTTTAAGAAAGCTTTTTTCTTGATTCAAAAAATGCCATGTAATTGGAAGAAAGGAAAAATTGAAGAAATACATTCTTTTCTACTTTGGCACATTCTCTCCTTTTTATGTTAATTGCTGAATGTTTAATTGAAGTCTTGTTCTTTTAGAAACACTTAAGCTCTAGTGGCATTGTTTCATGTTTAGACGGTGTTTGCTATTTGGTGGATTTCTTTTATTGTGGTATGAAGTTGGTTCTGGCTCCTTAAATGTAGGCGTTTTGATTGAGCAAAGGATTTATTTCTTGTTTTACATGTTAATTTTGATTATGTTACTTTTTGTCTTGATGCTATACAACAATAAGAATTTTAAGGAGATTTCTTTATCTATAGAAAGGTTTGAAGTTGAGCCAAAAAACCCCAAAGCACTGTTTCATGTCAGATCTAGACAATTGGATTCTTGGAGCATTTGGCATGTTTATATGCACATTGAATTCCTTTTATCCATTTCTATAGTTTATTACCTATTGTAACCAAGTTCATCTCATTTATTTATCAGATCCATACATTGAGGCAAATGTTGAAGATTTAGGTTTTGGATCCAAAGAGTATGACCATGTGTGCATACACTAGTGAAATGGTTGAAAGAGACTAAAAATTGTACAAGGATTAAAGAAAGAATTTAGTTACAACAAAATTGTCAAAGATCTGAAGAAAGAGTTTTGTTGTAATGGAATTGTTGTATAGGATTTTGAACTTGGGTAGGTATTTTTCTACTACGAGGTGATCATCAGGGTAATGTGTCAATTTTTCTTGTCCAGGTATATTCTACTACAATCTATTGTACACGGTTTATGCTAGTGGATATTTGACATGCATTTACTTGCAATAATGTTTGTTATTTTACCGGTGTAGGCTATAATTGTGGAGGAGGACAATATAAATATTCATGGTTTTTAAGTTTTAACTCTTAAGTAGCTACAGTTTTATGTGCATTACAATAAACTTGCTTATTTTTGTGATTTTGAGTTATAACTTGAAAAGTCTAAAAATCTGTAGAATTTGTCTACAAGTAGTTCTACAAAAGTGAAATTTATAAAAATCATCTAAAGCCATATTTCTATGTTTAAGTAGAAATATTTCACAAAGTTAGCATTAAAACTTTGACATTTTTGTTTATCACTTAAAAGAAGATGACACTTGATACATCCCATGAGCTACATTTGTAGAAATCCAAAGATCTTCATAAGTTTTTCATAAGTTTCCTAAATCCAAAACAAAATAAAATGTTACTTAGTTCACAAAAACACAAATGAAAAAATAGAAGTAAGAAAAATAGATCTTGGAAGCAAGGGAAATGAAACCCTATCCAAAGGACAAATCATTTTCAACCAAATTTATCCCAAAATAGAAGAAAATTTCATCAGTCTCCCAAAAGAGAAAACAACATGAATCTAACAAATGGCATATATTTGAACTGTGGTGGTTCTTTTGACCTTATGGTTTAGGAACTTAAGCTGCATATCCTTCACCTTCACAATTTCCAAATGCATCTCAAAATATAAAACTATAATTGTGGAAGAGGACAATATAAAGTAGCACTTGTCTAACATCAACTCAAAAATAGAGCCCCCCACTGGGTGCGTGACCTATGGTGCAATCATGGATGGAGGGTCAAGGGTAAGGATTGTCCAAGCATGTAGCCTTAGAGTAAACACAACAGAATAAACACTATAAATGAAATAGTAAATGGATATTTCATTGATTCAACATAATAAATGATTACAATAGGGCTCATAGGCATGTCACATGGGTATTACAATCTTCTACAACTAGATATGTGAAAGATATGACAATTTACACATTCACCCTTCAGAATTTTGAACTCTAGAACTGTGAACTTCACAACTTTAACTATCCTATCTATGAGAACAACCAACTGCCTTCAAATGAATCTAGGAGATGCTTATATAGCCTTTCCAAGCTCTAGGTGTGATCTGCGTCATTCACAAGGGCTTCCATATCCAAATGCTTGAAGAAACATGTAAGTTGGCCTAATTCCAATGGCAAAGCCTCCAATGTTGATGAAAAGTGTTGTGGTTCCAGATGAAGGTGCCGTTGGTCCAATAATGCCTTGTGAGATATTCTCTTAGGTGCCACAACTCATGGGAAGGTGTTGTAAACTCCATATGTCAAGCTAAATGTTGAATGTTTTGAATGGAGAATCTTGATGATGCTTTTGACAATGATAACTTTTTGTAGACAATTGCAAATCTCTTGAATTTTGGATATGATGTAGATGAGTCATTGTAGAATCCTGATCCTATGTCATGCGCTGTGAAATTATTATACGGTGAAATACAGTGCAAAATGGTGAGACTGTATTGATTGAAATGCAAGAAGAAATAAAATGTTTTTGGTTGATGCAAGATTGCCTTTCAACCTGGGATGATCCTACATCAACCTCTCACCAAACTCCTTCAAAATAAAATTCTATCCCTATCGACACATTTGAATGTGAAACAAACTTGCCACCACTAACTTGAAATCACTAATGCTTGACAAGATGTATATGTGAGCCCATGTCTACCAAAGAACATGCTAGACATCATTGGATGTAAAAAACCTAATAAACTTGATTACTGTAAAGTCTAGGTATATAGAAATCCAAATGTTATAAGATTGAAACAAACTTTTAGTAACTAAAATTTGCAAGGATTTTTATATCTAATATTTTTTTACATCCGATATTTATTTGATTGGTTTCTTGTGAACATGAGCTACCCTATAGAATTAGGTTGAATAGATGTTTGAATTCCAAATATCAATTTGAAGTCTATGGGTGTCGCATTTGTCTACCCTAAAAGTTTCATTAATCAAATTCTACAGGGGCCTTGCATTAGAAGTTAAATTTGCTTCATGCTTATGCCCTCAGTGGACACCTAAAACCTTATACAACAAACCCAACAAGCAGCCTTAGGTCTATGGTATTTATGCTCTCAAGTCCATAATTGTAAGGTGGTGCTCGGATAAATTTTGGTTTGACATGTGGAGTAGTAATGACATGGAATGTGGCCCAAGTTAATGAAGAGTAGATAGGTAAGCTTTATCAAATTTTATTGGTTTTTGGCCAATTTGTTAGTTCTCTGGACACAAGGAAGCAAATACAAACCATTTAATTGAATGGGTCTAGTTTCACTATGGTCTATGAATTCATGGATTTACGATCTTAATCATGGATTTAATTTAAACTTTAACCTAAAATACTTCTAATTCCATCCAATAGTCTCCTTGAACCTCTAGGATTGACAATGCCAAGCACAAGAAGGCAACTTAATCAAGGTTGACTAGATCTTTGAAAGCCATAGGGAAAATGTAGACAAATTATAACCTAATGGGAAGTTCTCAGTGCCCATTCTTTTTCTATATGAACACAAAACATATGAAGATGCATCCATTGATAACCCGGTGGAATGTCAATAAACACAATCCAAACGATGTAGTGAAAAATCTCATAATCAAATGTATTAAAGAAACGCTCCACAAATAAATTCTATCTAAAATGGCCTCATAAGCACTTTTTACTATTGGAGATTATGAGGTTTAACAAAAAGAAAGATGAATACCAAAAGACAAAATGTTATTTTAACATCTCAAAGCTTTAGCAAATCTAAAAACACCTATCATTAGCTCAATAGATATAATAAATCAGAAACCATATTCATATTGATAAGAGAGGAAGGTGAATGACATGTTACCCATATAAACATTGTGAAACATAAATGATGTTAATAACCAAGAAAATTATTAAGCACAACAAATCTAACATTATTGTCCATATAACCATCAATTTTTCCAACTAACACAACATTCATAGAAATAGATTCATTAAGATATATTTTGTAGATTTTTCAAATAGGGAAAGCTAAATGGCTAGACAGTGACACTAAGACAACATAGAGAAGGCTAATAAAAAGGCAAAGTGACCATTCTTTAAAGGCTCTTAAACCAATCTTACAACCACATTTTTACTACCCAAAACATAGTAAACATAAACACCAATAACATAAATACCAAAATAATACAATTTATTGCTTGTATTGTTGTGTCATATTAGAATTCCACTAGACAAAAAGCCTTTGTGGATTTATTTTGGCATGCAACAAGAAGAGCCCACACCTTGCCTAAACCTTATAGCCTAAGTCTTTCCTGAGGTTTCTATAGAAAAAAATCTCAACCTTCCCCTTGGTAGTACCTTGGAAAACTTGGCACCATTTGATTAAGACATAACAATGGAAAACTTGGTACCACTGGCTTAAGACATAATTGTGGAAAACTTGGCATCACTAGCTTAAGACATAACTGTCTATGTGAATTGACCCTCCTATTGAAAGTGCCCCTAGATCATGAAGACAATCATCTACTCCTGCATAATCCATATAGTAGTGGCTTAACCATGAAAACTAAACTTCAAATGCCCCAACATTAGAGTTGAACAAAAAAATCCAGTTACTAGAACTTTGAACCCCTATGTCTTAGATTAGAAGTTCACTTTGCTTCATGCTTGTGTTCTTAGTGGGACATCTAAAACCTTATGCAAAAGAACTCAATAAATGCCCCCAAGTCCATGGTATTTATGCTCTTAAGTCCATAATTTTAATATGCAGTTTTTGCTTTTACATCCTCTTAATACTATTTTACCTTATGAGCATTTGCATTTCTCTTGGAGACTAACTCTATGTTGTTATTTTGATTTCATATCATTTGCTTGATAGTTTATTAATCTATTTGTTGCACTACTTTTCTAGGTTATTCATCTTTGTAGATTCTAACATGGTATCAAAGCTTCATATATGCTAACTCCTCGAATTTGGAAGTGATCCAGGTTTGAGCTTTTGCTGGATAAATTTTAAGGCAAAATGAACTATGCCATT